>CAXKWD010000001.1:100381121-100811121 GCA_964059195.1 Ectobius pallidus
ACTTCATGTCCTGTATCCCGAAAGTGTGCTTCTACTGCTGATTTATCCATATTTTTATATTTTACGTTTTCTTTAGTTCTCTTTTGGTTTTTCCTACATAGACTTTCTCACAATCATTACATTTAAATTAGCAGATGTCCAATTTTTTACTGTGGTGGGGTTTCTCTATATTTGTAGATTTGAGTAGGTTTTTCAGAGAGGATCTGTTTACAGGTGCTGTTGTGATGCCATGGCTTTTGAAAACTTTTCTTAATTTATTGTCGGAATGTGATTTTCTTTTATTTCAAGTTTTCTTCTATTGGTTTCAAGGTGGTGGTGATCTCTCTGGTTATTATTTTTTTTATTTGTAATTTTTTTTAATTTTTTTTTTACACTTCTTGATTTTTTTGTCAATTAGTTCTCTGCTGAAACCATTGTGTTCTGCAGTGGAGGTGATTATGTTATAATCCAGGTCATATTCTGATTTGCTGAGAGGAAGTTTACCATTCCTATTGGAATTGAATACAGCTTGTTTATGTGATGTTGGATTGAAACTGTTGGCTTTGATGTAGGAATCAGTGTGAGTGGGCTTTCTGTAAATACTGAACTCTAGCTTGTTATTATTTTGATGTCTAGGAATGGCAGATAGTTGTCTGTTTGCTCTTTTAATGTAAACTTCAGTGAACTGTCTTGTATATTTAGCAACATAAGGGCATCATGTGTAGGCTTTTGGAGGTTATTCACAAGAAGGGGAACCAACTGATGAACTTTGACATCCCGACCAATGATGACCTCATCTCAAAATTTGTTCCACGTCTGCAGGAGGGTGCCACTGCTGTTGAAGTATAGCTGCTGACAAGGTAGTGATGGCACCAGAACTAGTATAGGTAAACTATACCAAAGGTGAAGTTCAGTGTTATGTTCAAGTCATTATGTAATTTCCAATTTAATTGTGTAGTCAGAGCTCAATATTAGTTAGAATTTTGTTATGAAAAAGAATTCATGAAAAATTATGTTAATTGTTGAGGTGCATCTCTTATAAAGGAGTATCGTATACACCATAAAATATGATAATTTATAATTAAATTGTATTGGAAGTAACACAGTGAAGTTATATAACATAATAATTATATATGAGTTGAAACTTTTACACTAGACTTCACTTTTGGTATAGTTTTACCTAGTTTTCAGTTGAAGTATGACTGTTGAAAATGGTTGCAAAGGCGCCGAAACATGTACAGGTAAAACTATACCAAAAGTGAAGTCTAGTGTAAAAGTTTCAACTCATATATAATTATTATGGTAATTTATGTTTTATGTAAAAGAATATTTTTAAAATTAAATGTCAGGTAGGCAATGAGTTTTATTTTCATTAATGATTTGCAATGCTTGGAAGTTTCTCCTTCACTGGTAGACTTGCCTGCCATGTGATACGAGGTGACATGGCTGCTGAATGCAGAGTATATTATAACAGACTTTGTAAAGGCCAGTGCTCTGGTGACATGTCTTTAATTCGTTCAATTCTTTTCATGTGTTTTCTTATTAATTTGTTTCAGCTTCTTTGTCGGCTAGTGAAAAGAGAAATCCAAACTTCAAGACTTGGTCAGTTACTGTCTCTAATCTGATCAGAAATATATCTCAAGATGAATATATTTACTTTGTGAAGCTCGTGGAGAAAAAAGACATTTTTGTTCCAGCTTGTTGGCACTATTTGTATCCTTTGAAACTGAACAAATAGTGCTGAATTCTATTGTGATCTGTGTATGAGGTCTCATTTTTCATATTGTATTTATACAAATGGTAAGAAGTGAAAATAACTAATAAGTAAAAGAAATTTTATATCATATATAAAATATTTTAATAATGTACTCGCTCCTTGTACTTGAATAAAAAAAATGTATTTTAACTATGAAGCCCAAGAAAAAGACAAAGATAATTAATATACACATGGATACACTATATTATTTCAGTCATACTTTTTCTTGGACCCCATAGTACATTTTTGTTACATTATATAGCATTAGTTTTAACTTTTATTATATGACAAATATATTTAAAAAAATTAAAAAGCCATGTATTCTTACATAATAGCAATAGCTAAACTCCATTTGAAACAACCCGGCAGCAAACGTGAACACTGGAAGGAAGAAGAAAAAAGCTTAGTTCACAAGAAGTGAAGTTAAGAAATCCTGGCAGTGATCAAGTTTAGCGATCTCGTACTCATGTTTGTTTCCAAGCAATTTTCACCCTTCTGTTACTCCACTCTTCCCAGCCCACTATTTAATACCCTGTTCACAGCAAGTTGATTGCACAACATTTCAAACCAAGAATTGAATTGGTCTTTGCTTTATAGACCTATAATATAGTTGTAATAATATCAACTTTGGTAGTTCGAGTATTTCCAGTATGTTAAATTTTAAAACATATTTTCAAAATAATAATTATATTATTATTATTATTATTATTATTATTATAATTATTTTGAAAATGTGTTTTATAAAATTTTACATACTTTTAAAAAACTTAGTTGTTAAATCTAAGTTATAATAATAATAATAATAATAATAAATACTGTTATTATTATAACAATGATTATATAAGAAGGAAAAAGACACAGAATAAAAATTGTGATATAGAATTATTTACATCTTGTGATAATCACTTTCATTTGTGTGTATGTATGTATGTATGAGGCACGTCCATAAAGTAAGTTTACCTGGGGCTGGTTACAGAAACAAAACTCAATTTCAAGGAAATATTTATTGCAACAGACACAGCCAGTGTTCAGCTATTTTTCATCATATTCACACTGGAATTGAAACCTTTGTCTTATGGTGGCACCAACTTTTGAATACCTGTGTCGTAGAAGTGTGCCGCCTGGGATTTGAACCACTGTGTGACAACCACCTTCACCTCTCTTTCATTTCGGGAGGTGTAGGAAAAGATGGAAATCACTGGGAGCGAAGTCCGGGCTGTAGGGTGGATGTTTAAACGCCTTCTAGTAAGTCTCCTCCAGAACTTCGGCTGGGAAGTGTTTAAACATTCACCCTAAAGCCCAGACCTCACTTCCAGTTGTTTCCATCTTTTCTTACACCTCATGAAATGACAGAGAGGCGCAGGTGGTTGCCATACAGTGGTTCAGATCCCAGGCAGCACACTTCTATGACACAGGTATTCAAAAGTTGGTGCCACGGTAAGACAAATGTTTCAATTCCGGTGGTGAATATGTTGAAAAATAGCTGAACACTGTCTGTGTCTGTTGCAATAAATATTTCCTTGAAATTGTGTTTTGTCTCTGTAAACAGCCCCAGGTAAACTTACTTTATAGACGCGCCTTTTATGTAGCCTAAATATGTGGGTATGTTTGTTCTTTATACAAATCTGCAATTTGCATGAAATTTTGCACACATACCCGCTTCAACCCATAATGAAAAACAGGCAACATTAAAATTCAAAAAGTTAAATCATTTATAATTTCTGAAAATATTACACTGAATTCATCAAATGCAATTCAGTTCTCATGACAGCATTATTGTTTTCAGTGTTCACAGATGGCTTAGGAAGTTGCATGATACAGGGCTTTGACAAATAATTAGAGAGGCTATCAGTATAATTCATTTTCATAAATCAGTAATGAAAAATAAAATCCACATAAATAAATATATAGGGACTTCCGAACTTTGACAGTTGGTAGCGGTCACATTGTTGAAGCTATATCTGTCGAATTGGCTGTCATTTATTCAGTCTATTTTGCCAAATCACCATGGACGGATATAGCGTTCAACAACACGTGCAAATGATAAAATTGTTTTATCAAAATAGATGTTCTGTTCGGGCAACGTTCCGCGCGCTTCGCCCATTTTATGGTCGCCATAATCGTCCTACCGAGAGAACTATTCGTAGTGTGGTGGATAAATTTGAGTCCACTGGTTCAGCAACTAATCAACCAACACCCGTACGACAACGAGATGCAAGATCTGCCGAAAACATCGCCACTGTCCGTGAGAGTGTACAGGAGAATCCGAGGAAGTCGATTTCACGTCGCTCACAAGAGGTAGGCCTTTCGCAAACCACAACTTGGCGAATTTTGCGTTGTGACTTGGGCCTGCACCCATACAAAATTCAACTTACCCAGGAGCTGAAGGTAAACGACCATAGACAATGACGTGTGTTCGCTGAATGGGTTCTGGAGCAGTTGGAAACTGACCCTAATTTTCATCAAAAAATCATCTTCAGCGATGAGGCCCATTTCTGGATGAATGGGTACGTCAATAAACAAAACTGTCGAATTTGGGACGATACCAGCCCACATGACATCCAAGAGCGTCCAATGCATCCCGAAAAAGTCACTGTTTGGTGTGGATTTTGGGCTGGCGGCCTCATCGGTCCATATTTCTTTCAGAATGACGTTGGCCAGGCCATCACTGTCAACGGCGAGCGCTATAGGTCGATGATTACCAACTTCTTTTGGCCTAAATTGGATGATATGGACACCAACGAGATGTGGTTTCAAC
This sequence comes from Ectobius pallidus, assembly GCA_964059195.1. Lineage (NCBI taxonomy): Eukaryota > Metazoa > Arthropoda > Insecta > Blattodea > Ectobiidae > Ectobius > Ectobius pallidus. The sequence goes on from CAXKWD010000001.1 coordinate 100,385,615, forward strand.
AGGACGGCGCTACGTGTCACACAGCTCATGCCACATTGGACATTCTGCACGAGCGATTTGAGGGCATGGTCATCTCACGTGGAGGTGATGTGAACTGGCCACTGAGATCGTGCGATTTGACCCCGTTAGACTTTTTCTTGTGGGGTTTTCTTAAGTCGCAGGTCTATGCGAATAAGCCACAAACCACAGAAGCCCTCAAAGACAACATAACCCATGCCATCGGTCAAATTCAGCCTGATTTATGCGCCAGAGTCATGGAAAATTGGACTTTTCGGATGCGCGCCACCCAGCGAAGCCGCGCCGGACATTTGCAGGATGTTATATTCCATACATAATGGCATCGATAGGCCTTTCAAACAAATAAAAAATTTCGATGATATCTCACACATACTTTGTTTTATTTAAATTTAAAGATAGGAAGTGCTTAATGAAAGACCCTTTAGCATGTGATGCATTGCATAACTTTCTCTACCCTGGGAATGGAGAATACTGTTTTCTCACTTCACATTTTGATTTAGAATAAGAAATCATAATTGCAGGGAGAGCATTTTCAGTTGTCTCAGCCTCAGTTTGTGCCAAAGATGGGTAGCGACTATGCTATGTCAGAAATCAGTAAAAATCCTATCCACTGATATGTTATTTATTGCTGCACACTTTGTATTAGTTGAGAAGAATGGATGTTGATTGTAAGCCCTAAACATGCAAAAAATTGACAGAATAAGACTGAACATTTTTAGTCCTATGTGTGCAATAAATTATTATGTCCCGGGTTTTTGGGGAAGAAAGTGTGAAGGTAATATTGATTTTTTTTATTTTAGTCCTACAGTTGTGGTATGGGAACGTGAGGGTGGGGAATAAAATATGTGAAGACGGTACAAATTTGTGTTGCTGGAATTTCTGTTTCTTCTTATTTCATGATCTAGCAGGCATGGTATGTAGAAGCAGTGGGTTGCAAAATACTTCTAAGCCCTCTGTGAGCTATGAAATCTTGATCTAGCACTTTCTAAGGGAATAGTTTGAGTGTGACAAGTCTTTTTTCCTCATTTCAAACTCTACATACCTAGAGTATGAAAGTTGAAAGTCCACCTTAAGTTAAACTTGAATTACTAAATACAAAACCTGGGCGACGCTGGGCCTTTAAGCTAGGAATATAAATAAAATTGAAAAAGTGTTAATGCAGTTTTGGTAGTTGCAGTTGTGGGGATTTTTTCAACCTTCGCTGAGTGGTGAGATGCATTGTTTGTCACAGTAACTGAGTTGGGGTCTAGAGGGGGCAGAATTTTTCCAAACTATTCTTAAAATGCATCACCTGTCATATCTTCATGCCCGAGGTTGTGGTATTCTTTGGTTGTGTGATTCAATTGCTCAGAATCTATTCTCCACAAAACCCTTTTTACTACCAACATGGACAGCGGTGAGCCACTTTTTTTTCCCTGTTGTGCTTTTTAGGCCTATAGATAAACCATTTGGAAAAGCATTTCTGATTGATGTTATGGTGTCTTCTTGCCAAACGTTTGCTACAGTATGGCTTGGAGTAAATCTAAGTCTCATCTAGATAAAAAGTAATTTGTCCTTTTGTGTGAGATTTTCTAATATCTCGAAGATATATACAAAGCCATAATATGATGCCCCTTCTATCTCTGAGGTAGCTTTTCCTTTGTCTGATGACAAGAAGGTTGTAGATAGTAGATCTCTTAAAATCAGGCAGGTTCATTTAAATATTTTGTGTTTGGTGTCCTTTTGTGTGAAGTTTTCTAATATCTCGAAGATATACAGGGTGTTAATGAATAACACCGAAATATTTACCTGTGTATAGAAGGGACATAGACAAGCAACTTTTATTAGGAGATTTTTGCTCTATGGATTCAATTTTTCCTATTACAGCATAAAATCTCCCAGGCATGGCCGCCACTGACTTCTAGCATTTGAGGAAAATGAAAAAAACAAAAACAAACAAACAAAGGAACTTCTTTGTTAACACTGGAGTTATGAATAAAAGAACTAATGCTGTGGAGGCCAGTCATGTGATTCGTCTCTAAATTCTGTAGATTATGAAAACTCTAAATTATGACATAGCTGTTGATGAATGATTAAGAATCAGGTTTTTATCAATCAATAAGAAGGCATGAAGTCAATTTAATGAAAATTTTAACCGTATTTCACTTTTTAATTTTAATTACTTTAGTGCCCTGTAGCATACACATTTTACGTCATAGTACCCATACAAAAATCTCCTAATAAAAAATTGCTTGTTATGTCCCCTCTATACACAGGTAAATTATTTCAGTGTTATTCATTAACACTCTGTATACAAAGCCATAATATGATGTCCCTTCTATCTCTGAGGTAGCTTTTCCTTTGTTTGATGACAAACTTAATTCCTATGGATTTAAGAAGGTTGTACATAGCAGATTTCTTAAAATCAGGCAGGTTCATTTATACATTTAAATATTTTGTGTTTGGTGCGAATAGTGTTAAAAAAAAGAATTTCTCCTGATATCACATATTTGCATGTCATCTGTTGTATTCAATTTAGGCTTCTCAACCTTGGTTACTTTGAATCTTCAGTAGATTGACATTCTTTCTGTATTCTGAGAATGCTGCTGCATCCCACCCTAGCTGATGACTAGACTTCGGATTTTAGGTAAAAACCTATTTTAATCCTTAAGTGATATATGGACGAAAACTTGTATGTGCATGTTTCATAAGTGACTATGCCTAAAACTGATACTTTTATAGGACCTAAAACAGCCTATTTTTACGTTAGAGCCTAATATTGCCTTTTTGCATGTTTTTCCTCTAAAGTTCAAAATAAGTTATTTTTTTGTTATAAATTCTAGTATTTATTTTCAATTCGTTCGAAATTTTTAGCTCGAAATTTGCAGTACATGACACATTTGTGACGTGGTTAAATAGTAAGGAATGTTTCGTCTTCAGTAGAAAAATTCCTTGGAATTCCCAAGAAAATGTAGTGTTTTTCTTCCGACTCCCACATCCAGTTAAAAAAAAAAAAAAAAGTAGTACTCTGAATCACTGAGGGATACAAGGGGTTGAATATGCTAGCGTGCATAGCTTCTGGGCGCAGGAATTACGTTTTCACTGTTATGGTAGTAATACAGGCCCTAGTAATAGGTCTATATAATTCTGTGTACCATAGGCCTATATCTGTGTTTCATCATGATTATTGATTAATGGTGACTTCAATAAATATAATATTTTGCATTGCAATTGAGATATTTCAGAAAATTGGCAACTTAACGATTTTATAAGAGACTATTTTACGATTTTTAGAACCTATTTTCCAATTTTTAGAGCCTATTTTAGGTACCTAAAACAGCATTTTTAGCGACCTAAAAGTCCGAAGTCTACTGATGACACAACTATAACTTATCTCTAACTCAAGTAAGTGGGCTATCTTTCAATACCATTTTGTACAACTTTATTACTTTTCTTTTTCACAGGTAATTGAAACTTGGAGCTGCCAGGTTGAGAATTATTCTCTTCATTTTAAAGTAACACTATATAAAGCGAGCTAATTAATTTGCGGGTTCGCAGGTAAAGAGAGTTAAGTCCACTTTCTTGTTACTGAGAATTACAGTCACTTAACACACTTGACCTCCTCATAGGGTTGCCACCTTTTGGTAAGGCTAAGGAGGGACACTTATCGAATATATCGATATCGATCTTCATACCTAAATTTGTACACGGAACAATTTATTAATAACTGAAAGACTGAATATATTACAAAGCCAAAACTGAATAGGCTATGTAACAGTAACACTAACATTAGAAAAGAAAAGATTAGCAAAATAATAAAAAAAAAAAACCTGGGCAAATTCATGACTTGAAGCTGTATTTCTTGTTTGATTTGGCAGCTGCTAATAGTTGTTTGTTCTGTTTCACCCTCACTAAATAATCTTTGCAGGTATCTGTAACATTTGTAGAAATGATTTCACTCTTTATGAGGTCAGCTGAGCACCTATTTCTGGATTCTGTCCATTTTAGATTCAAGAGAGAGAACACTCTTTCCACAAAGGCATTGCTACCAGCAATGCTCAGAACAAAGCATTTGAGATTGGGAATGTGTTCTTTACCAATCTCCTGAATAATTTTCTTCCATTTCATACTCATACTTAGTCTCTCCTTCTGTATAGTTCACTTTAGCAGCATTTATTATATCTGAACTAAAGCAGAATTCCTCATATAGGCCAAACTCATCCAAATTAACATCATATTCTACATTATGTGCCTTCACAGAGTCTTTGAGATGTTTGAAAGATAGTGAACTCTTAAGATTCAAGTTCTTCAGTGTGCCATAAAGATTGTTTTCTGTGAAGTCAAATACTTTCTCTAAAGAACTTAAAGCTTTCTTATAGAATTTCAGAAAACAATGTACACTCATAGACATGTTTCGAAAAAATTATGAACATTGGCAATTCAGACTCTGACTAGATAATGGCTTTAGAGCGTAGGCTACTGTATACCCCCCATCCCCCCCCCCCCGTGGGAATTTCCGACACACATATTTTTTTGTTGGTATTGCCATGTAGTTTCAGTTTTCAGTTGTTTGCCCCTTATCAATTACAGCATTTACCCGGAAACCCCGGAAATCCGGAGAAAATGAGTTTGTTTTAATTTTTCTTTGTTCTTTGCTCTTTGCTCCTAATATGCCCAGGGAATTTCTGGCTCACATATTTTTTGTTGGTATTACCATCTAGTGTAAGTCTTTAGTTGTTTGCCCCTTATCAATTACAGCATTTACCCGGAAACCTCGGAAAACTACGGAAATCTGGAGAAAATGAGTTTGATATAATTTTTCTTTGTTCTTTGCTCCTAATATGCCCAGGGAATTTCTGACTCACATTTTTTTGTTGGTATTGTCATCTAGTTTAAGTTTTCAGTTGTTTGCCCCTTACAAATTACAACATATCCCCGGAAAACCCGAGAAACCACTTTTATACGGAGAAAATGACAATGTTTTATTTTTTAAATCTTTGTTCTTTGCTTCTAATATTCAAAGGGAATTTCTGAATCATATGTTCTTTTGTTGGTATTGCCATACAGATTAAAGTTTCAGTTGTTTGCCCCTTATCAATTACAGCAAATCCCCAGAAAACTCCGAAAACCACGGAAACCCGGAGAAAATTACTTTGTTTTATTTTTTAAAATCTTAGTTCTTTACTTCTAGTATTCAAAGGGAATTTGTGACTCATATGGTTTTGTGTTGGTATTGCACTGTAGATTAAGGTTTCAGTTGTTTGCCCCTTATCAATTACAGCAAATCCCCAGAAAACTCTGAAAACCACGGAAGCCCGGAGAAAATGACTTTGTTTTAATTTTTTAAAATCTTAGTTCTTTGCTCCTAGTATTCAAAGGGAATTGGTGACTAATATGGTTTTGTGTTGGTAATGCCATGTAGATTAAGGTTTCAGTTGTTTGCCCCTTATCAATTACAGCAAATTCCCAGAAAACTCCGAAAACCACGGAAGCCCGGAGAAAATGACTTTGTTTTAATTTTTTAAATCTTAGTTCTTTGTTCCTAGTATTCAAAGGGAATAGGTGACTCATATGGTTTTGTGTTGGTATTGCCTTGTAGATTAAGGTTTCAGTATTTTGCCCCTTATCAATTACAGCATATCCCCGGAAAACTCCGAAAACCTCAAAAATCCGAAGAAAATGAGTTCGTTTTAATTTTTTTAAAACCTTTGTTCTTTGATCCTAATATTCCCAGGGAACTTCTGACTTACATATTTTTTTTGTTGGCATTGTAATCTAGATTAAGGTTACAGCTGTTTGCCAATTATCAATTACAGGATATCCCCGTAAAAGCCGGAAAACCACGGAAATCCACAGCATTTCTAGAACTCGGAACTTGTGATCTACGGTCACTGAAACCGTTATTGCGAAGTAATTCTTTTGCTTCAAGTGTGTCCCTTGCAGGTTCAAAAGGGTGAGTATATGGACTACGAGATATTTGCCATAATTGTGATGGTCACATGCAAAGAAAAGGGGAATCATATCTTCTAAAAACATGCCAAGTGTAAGTCAAAGTTGTTTTCTTTAGTTGCTCGCTGAAATCTCAAAATCAATGACACTTTGTCTATATTACCATTCCAAAATTGTGCTGTTTTACCTAATGTCCCTTCTCTAACTTCAGTCAAGAAAGTTTGGTGTGACTGTGAAAGGTTTCGTAAGATAAATTATCATTCACAGATGTCAAATTAGAATATGAAGTGTGTTATGCCAGGTTTTCAATCGCCTTCATCCCTTCAGCATCAGGATTTTTTCCAGTATTCTTTGTCATGCTGTAATTGGTAAGGGGAAAACAACTGAAACCTTAAACTATATGGCAATAGCAACAACAATCATGTGATTCAGATATTCCCTGGGAATATTAGTATCAAAGAGCAAAGATTTTTAAAAATTAAAACAATCTCATTTTCTGCGGATTTCCGTGGTTTTCAGGGTTTACGTGGATTTGCTGCAATTGATAACGGGCAAACAACTGATACCTTAAACTAGATGGCAATACCAACAAAAAAAAACATATGAGTCAGAAATTCCCTGGGAATATTAGGAGCAAAGAACAAAGATTTAAATAAATTTTTAAAAAGTAAATTCCTCCGGATTTCCGTGGTTTTCGGAGTTTTCTGGAGATATGCTATAATTCATAAGGGGCAAACAACTGAAACCTTAATCTAGATGGCAATACCAACAAAAAAACATACGAATCAGAAATTCCCTTTGAATATTAGGAGCAAAGAACAAAGATCTAGAAAATAATACATAGTAATTTTCTCCGTATATACGTGGTTTTCCGGGGTTTCCGTGGATATGCTGTAATTGGTAAGGGGCAAACAACTGGAACCTTAATCTATATGGGAATACCAACACAAAAACTTATGATTCACCAATTCCCTTTGAATACTAAGAGCAAAGAACAAAGATTTTAAAAAAATAAAACGAAGTCCCTTTCTCCGGATTTCCGTGGTTTTCGGTGTTTTCCGGGGATATGCTGTAATTGATAAGGGGCAAACAACTGAAACCTTAATCTAGATGGTAATGCCAACAAAAAAACATATAAGTCAGAAATTCCCTTTAAATATTAGGTGCAAAGAACAAAGATTTAAAAAATAAAACATAGTAATTTTCTCCGTATATACGGGGTTTCCGGGGATATGTTGTAATTTGTAAGGGACAAACAACTGAAACATTAAACTAGATGCCAATACCAACAAAAATGTGTGAGTCAGAAATTCCCTGGGAATATTAGGAGCAAAGAACAATGAAAAATTAAAACAAATTCATTTTCTGCGGATTTCCGGGGTTTTCGGCTAAATGCTGTAATATTGATAAGGGGCAAACAACTAAAATCTTAAACTAGATGACAATACCAACAAAAAAATATATGTGTCGGAAATTCCCACGGGGGGGGGGGGGAGGGTTTCATATTGGTAGCCCATGGTCTACTTACCACTAAGTTTAGGAATAACAGGAGAAATATTTAATTAGTTCTTACTCAACGAACGACACATAAAACACACAGAGAACGTGGATTCAAATTACAACTGATAACACTATACACGTCTTGCTGTGCTGTAATTCCAGAAGGAACTGTACTTGGCAAATCAGTTCAGAGTGTCATATGATCTGGGGCGGTATTCTGTAACTTTCGTCACCAACGCATTGGTGTTGTTGAGAGCTCAACAACCGACAGCAAGATACCAACGGCCAGAGCGTGAGCGATTCTGTAACTCCCTGTTGGTATCTGGAGAACCGTTGTTGAGGCCCACCAATAACTTTGTGAATTTTCGTGAATGTTGGCAATGAAAGTAGCTATGAGAAATCTGTCTTAACAAACTGCAATGAATATCATTGGCTGATGGAGTGCGGGAATGTGATTTCATAATTTCCAAACTGGGCGGGAGTTTAATTTCATGTATATATTTTGAAAGTGGGCGTTTATATTACACGTACTGTCATGTTGCAAGACGCTTATAGGGGGAAAAGGCGGATTTATAAAAAAAGGAGAAATTCGCAAAATGCCAATGGTTTTTAGTAATGTTTACTGTCATATTATATAATAAGGAGGGTATCTCGGGGAATCCAATTAGCAAATTCCGCAATAGTTTGCCAATGTCTGATTTAAATTATGATTATAAAAAAATATGCAATCTCGAAGTAGTTATATATTTCCATTGCAACTCACCTTGTTTGTGTGAAAGTATTCATTTTAACGATTAACAGAAAGTAAGATGTAGCCCTTTTCAGAATACTCATTTTAACAAAATGTTGCTGGATTCATACTCAGTGAAAGGAATGAACTTTCCAATCTCTGTTCAAATAAACGTTAGTCTCTCAGTATAATATAATTATTGTGTATGACATTCTTGTAATGTAAATTGGTTGTATAAATAAAGAGAATGTCCTTAACACATCACATCCCCGAAGGATACACAACCCAAATAAAATATATTTATTGTACTCTCATAACTTTCTTTACTTTAAGCATGCACAATACATTTTTCTCACTTCACATTCAGATAAAGACTACACTTTAGAGATTTTCTTCGAAAAAATATTTCAAATAAAACTTTTAGCACTACCCTAAAGAGAATTTCTTCGAAAAAAGTTTCAAATAAAGTTTTAAGTCCAAGTAACTTATAAGCAACCCATGTGCAAAATTTAAACAAATCGATAAAATCGCGAAAAACGAACATTTTTTCATGTAAAGTCCCTTTAAAAATAAGAGAAACTTGTCGCCAATCCTTGTGTCACATCTTCAGAAGGTACCCAACCCAAATACAAAAAAAAAAAAATTCTTACGATTTTCCATTCTGGAGCTAGGCTGTTGACACACTTCCACACAGACATGTTTCCAAAAATAGTATTTGGGGATTCAGAATACCTCAAAATGTGTATTTGGGCTAAAAACTCAACTTCAAAGTTGGGGTCGAAAACAATACTTCCTTTATCTGTATTACCTATGGTACAGGCAGAGAAAGTAAAAAAAATATTCAGTAGGAGTTTTTACTTAATTTATAGAACACAAGCCAATTATAAAATTATTTTTATATAGATAAAGCAAATAGTAAAGTTTAAGCAAATAAGAGTATCTTATCTTGCCTACTGCTTTTATGACATTTATAAAACCCTTGAAATAAATTAATTGCGTTTTAGGTTAACTTAAAATGAATTCATTAGTATTTAATTTACACAGTACTTTGAAACATTACAATTGGCCTCATAGTTGTTCATAATTATATATTAATTTAAATAACACCATAATATCACTGAAAAAGTGTCTTAAGGGGCTCATACACCAAGAGACCATGCCCAAGCAGGCATTGCAGTAACTGTTCGATATCTTCAACACTATTTGCAATAATAAAATGAAATTTTGGACATTAGAAGTATACATTTGGGGGTTGAAATGAGCACAAAAATTATTACAGTGTCACAAATATGAAGGTTGATATTAGAAAATTATTTTATTTTTCAGCATGCGATTAAGCCTAAGTAACATGATTTCATGCAAAAGTCAATCTGATTGGTGTAATATTTTTTTTTATTCACAGCTGACACTATAATCTCGAGGATAAACCATCAATTTATACTGTGGTATGCCTGATACAATTTTCAGGCATTTTAAAATTTCAATATAAAATTATTACGAATTTTTTCACATCATGTTCACAAGTGAAATAATCTTGTGTTGCAAATACATCAGATTATTTAGGTTTATCCTCTAGAACACACAAAAAACTATGGGTGTGCAAAGTTTCATGCAATTTGGACCATTACTTTAAGAGATATTGTGCCTTTTGTGTTGAAAATATCAAGTTATGGGAAAATGGCTCTGAAAATTCAACATGCATTTCAACTTACATAGTATAAGCCACACCCACTTGACGGAAAATCACGAGATACAATATAGCTCATATTATTATAAAAGGAATTAGAGGGAATAAAATAGATGGTTTAAATTAGACAAAAAATTGGTAAAGCCAATATTGTAGCTAGATTTAAATAATATTTTCAATTACAATAGGCTACATTGGCAGGGAGGCATATTTTTTGTGCAGTTAAAAACAGATGCTTCTCTAAGTGTGAAAAGTTTTATAAACTAGTAAACGCTATATAGGCTACCAGTATATTTAAAAGTAAGGACAATGTACATCATATTTTGCTGAGTGATATAGTACACACACACTTACAAAGTAAACTTTGGTACAAAAAAACTATTATATGTATCATGAGTTCATGGCACTTTGCTCAGTTCTAATAAGCACAGTCTTCGTCATTATTTCCTGAAAATTACAAAAAGCCAACAACATCTCACTACTTGAAGCATTGCTTGAGTGGGACGTTTTTCTCAATTGCAAATGACCTACTTGTGCACTGTTCTTTCGAATGAACTGAACAAAATTTTACACTACATTAAAAAATTTAGGCCTACATAGAGGTGACACCCATAAGTGTTCGTTAAGCTTATTATTGGTGCATATTATGTTGTCCACTCTTTAATGCAGATCACATGGATTACAATTCCAAATCTGAAACAAGATAAAGTAAAATAATTAATATTATGTGCAATTATGCAAACATAACCTCAAACATGCTTGTTGCAAAATAAAATTATGTATTTAGTTTTTATATTGATAAAAACATATTAACAAATACTAAGAATCTATTCATTAATGGATATATACTGTGCCTTCTCTGTTATTACGAAAATATAGCTATTGACACCATCACGAAGTCGCCCAATTAGGATATAAGCGGCCATTGTATCACAAATATGTCGATATTTCTGCAAATTTTGCGATATTTTGGTACTTTCGAGTTGTTGTTGAGCTCACCGAGGGGTTTGGAGCCGTGGGTGTGTCACCAATATTTCCAGCAATATATTGGTGTGATTTCAAGATCGATACTTGACACCAATAGTTACAGAATAACTTTTTCTAGTTACATTGGTGTAATCGTAGTTGAGAGCGTTGGTGGAGTTACAGAATACGGCCCCTGTTTTCGGTAATTCCCCGTCGGATCACCAGTTAATGGCTCGCACGCTGGTTGTACAGATCACGGACATCCAAGAATGCCCGCGCATTACAAATAAATGAGAAAGAATACAAATTACAAAGAATAACATCATGGGCGGTGATTTCAATGCTGCCAACACGATACATTTTAGCGATGGAACGACATCGATATCTTGTCCATGAGACGAAATTCACAAAAGACGCCACCAAGAATTGCTGTCTCATATTTTGTTTTGGAATAATTTGGCGTCCCGCAATATAATGCGTCCCTCTTAGGCATAATTCGGGACGCTGAAAATGTCCTTAAAATGCGGGATGTCCCGCCTAATTCGGGACAGGTGGCAACCCTACCTCCTCAGCATCGCTTTATAGATGGATAATCCCATGAGGCACATGTCCATAACTACCGTACGTTTTTGAATATGACTTACTGAACTTAACACAAATGTAGAGAACATTTTTATTTTTAACTCTATGGACATATCTCAATTTTTAACTCTCTTTGCCTGTGCACCCGCGAATTTCTCTCTCACTAATTCCTAATAGTGATTACTAGGGCAAGGCATTTGATGATTTTGCATCTTTTTTATATGAAGGTGAAAAGATAATATAATATAATAATAATAATAATAATAATAATAATAATAATAATAATAATATATTTTTATTGTCTTTAAGCAGTACAAAATTGCAATAGACATTGTCACTAAAAAGAATTGTTTAAAAACTGATACATTTAAAAGAAAAATATTCATTTATGTCATAAAATGGATTTTGAACAAGCCATTTATGTAAACTTTTCTAGAACAGCCCATAAGTTAATCGTTTACTGGTTTCACTTAAATTGTTATGTAACTTTACACTTAGTACAGCATAGCTGTTTTGACTTTTGGTCAACCTATTGTATGGGATGTCCAGCAAATTACGGTTTCTTGTATTATAGTCATGAGTATGGGATCTATATATTGCAGAATCTGAAATAGAGATCTTATGAGCATAGGATAGGCACATATATATATAACAACCTCAATATGCCACTATTCACAAACAATGGCTTGCAGTGTGCAGTGATGGAAGTCTTATTTATTATGCGCAGAGCTTTCTTCTGCATTAGAAGTACCTTATTTATGTGGCTGCTATTACCCCACATGATCAATCCATAGTTTAACACTGACTGAAAAAATGCAAAGTACGCCACTTTTACGTAATTACCGGGTACAATGCCTATAAGAGATCTAAGCAAGAAGATTACCCTTGATAGTTTTACGCAAACAAGTTCAATGTGGGCTGACCATGTGAGGGAGCTGTCAATACTTAAGCCCAAAATCTTAATTGTACTTTTTCCTATCTGACAAGACTTCTGTGTTAGTAAACTACAGTAGAGTGTTTGTGTTTTGTCCATATTTACTAATAAGCTATTTGCATGAAACCACATGGTTGCTTTATCAATTGTTTGTTCGGCCATATGCTGCATACTGTTATAATCGGCATGGGTACTAAGAAAAGTGGTGTCGTCTGCAAACATTATAGTGGTTGAATCTAAGTTACTTGGGAGGTCATTTATCACCACTATAAAAAGAAGAGGCCCCAAGACAGACCCTTGTGGAACTCCTGACAAAACCTCAGAAACATTTGAAGTACACCCATTTATTTCCACATATTGGTATCTTCCTGTTAGGTATGATTTGAAAAATCCAAGTTGATCACCAGCAATCCCATAGTATTCTAATTTACACAATAACATGGCATGATCGATGCAATCGAAAGCCTTGCTAAGATCACAAGCTGTGACCCTAGCAGTACTTCCGCTCTCATATGCCGAGAGAATCTCTGAGATCAAAAGCATAAGGGCATTGGTGGTAGATTGGGTCTTACGAAACCCAAACTGAAATGGAGAAATAGCTCGAATATATATAAATGTGTATCATGAAATAATTGATTATATGGCTAAGGCCAAATCTGTGCAAATATGATTGTGTCACGATGTCTGAAACCAAATGTTTGCAGAGCTCTGGGAATATTTCTGTATATTGAGTTATTTTGCAGTTTTACATATGATTGGTAGGGTTTCTCTGAAATGGAATTTGTCAGTCTGGTTTCCCATATTTTTCCGATTTTTGTATTTGCTGTTGAAATACAGGCAGAAAATGACTTAATAATTATAAAAAATAACATAAAAACTAATATTTTATTTATAAAAAATTATTATTGTACACACAAAGTTATAGGCAAGTTTGTACATAGTCTAATTGTAAAAACTATTATTAACTGTAATGTTGTGAATGTTCTTTTCTCACCTCTGGTGCCAAGTCAATCTAATAACAATAATAATATAATACAAAACTTTGGCGTTTCTTTGATTCTCACTTCCAACTGAGATATGTCAACACTTTAACACCGAATTTTTTTTCTTGCATTAAACAAACAACGCCTCAAAGACAGCACTGCTAGCGACGAAACAAAAAGTTAATTAACTCAATGCAAATAAATGAAAATGACTAAATAAGGAAGCCAATGATACGAAAATGACAAAATAATGACCTAAAATTGAAATAAATGCCCTCAAAATATAAAATTGCATAAAATGACAAAAAATGACCTAATAAAAATGCATTTCTATAATCTACAAGCCATGATTAGGATTTATCCTCAAGTTGGCAATGCCCATGCAGCATCAATAAAAAGATGACATGTCATTAGAATCTGGGCCCTGGTTATTACATTTTTTAAAATTGAATTTTACATATAAACTTATTGTGTAAATAGTAAGTATTCTGCCTTCCGGCAGGTTTTCAAACTTGGTACGCGAATTGTGTACTGAAAATTATTTCTTATGAAGTCAATTGTTGATTTATCAGATAGATTAATAATCTCGAGATGAAAATGGGGACTGGAGAAAACTGCATAATAACGAGCTTCTTCACCAGTTATAGTAAGGGTAATTAAATCACGGAGGATGAAATGGGCTGGACATGTTGCGCACATGAGGGATTAAAGACATATCTCAAAAGTATTGACAGGGAGACCCAAAGGGAAAAGACCACCTGGAAGACCTATAGACATAGGTGGGAGGAGAATATTAGGATAGATTTAAGGGAAGTAGGATTTGTGAGGGATGATTGGATGGAGTTAACACAGAATAGGGTTGAATGGCGGGCTCAGGTAAGCGAGGCAATGAACCTCCAGGTTCCATAAAATAGATAATATTCCTTTAGCTTGCTGAGGAATTGATTTGACATTGATTAATAATCTTATTAAATACAGCCCATGGGAAGCCTTTCTTACCCAATTTTGATGTAATGGTGTAGGAAATCTTCGGTGATGTGCTGTTATAAGACTAATGGCTAAGCTGCCAGATTGCTGTGTGAGAAAGGTTATACCTGAGTTCGATATCCCCACCCATGAACTTAGAGATCTTCTTGGTCTGTTAAATTTAAATTTTCTTGATTATTCAATTTTTTTAATATATTGTATGTGAAGACTTAGTAAAATACTTATTTTAACACTGGGGGATAACGCTACGAAAATATTTCTTACCCCATTTTCATGCACATAATGTGTTGACAAAAGGCTAGTAGTTAGGAGAATTGTGAAATGAACATATGTTCTTGAGTAATAGCGTATTTGTATCACTTTGGTTCCCTTTATTAATGCAATATAAATTTTGCAGGCAAGAAAGGCATATATATGAATGCACAGCTATCATGTGCACAGGGAAGTTCAGTGTTGCCGATGTTCTTAACAGGAGATCCCAGTACAGATGACACAGTGTACTTATCTTATAGATCTTTACATGGGGGTATCAAAGGGGTGGTTGAAAGTTGACCTTTTACATAGGATGTTTTATAGAGAAGTGCTAGGCCTACCTAGGGGATCACCAATGGGAGTGGTATTAGCAGAGCTAGGAAGGGTAGGAAGGAAAGGAATAATAGTAGAAAGAATTTTGAAATATTGGTATCGCAATATAAATATGGATGAGGATAACGCATTGAAAGAATGTATGAAGTATTTAAATGAAGGTAGGAGGCATGATAATTGGGTGGAAAAAATTAAAAGGATACTGGAAGAAGTTGGAAGGGGGGATATTTGGCAAAGAGGAGAAGGTAATAAGATAGGATTTTGGAGGGAAGTAAGAAAAAGAGTAGAGGACATGGAAAGACAAGAGATCTGGGCAAGCTTTGTAAACAAAAGTTCCTTAAGATTATACAGAGTAATTAAAACAGAGTGGGGAAGGGAGAAATATGCCGATTGTTGTGATTAGCAAGGAAGAGAGGGATATGCATGGATGAGAACAGGGGTGATATATCTGAAAGGGTTAAGGAAGGACAGAGAGGAAGGGTGTGTACTATGTAATAAAGAGGAAGGAATATCACACTACTTAACAGAATGTGAAGGGGTAAGACGGTGGAGGGAAGAAATCTGGGAGACAAAGTGGGATAAATTTCATAATGAGATAATAACCATCAAGATGTTGAAATTCAGAGGAGAAGAAAAGACTAAGAAAATTGGGGAGTATTTAGGAAAAATGAGAGAGAAGTGGATGAGAAAAATTAGGAAATAGATCAAGAGTAAAATAATCAAGAAAGGTGTGGTAAGTTAGCCAGAATCCCCATTCATACACTAAACCCAGGGGTTATAGTATGAAGGGATTCTTAATGGGTAGCGCTAGACTTATAGATAAGAGATGTTTAAAGTGGATGTAGATAACTATGTATGCAAAAGCATGTGTTAATAAAATTCTATTCTATTCTATAGATCTTTACTCTGTGAATGCTAGTACAATGAGATTAACGCAATATCTGGCAGTGCTGCATGAAACTAAATCCTATTGGTTTGTGGTCTACTGAATGGGTAAGTCACACCCATTGCAGGAACCAGTAGCAGTAGATATTGTAACACAGTGAAAATTGCCAAGCTGAGCAATATAAACAATTGTGAGTTATCAGTTGAGTCAGGTTTTAGTAGTTCTCACTTCTCAGCTGCAGACTCAATATCTCACATCGCAAGTGCTTGGATTTTGCTGTGTTCCAACTGTAGGAATAAGTTATTTCAAGAACAAGATAAGTGTGGAGAGTGTGAAAATTCACAGAATAATTCTAAAGAAGAGGAAAACCCAGATCCCCACAGGCTTACAACAATGAAGGAAGACCTCAGTGACACTACACCTTTTGAAAAGGAAGAATTTAATTTAAGAATGAGTACTCTTGAAATATCACCCATAAAACTGAAATCACTTTCAAAGCATTATTAGTGTATGATAAAAGAAAGATAGCTGAAGTCAAAAGTAAAGTGAAATCGAAAGTAGCAACAGTTTTGAAGCTACCAGAAGATGAATTGCAATCTGGAAGTGCTGATGAAGACTTACATGAAGAATCAGTTGTTAAGAGAAATGCAAGTGACTTAAATTACCTAATCAGTCAGATGAAAGAAAAATTGAAATCTGCAACATCCACAAGGGAGAAGTTATACATTCCCTAGTAGCACACTTCGCTGGCCCAACGGAGAGATTTGGTTGGCATGGAAGGGATATGTTGGGAAAAGGTTGGTTGTAATTCCCTCGGTTTTGCCAACGGATTTTTTGGCTGGGTCGCGCGCTTGTCCTACTGTTGGCGTTTCCAACCAATAGGGCCATTGCCCCAACAATACATTTTGTTGGCTAAGCCTCCGTTGGCGTTACCAACCAACAGGATTGTTGGCCCAGCAATACATTTCGTTGAAATATAATCGCATTTATGTTAAAATTAAAAAGTGTTGAAATAACATTATAAGCGTTAAATTTTCATTTCCTATAAAATAAAACAGTGTTAATTCATTAATTATTCGAGCTCTTTGTGCGCGTTACATGCTAAAAATGTACTTCTGCACCTCTTCCTGCCAGTCTTTGGCAATTTCCGGCTTACTTCGTAGGTCATCACGTAGAGTAGATGATGAAGATACAAAGGTTATTCGCCATCTTGATATGTTGAAGAATCCGAATGGTGTTTTTACTTCTATTAATATTAGGGCCCTTTATTTGTTCTCTGAAAATAACGTTATCATATATTCACATCAAATATTCAAAATACGAGATGTATATCCTTCTTACTATTTATCATGTATTACACATCTCTGTAGTAAATAGGCTAGAAGAATTCTCGATTTTTGTTGCAATGATCACTAATGGCGTAGTGGTTAAATCGATAGACTATAACACTAGCGGTCTCGAGATCGAATCCCCATAGGTGCGAATTTTATACGATAGGAATAGGTAGGTAAGGTGAAGGAGAGGAGGGAGGTAATAGGGAAAAGAGGAGGAAGAGAGGAGAAAAGGGATGAAAGGGAAAATAAAAAATTAAATTTTCTGTGCTTCTAGTATTTCCGCCAGAAGTCTCTGCGCTGCTTGTAGTTCCTCCATTACCTAATAGATGTCTCCCAACTGTTGGGATTTTGTTGTATATTGGTTGGCTACAGTTGGCAATTGGTTGGAAAAAACGCTCCTTGGCAACGGAACCCCGACGGACATTCATAACCGTTGACCAACGAAACATGGCGATCATTTCCCAACATTGGCCCAACGATCTGTGCTACTAGGGTTTTAGTAGTTGTGCCTAATTCTGGCCACGAAAGAAAATTTCAATAGAATTCAATGTTTCTGAGTACATAGCAAGAAATTCACACCAGTTAGTGGGGGGGGGGGAAGGAATTCTTTTATTTCCTGAGGCTTTGCAAGGTTGAAAAATGTCTACTGAAGTTGCTGGAAAAGTTACCAATTTTTATCAAGCACATGAAAACAGCAGACTAATGCCAAATGCCGCAAAGACAAGGTTAGTGTTCACAAAAAATATTTATAAACAAAAGTGCCTCTTAAGGAACAATGTTTATAAACAAAAGTGCCTCTTAAGGAACTACACACAACATACAGAGAGAAATTTCCTTGTGATAAAGTAGGATTTTCTAAATTCTGTGAGCTGTGACCAAAATGGTGTGTCACAGTTGGTCACCCAGGCACACATTTGGTCTGTGTTTGCTCAATACAGCAGAATCCAATCTTTTTTTAAGTGCTATGATTTTAGAAAAATCAAAGATAAAGGACCTTATCAATTTGCTCGTATGTGAGAGGGAAACTGTGATTGCATGTTAAGAATATGTCCCAACTGTCCAGATTCTGAAAAGTAAAACAACACATCAGAAACCATTTTTAATGACTTTGACGATGAAGATGAAATTCAGTTTTCACAATGGGTAGCCTAACTACTGATTGCAGCCATTTACAAATGCTGGTGCTTCCTTTATGTGAGTTTATTGATCTGCTTTGAAGAAGCTGAGGGCTTTAATACCACATTTGTTTGTCTCTAAACAGCAGTCAAACTATGTGAAGCAGAGGAAAGAAAATGTTTAGCCAAATGAAATACTCGTTTTGATGGACTTTGCAAAACATAACCACACCAGAACACGTGTCAAGAGTAAGCCAGTAGACCTAGGCCTACAATAAATATTACATATTTTTGTTCTTTCTTTTCTGGATTTTTGGGAAAGTGAAGAAATACAATTCAGGATTTATTCCTGTATTATTACTGCAATTTACAGCAGAACAGTAAGGTTCTTTCGAAGCATGCAGTGTTTTAATAAATACAACTCTCCTATTTATTTACATACTTCCCGCAATAGTTACTGTAGTGTTGGTTTACAGCCACTACGATCGCTAGGTTTCTTGCGCACATGTTCATCTGGCAGAAAAACAGACTGACTTTCGTTACTGTATTAATACGTATACTGTGCAGGTACTGTTTTCAGTAAAGGTGGCACCAGAACCACAGTCAGCCTGTCCACAGCTTACTGGAATGCTAGAGAAATGTGTATGCAGTAATCCCACAGACCCTCATTCTTTTGGTTAGCACCAACTATACTAGGCTGAAGGGCTTACTACCGCTACCTCACTTAAGCTTGAGCTTTAACCTTGTATGCTTGCATAAAATTTTGTAAAGTTTTGTTTAACCCGTACTGCTATTAGGAAATTTCAAGTTTACCTCCATTTTATCTAAAATATTTTTCTTTCAAAGTCTTCAACAATTTTTTCTTGGATAGAATGGAATAGAATTTTATTGTCACTAAACATTTACAAGAACATTTACATTTACAAGAACATTTACATTTACAAGAACATTTACATTTACAAGAACATTTACATTTACAAGAACATTTACATTTACATATCTGACCTTATCCTGCCTACCCTGACACTGCCCGCGTAAATGAAATGAAAATTAAACATACTTTAAAAGAGCTATTATTATGAGATGAAACAAGCAAGAAAAACTGTGTGATTGATTACAAAAATCATTCTGCCCCAGTGAGGGTGTTAATTGAGGGGGAAAAAGAAAAGTTCTGATTCTCCCAAAAGTTTCAATACAGTACCTTCCGTATGGGATTTGTGGATTCCTTGATTAAGTTTCCAATATATAACCATTCTTTACTCTACCAGCACATTTATCTATCACTTTGCACTTTACAACTACTCTCTCCACCTTCTTTAGACTATTTAATGAGCCCACTTCGGTATTCCCTAATTTCCACTTCGGTATTCCCTAATTTATTAAAAAGGTACTAAATTTAAATCAGAAAACTGAAATAAAACGAGCACTATTTTCATCCACTGCCCTGCCAGTTCCATTGCATTATTTAGACTATGACACTTCTACTGCTTCGAAGAAATTAAGGTCCTTTTTTGTACTTAATTCTATATAATAGTGCACGTTTCGAGATTATAGAAAATCATTAGAATTGTCATGTTGTTTCCATTGCAACATTTTTAAGAAAAAACGTAGCTGGGCCTGCATTTTAGATTGAAAAGTTCCGGAACTCAGTGTGTGATACAGAAAAGTGCGATACTGTGTGGCAAGTGAGTACCAGTGCAATACGTCTTTCGGTTCAATTATTGAAGTTACAACAATAAATTAAACTAAGCCATTGCTTAATTTCTAAAATCTTAAGTACCAGAACACAAACCCACACATTTTGGCCCTTTTTCAACCATAAAAATAACAAGTTTCGATTTTTGAAAACTTGTGATAAAACTTACAATGAGAAATCATTTTTTACAAATACTTTCTGAAATTCAGGTTTTTAAACATAATTTCTTACAATCAAAACAATAATACTACAACATTTAATATAAACAACAGGTGCTATGTAATATTCTTATAAATTCTGTATATTATTGTTGATGAGCAGGGCCTGGATTCTGATGACCTAAAATTGTTTGAAAAATGACCTATAAAATGACCCTAAATTTTAAAGAAAATGACTTAATAATTATTAAAAATGACCTAAAAACTGATATTTTGTTTTTTAAAAATTATTATTGAACACACAAAGTTAGAGACTAGTTTGTACATAATTGTAAAAACTGTAAATAACTGTAATGGTGTGAATGTTCTTTTCTCACGGAAATTTATACTGCCGCTGAGGCACTGGTGAGTCAAAATTCGGCACATCCATTTGTGGCCTGCCGGATTATATTGTTGTTTATTGAGGATAAAAAGTAGTTTGCACTCTCAAATCCAAGCAGGTGGCAGACTCTGGTGCCAAGTCAATCTAATAACAATAGTAATATAATACAAAATTTTGGCGTTTCTTTGATTCTCATTTCCGACTGAGACATGTCAACACTTTAACGCCAAATTTTTCCTTCTTGCATTAAACAAACAACACTTCAAAGACGAAAAAAAGTTAATACACTTTATGTAAATAGATGGAAATGACTAAATAAGGAAGAAAATGACAAAATAATGACGTAAAATTAAAATAAATGCCCTAAAAATATAAAATTGCATAAAATGACAAAAAGGGACCTAATAAAAATGCATTTCTATAATCTAGAGGCAGTGATTAGGATTTATCCACAAGTTGGCAATGTCTATGTAGCATCAATAAAAAGATGACATGTCATTAGAATCCGGGCCCTGTTGATGAGCATGGGCGTACGGTTGGGGATGGTTGAGGGGGTTGAAACTCCTCCCGAAATATCTGCAATTTTTAATGCTTTTAACATTGTTATGAAATAAATAAGTTAAATACACTGGTATGTTTAGTATGTTTTCTTACATAACACGCATTATTAAAAAACTTTTGTAATTTTTTTATTTCTCATTAATGATCCTATACTGTTGTAATTTATTTAAGAATCAAATTTCAAAATGGCATGTTGTAGGTCTTCAGCCTAACAAAGCACATACTTAATCTCAAGAGGAAATTATCTGAAATACCTTCTAGAGGAAAACCTTTAGGCCGATTGTTATTAAATAGTTTACTAGTGGGGTTTAATTTCATACTTCTTTTAACAGTGATGCATTACTGATAAATAAAATTTCCTTTGGAATTTCTTGTAAATGATTCACTGGCCTGGATATGTGGTGTGAACTGTTGGATCTCAAGAGTCCAATTCAGCTTAATTCCTGCAACATTTCAATAAGTAAAAACCAATTTTTTTGAATAGATTTACCTCCAGAAACCAACACAATGAGTCACTGAGCAAAATTACTACGTCTGCAATCAACAGAATACAGGCACAATGATATTCACAGTGCTCCGCATAAAGAAATGAGATGAATATAGCCCACAGTGTGTATTACATCCTACAGTACTATGATAATTTCTAAAAAAAAAAAAAGTTTTATTTATAGACTCTATTTAAAACAATAAATGGACAGATACCTAAAGACTGTGCTGCATTTCAACCCCCCTCCAAACAGAATTTCATCGTACGTCCATGTTGAGTATTGAGTAGCCTACATTTTTAGAACAGCAGCGAATTATAGTTACAGTTATGTTATGTTACGATTTAATACACGTGTACTATTTTAAATATCTGGTGCAGACTAGTGAGTGAGTTCCTGTAACTGAGACTAATTAGGTACAGTAACCCGTGGGTGGTCGCCTTATGAGCATTCTTCTCCTACAAAAGTTCATACTTTTTTTACAAAGATTTGGTGGAAGGGATGGCCTTATCCCTCTGTCTACTTGACTTTTGAAATGCCTTCTTTCATGTGAGTATGTAAATATTCATATTCACTGTTTGTATTTCACTATATATATACATTGTTGTCCAAACATGCGCTATGGCGTGAGAATTTCTCTCATCACACGACCAGTGACGTTACTTTTCTTGTGATGTTTCAAGCAAGAAATATTCTGAATATGCACTACTGAACCAAAATGCAGGTAAGTTTTACATTTAAAATTAAGTTAGTTCAGACCAGATCTAGATCTTATTTTCATTTTCATGTATCAGGCCTACAGTAACATAATTTTTTTGGTTATTATTATTAAAAATTATTATTATTATTACGTAGGGGATATTTATTTATTTTATTCTGCCAACTACAGGAATAAATCCCAATTACAGTTGGCGTAGTTTCGCCAATACATGTTTTACACTATAAAAAAAATACAATACAATAAATGAACGAATGTGCGAGGATAAAGAAAAAAATACATAAATGATTTACAATAACTACAATTAATTTAACAAGACAATCTAAAAATTAAGCCAAATCATACGGAACATATAACAGTTTATGAAGAAGTCCTATGTACTGATTCA
Source organism: Ectobius pallidus (assembly GCA_964059195.1). Lineage (NCBI taxonomy): Eukaryota > Metazoa > Arthropoda > Insecta > Blattodea > Ectobiidae > Ectobius > Ectobius pallidus. The sequence goes on from CAXKWD010000001.1 coordinate 100,408,238, forward strand.
ATGACAAGTCAAAATCCAGAAGAGCATTTTGAAGTGATAGAGAATTATATCGTTTACACATTTGGATGAAAGATGAACATTCTAATAATTTTGATTTAATGACAGGAATATATAACAATTCCCTATTCCTTAAATTTAATTGCACTACATTAAATTTAATACGTTTTAAAAGTTCATTACTATCAATTTTACCATTGATAATTTTATATAAGAATAACTGTTGCGCTACTAACCTTCTACCAATTAAAGTAACAAATTTAAATTCATTTAATAAAGCATTATAAGAAATTCTATCAATTAAAGCAGATCTATCATATTTTTTAAAATACATATATCGAAGAAAACTCTTCTGAATTTTTTCTATGTCATTAATATGAGTTTTATACAATGGCGACCATATAACTGATGCATATTCTAACTTACTGCGTACAAAACTATTATAAAGTAATTGTAAGACACGTTCGTCTTTAATATTTTTGGAATTACGAAAAATAAATCCTAACTGTCCATAAGCTTCATCTATTATTTTATCAATATGCTTTCTAAAATTTAAATTATGCGTAATTATTAATCCTAAATCTTTAATGGTAAATATTCTTGTTAACGTTTCCGAATTCATACTGTATTGAATAATCGGGTGAAGTGAAAATCTGTGAAAACTCATGAAATAGCATTTTCTAACATTAAACGCCAAATTGTTTTGGATACTCCATTCAAAAAGCTTGTCTATTGTTAATTGTAATTCCAATTCATCTGATAATAAACGTATCTCTTTATATATTTTTAAGTCATCTGCAAACAATAAGCATTTAGAATTTTTAACAATATCTGGTAAATCATTTATAAAGATTAGGAAAAGAAGTGGCCCTAAATTAGAGCCCTGTGGTACACCAGAATTTACATCATAAACAAAGGAAGGACAATGATTAAAAACAACATATTGTTTACGGTCTTTTAAGTAAGAAGCTATCAGCTTCAAAAACATCGTATTAATACCTAACATAGACATTTTAGCCAACAGAATATCATGATCTAACTTATCAAATGCCTTTGCAAAATCAGTGTAGATAACATCAACCCTACACTTCTTATCTAGAGATTCTGATATGTCTTGAATAAAGTTCATTAAGTTTGTCAAAGTCGACCTTTGAGGAAAAAAACCATGTTGAAAAACAGATATATATTGTTTGACATGATAAAATATTCTATCATACAGAATCCGTTCTAAAATTTTTGCTGGCGCACTTATTAGAGCAATAGGTCTGTAATTCGTTACTTTTATTTTCTCACCACTTTTGAATACAGGAGTTATTTGAGTGATTTTCCATACGTCTGGAAATATTTGAGAACTAAGTATTCGGTTAAAGATTAATAGAAAAGGGGATTCTAATATCGTTGCGCAACCTTTTAATACGTAAGGAGGAATTCCATCATAACCTGCTGATTTCTTTGGCTTAAGCTTGTTAATAGCATTCCGATATTCCACACTGTCTACTGGGTATAGAGATAAGGAATGTGATGTGCGCATATTAACCGTATCTACTATTTTATAAGATGACTGCGTTTGAAGATATACACTTTGAAAATAAGTAGCAAACTCATCAGATATGGACTTTGAATTATTCATTATCGCACCATCTGAAGACAGAAAGATGCTAGAACTATTATTTTCAGTTCTTTTATTTTTCACAAAATTCCAAAAATATTTCGGATTAACTTTAATATTCTGTTCACAAGTAAACATGTATTCATTGTACGTCTTTTTTACAAGCGTTTTAGCTAGTTTCCGAAGTTCTTTAAATTTCTCCATATAATATGAGGAATAGTTTTTTCTTTTCCTAAAATATGCTGAGATAGGTACAGTTTTATATAGACCTTTATTTGTATTTATATCATATGAGGGCACACGGTGATGCAGACTACTGTATGTCCAAACCTAGATAGCTTTTTACTATGGGGCCTACTATATAACCAAATATTGAGTTTGTTAGTGTGAAAACCGAAGAAGAAAGAAGAAGAAGAAAAAAAATTGCAACACTTGCAGGAACTTTATTTGCAGTGAACATTCGTCCAATATACGTCCTGGGGCCGTATTCTGTAACTCCACCAACGCTCTCAACTACGATTACACCAATGTAACTAGAAAAAGTTATTCTGTAACTATTGGTGTCAAGTATCGATCTTGAAATCACACCAATATATTGCTGGAAATATTGGTGACACACCGACGGTTCCAAACCCCTCGGTGAGCTCAACAACAACTCGAAAGTACCAAAATATCGCAAAATTTGCAGAAATATCGACATATTTGTGATACAATGGCCGCTTATATCCTAATTGGGCGACTTCGTGATGGTGTCAATAGCTATATTTTCGTAATTACAGAGAAGGTACAGTATATATCCATTAATGAATAGATTCTTAGTATTTGTTAATATGTTTTTATCAATATAAAAACTAAATACATAATTTTATTTTGCAACAAGCATGTTTGAGGTTATGTTTGCATAATTGCACATAATATTAATTATTTTACTTTATCTTGTTTCAGATTTGGAATTGTAATCCATGTGATCTGCATTAAAGAGTGGACAACATAATATGCACCAATAATAAGCTTAACGAACACTTATGGGTGTCACCTCTATGTAGGCCTAAATTTTTTAATGTAGTGTAAAATTTTGTTCAGTTCATTCGAAAGAACAGTGCACAAGTAGGTCATTTGCAATTGAGAAAAACATCCCACTCAAGCAATGCTTCAAGTAGTGAGATGTTGTTGGCTTTTTGTAATTTTCAGGAAATAATGACGAAGACTGTGCTTATTAGAACTGAGCAAAGTGCCATGAACTCATGATACATATAATAGTTTTTTTGTACCAAAGTTTACTTTGTAAGTGTGTGTGTACTGTATCACTCAGCAAAATATGATGTACATTGTCCTTACTTTTAAATATACTGGTAGCCTATATAGCGTTTACTAGTTTATAAAACTTTTCACACTTAGAGAAGCATCTGTTTTTAACTGCACAAAAAATATGCCTCCCTGCCAATGTAGCCTATTGTAATTGAAAATATTATTTAAATCTAGCTACAATATTGGCTTTACCAATTTTTTGTCTAATTTAAACCATCTATTTTATTCCCTCTAATTCCTTTTATAATAATATGAGCTATATTGTATCTTGTGATTTTCCGTCAAGTGGGTGTGGCTTATACTATGTAAGTTGAAATGCATGTTGAATTTTCAGAGCCATTTTCCCATAACTTGATATTTTCAACACAAAAGGCACAATATCTCTTAAAGTAATGGTCCAAATTGCATGAAACTTTGCACACCCATAGTTTTTTGTGTGTTCTAGAGGATAAACCTAAATAATCTGATGTATTTGCAACACAAGATTATTTCACTTGTGAACATGATGTGAAAAAATTTGTAATAATTTTATATTGAAATTTTAAAATGCCTGAAAATTGTATCAGGCATACCACAGTATAAATTGATGGTTTATCCTCGAGATTATAGTGTCAGCTGTGAATAAAAAAAAATATTACACCAATCAGATTGACTTTTGCATGAAATCATGTTACTTAGGCTTAATCGCATGCTGAAAAATAAAAATAAAATAATTTTCTAATATCAACCTTCATATTTGTGACACTGTAATAATTTTTGTGCTCATTTCAACCCCCAAATGTATACTTCTAATGTCCAAAATTTCATTTTATTATTGCAAATAGTGTTGAAGATATCGAACAGTTACTGCAATGCCTGCTTGGGCATGGTCTCTTGGTGTATGAGCCCCTTAAGACACTTTTTCAGTGATATTATGGTGTTATTTAAATTAATATATAATTATGAACAACTATGAGGCCAATTGTAATGTTTCAAAGTACTGTGTAAATTAAATACTAATGAATTCATTTTAAGTTAACCTAAAACGCAATTAATTTATTTCAAGGGTTTTATAAATGTCATAAAAGCAGTAGGCAAGATAAGATACTCTTATTTGCTTAAACTTTACTATTTGCTTTATCTATATAAAAATAATTTTATAATTGGCTTGTGTTCTATAAATTAAGTAAAAACTCCTACTGAATATTTTTTTTACTTTCTCTGCCTGTACCATAGGTAATACAGATAAAGGAAGTATTGTTTTCGACCCCAACTTTGAAGTTGAGTTTTTAGCCCAAATACACATTTTGAGGTATTCTGAATCCCCAAATACTATTTTTGGAAACATGTCTGTGTGGAAGTGTGTCAACAGCCTAGCTCCAGAATGGAAAATCGTAAGAATTTTTTTTTTTTTGTATTTGGGTTGGGTACCTTCTGAAGATGTGACACAAGGATTGGCGACAAGTTTCTCTTATTTTTAAAGGGACTTTACATGAAAAAATGTTCGTTTTTCGCGATTTTATCGATTTGTTTAAATTTTGCACATGGGTTGCTTATAAGTTACTTGGACTTAAAACTTTATTTGAAACTTTTTTCGAAGAAATTCTCTTTAGGGTAGTGCTAAAAGTTTTATTTGAAATATTTTTTCGAAGAAAATCTCTAAAGTGTAGTCTTTATCAGAATGTGAAGTGAGAAAAATGTATTGTGCATGCTTAAAGTAAAGAAAGTTATGAGAGTACAATAAATATATTTTATTTGGGTTGTGTATCCTTCGGGGATGTGATGTGTTAAGGACATTCTCTTTATTTATACAACCAATTTACATTACAAGAATGTCATACACAATAATTATATTATACTGAGAGACTAACTTTTATTTGAACAGAGATTGGAAAGTTCATTCCTTTCACTGAGTATGAATCCAGCAACATTTTGTTAAAATGTGTATTCTGAAAAGGGCTACATCTTACTTTCTGTTAATCGTTAAAATGAATACTTTCACACAAACAAGGTGAGTTGGAATGGAAATATATAACTACTTCGAGATTGCATATTTTTTTATAATCATAATTTAAATCAGACATTGGCAAACTATTGCGGAATTTGCTAATTGGATTCCCCGAGATACCCTCATTATATATATATATATGACAGTAAACATTACTAAAAACCATTGGCATTTTGCGAATTTCTCCTATTATTATAAATCCGCCTTTTCCCCCTATAAGCGTCTTGCAACATGACAATACGTGTAATATAAACGCCCACTTTCAAAATATATACATGAAATTAAACTCCCGCCCAGTTTGGAAATTATGAAATCACATTCCCGCACTCCATCAGCCAATGATATTCATTGCAGTTTGTTAAGACAGATTTCTCATAGCTACTTTCATTGCCAACATTCACGAAAATTCAAAAAGTTATTGGTGGGCCTCAACAACGGTTCTCCAGATACCAACAGGGAGTTACAGAATCGCTCACGCTCTGGCCGTTGGTATCTTGCTGTCGGTTGTTGAGCTCTCAACAACACCAATGCGTTGGTGACGAAAGTTACAGAATACCGCCCCTGAATGGAAAAAGCAACTGTGGTAATACCGGAGTTGACGGGTCCCTGTACGCAGCAAGCCATGTTGCCTTCATTCTGGCAGCGTTCCGTAAGGACAACTCCAACCGCCGCCGCCGCCAAATTCGAATGTGTTATATTCAGAATCCACAACGCCGATTTTGAGTGTTAAAAATAGCGCAAAAGCCCGTTCTTCTCACAGGTGCTCCCGGGTGATAGTTTAAATTGGCGTAGGGACTAGTACTTAAAGGTTTAATATTAAAACGACCGCAAGAGCCCGTTCTTTTCGCAGGTGACAGTTAAATAACCCCATTCTGCTCGCGGGTGATAGATTAAGTTGGCATAGGGACTAGTAGTTAAAGGTTTAATATTAAAACGACCGCAAGAGCCCGTTCTATTCACAGGTGACAGTTAAATAACCCCATTCTACTCGCGGGTGATAGATTAAGTTGGCATAGGGACTAGTACTTAAAGGTTTAATATTAAAACGACCGCAAGAGCCCGTTCTATTCACAGGTGACAGTTAAATAACCCCGTTCTGCTCGCGGGTGATAGATTAAGTTGGCATAGAAACTAGTAGTTAAAGGTTTAATATTAAAAAGACCGCATGAGCCCGTTCTATTCACAGGTGACAGTTAAATAACCCCATTCTGCTCGCGGGTGATAGTTTAAATTGGCGTAGGGACTAGTACTTAAAGGTTTAATATTAAAACGACCGCAAGAGCCCGTTCTATTCACAGGTGACAGTTAAATAACCCCATTCTACTCGCGGGTGATACTTTAAATTGGCGTAGGGACTAGTACTTAAAGGTTTAATATTAAAACGACCGCAAGAGCCCGTTCTATTCACAGGTGACAGTTAAATAACTCCGTTCTGCTCGCGGGTGATAGATTAAGTTGGCGTAGGGACTAGTACTTAAAGGTTTAAAATTATAACGACCGCAAGAGCCCGTTCTATTCACAGGTGACACTTAAATAACCCCGTTCTGCTCACGGGTCACTCTGTATATATTTTTATTATTTCCTAGCCGGTGGTCCTGGTGTTATAAAATCTGCACACGGCTTTTTCTATTCGGTATATTTTTTACCATTTTTAACTAACTCATATTTCTTTCTGCAGAGCAAAGAATGAATGAACGTATTATGTATTCTTCTTTGTGAACATCTCGTTTGTTGCCATAACTTGTACAAAGCCTACAGCATATTTTACCGACTTCTTGCATGTACCTAATAAGCCTATTCAGATTTTTCGGATATTTTGTTTGTTTAAAATTATCGTACGTAATAATAAAGGTTCTTACCCTGACTTTACGACATGGAAATCACACCGATTAAAGAAAATTCATTATATGGAGGGAAATTTTTTCTCCGACTTGAGTTATATCTGTTCCTTATAATTCGACCCTTCTGAACTCGAATATAACAGTAATATTAACCAGTTCCTTCAGTACTTCGAGAAAATTCCGATTTTCAATTAGTGTGACCCAGTCAACGCAGAAAGAGTATGGACGATTAAAAAGAAAAATTCATTCCATTGATGAAAATTTTTTTCCCGACACGAGTTACATGTTTCATCTATAATCCGACCCATCTGATCTCGAATATATCAATAATAATAACTATTTCCTTCCGCGCTTCGAGAAAATTGAGATTTTCCATTAATGTTAGACATTTCTCGCAGAAGAAGGAGGAACAATTCAAAGAAAAAATTCATTATATGGAGGGAAATTTTTTTCCGCCCTAAATTACATGTGTTATCTATAATTCGACCCTCCTGAACACGAATATAACAATAATAATAACCAGTTCCTTCCGCACTTCGAGAAAATACCGATTTTCCATTAGTGACACACAGTTTACGCAAAAAGAGCATGGACGATATAAATAAAAATTAATTACATGGAGGAAAATTTTTTTCTGTCATGGCTTATATGTGTTATTTATAAATCAGCCCTTCTGAACACGAATATAACAATAACAATAACCAGTTCTTGCCGCACTCCGAGAAAATTCCCATTTTCCATTAGTGTCACAGAGTTTACGCGTAAACTCTGTGACACTAATGGAAAATGGGAATTTTCACGGAGTGCGGCAGGAACTGGTTATTATTATTGTTATATTCGTGTTCAGAAGGGTCGATTTATAAATAACACATATAACCCATGACGGAAAAAAAAAATTCCTCCATGTAATGAATTTTTGTTTTGAAATGGTCCTACTTCTTCTGCGTAAACTGTGTGACACTAACGCATAATCGGTATTTTCTCGAAGTGCGGATAGAACTGGTTATTATTATTGTTATATTCGTGTTCAGAAGGGTCGAATTATAGATAACACATGTTATTTAGGTCGGAAAAAAAATTCCCCTCCATGTAATGAATTCTTGTTTTGAAACGGTCCTACTTCTTCTGCGTAAACTGTGTGTCACTAATGGAAAATCGGTATTTTCTCGAAGTGCGGAAGGAACTGGTTATTATTATTGTTATATTCGTGTTCAGAAGGGTCGAATTATAGATATCACATGTAATTTAGGTCGGAAAAAAATTTCCCCTCCATGTAATGAATTTTTGTTTTGAAACGGTCCTACTTTTCTTGTGTAAACTGTGTGACGGTAATGGAAAATCGGTTTTTTCTCGAAGTGCGGATTGAACTGGTTATTATTATTGTTATATTCATATTCAGAAGGGTCGAATTATAGATATCACATGTAATTTAGGTCGGAAAAAAATTTCCCCTCCATGTAATGAATTTTTGTTTTGAAACGGTCCTACTTTTCTTGTGTAAACTGTGTGACGGTAATGGAAAATCGGTTTTTTCTCGAAGTGCGGATAGAACTGGTTATTATTATTGTTATATTCATGTTCAGAAGGGTCGAATTATAGATAACACAAGTAATGTAGGTCGGAAAAAAATTTCCCCTCCATGTAATGAATTTTTGTTATGAAATGGTCCTACTTCTTCTGCGTGAACTGTGTGTCACTAATGGAAAATCGGTATTTTCTCGAAGTGCGGAAGGAACTGGTTATTGTTATTGTTATATTCGTGTTCAGAAGGGTCGAGTTATAGATATCACATGTAATTTAGGTCGGAAAAAAATTTCCCCTCCATGTAATGAATTTTTGTTATGAAACGGTCCTACTTTTATTGTGTAAACTGTGTGACGGTAATGGAAAATCGGTTTTTTCTCGAAGGGCGGAAGGAACTGGTTATTATTATTATTATTATTATTATTATTATTATTAATATTATTATTATATTCGTGTTCAGGTGGGTCGAATTATAGATAACACATGTCACTCACGTCGGAAAAACATTTTCCCTCTATGTAATGAATTTTTGTTTTGAAACGGTCCTACTTTTTCTGCGTAAACTGTGTGACACTAATGGCTAATCGGTATTTTCTCGAAGTGCGGAATGAAGTGATTTTTTTTTTTTATATTCGAGTTGACAAGGGTCGATTTATAGATAAAACATGTAACTCATGTCGGGAGAAAACGTTTCTTCCATGTAGTGAATTTTTTTTTAAATTGTTCCTACTTTTTCTGTTCAAAATCTGTGATATTAATGGAAAATCGGAATTTTCTCAAAGTGCGCAAGGAACTGGTTATTATTATAATTTTATATTCGAGTTGAGAAGGGTCGAATTATGGATAAAACATGTAACTCATGTCGGAAAAAAAAGTTCCTCCATATAATGAATTTTTCTTTAATCGGCGTGATTTTCATGTCGTAAAGTCAGGATAATAACCTTTATTATTACGTATGATAATTTTAAACAAACAAAATATTCGATAAATCTGAGTAGGCGTATTAGGTAGGCCTACATGCATGAAGTCGGTAAAATATGCTGTAGGCTTTGTAAAAGTTATGGCAACAAACGAGATGTTCTCAAAGAAAAAAATACATAATACGTTCATTCATTCTTTGCTCTGCAGAAAGACATATTAGTTAAAAATGGTTAAAAATATACCGAGTAGAGAAAGCCGTGTGAAGATTTTATAACACCAGGACCACCGGCTAGGGAATTATACAAATATATACAGAGTGACCCGTGAGCAGAACGGGGTTATTTAACTGTCACCTGTGAATAGAACGGGCTCTTGTGGTCGTTTTAATATTAAACCTTTAAGTACTAGTCCCTACGCCAATTTAAACTATCACCCGCGAGCAGAACGGGGTTATTTAACTGTCACCTGTGAATAGAACGGGCTCTTGCGGTCGTTTTAATATTAAACCTTTAACTACTACTTTCTATGCCAACTTAATCTATCACCCGCGAGCAGAACGGGGTTATTTAACTGTCACCTGTGAATAGAACGGGCTCTTGCGGTCGTTTTAATATTAAACCTTTAACTACTAGTTTCTATGCCAACTTAATCTATCACCCGCGAGCAGAACGGGGTTATTTAACTGTCACCTGTGAATAGAACGGGCTCTTGCGGTCGTTTTAATATTAAACCTTTAACTACTAGTTTCTATGCCAACTTAATCTATCACCCGCGAGCAGAACGGGGTTACTTAACTGTCACCTATGAATAGAACGGGCTCTTGCGGTCGTTTTAATATTAAACCTTTAAGTACTAGTCCCTATGCCAACTTAATCTATCACCCGCGAGCAGAATGGGGTTATTTAACTGTCACCTGTGAATAGAACGGGCTCTTGCGGTCGTTTTAATATTAAACCTTTAAGTACTAGTCCCTACGCCAATTTAAACTATCACCCGGGAGCACCTGTGAGAAGAACGGGCTTTTGCGCTATTTTTAATATTAAATCTTTAACCACTCAAAATCGGCGTTGTGGATTCTGAATATAACACATTCAAATTTGGCGGCGGCGACGGTTGGAGTTGTCGTTACGGAACGCTGCCAGAATGAAGGCAACATGGCTTGCTGCGTACAGGGACCCGTCAACTCCGGTATTACCGCAAGGGTCACATAATAGGCTATAAATTAACATGTAGGCCTATGCTGTGAAAACAAAATTCCATTTTCTAATACTATCTAATTCTTTGTATATTTATTTTTGACAGCCGTGTTTTTCCTAATATTTATCCTTAGTTACTGTGACAAGTAACACAGGTTTTGTGACAAGAGAGCTTACAAAATAGTGAAAAGATTTCCAAGTACAAGATAAAACAATACGATTAGCAACTTGAACCGCAGGTATAGGGACTCTTTAAGTACAAAAGGCATTTTATTTCATGTCAAACTGAAAACAGATTCTCAAAGAACACAATGCACAGGTCCTCAAAATTGTAGGCCTACCATTGAAGAGTTATGGCAGAATGTTCCTGGAAATATTTGAGTGTGAGAGAATATCTCACACGCGACCACTGGCGTTGCATTCATGCACGGGTTAAAACACTGTGCAAAAAAATACCTGGGAGGTGCCGGAACCGTAATTAGACACTGAACTAAGCTCTTTTCCACTTGGGTGCTACTTCCAATATTATTTCCACTTTCTTCAGCGAAACATTTGCACATTGTGCGCTGTCGTTAGCCGCTACATGGTTTGTGGCCTGCCACACCTTCTTACTCTATGGCCACACCTGTGAACTGTGAGCTGTGACGTGAAGTTGTTTATATTCAGTTTGTACATTTGTATGGTTTAGAAACTTGTTAATATTAGTTTCACACAATCTATGTATGATTGTGATTTTTATTGGAGTGTTCGTATGACTCTGTTTCAAACGGCAGTAAGTATTATAGAAAGGCATACTGTAGAATAAGGGGTTACGATAAAATTGAAACGGATCTGATCTATGTGAGTTTCAGGTAGCCTATTCTGAAAGGTTATAATGTAGGGTTCGGATGTTTATGACATGTCATATTTTTATCCTGACCTCCAATCTCGACGCAAACAAAAATTAAACATGAATTACATATATCCTAATCGGACCGTTTTTATTTTGCATATAAAGTCATATTTTGGTCATTTTCATGGTCTTGGTCATATTTCGGTCATATTTGTAATTTAACGTCATATTTCAGTTATAAATTCGATAAAAGAGCACAAGTATATGCACTAAATGGGAAAAAATTGTTTTATGCTGCACACTAGGCTCCTCCCATGAACTGTCTAACGCGACCCGCCTAGGAAGGCAGGGTTTAGGGTTTCATCGCAGAAGAGATTCAATGTGAGACATAATAAACATCGCGCTATTCAGTATATTGCTCCTAAACTAACATAACGTTGCTAACCTAACAAAACCTGTCACTGACCTAGAATTTACCTATCATTATTTAACTAAATGCAGGAGCTTTTTACCCTTCCACACCTTTCATAAAACAGCGTTACGACTATCAAGGAAGCCATGGTACAATAGGTGCGTGCGCAGGCCATCGATATATCAATGGCGCAGGCTTGGAAGTGAGGGGAAGGAACCGGCGGGCTATTCAAGTCTAATACTAAATTCAGAATGCCCTCCTAAATTAATATCACTGTTCATAACTGCCACTGAACTAGAATTTCGGGAGAATTCAGAATGCCCTACTAAATTAATAAAGTAATTTTACTACAGTACATTTGTAATTTTCGTAACTGAGCAAGTACATAGTCGTGATAGGAGATGTAGGGGAAGCAAGCAGTAGAGTGCGCATTGGCTTGGAAGCGAGGGTCAGCAGGGGAAATGAGCGAGTGGAGCTTCGCCGGTGCGCAGCATAGCCTATATATCTATCTTTCGCCCACTAAATAGTCGACTTAATGTTTTTCCGAAAAAAAAAAGAAAAAACAGAGTAAACTTATTGAATATTTTTGTTTTACTGTAACTGAAATATGAAGGGACAAGAGCGAATCAGTAATATGGGCCGTGAGCAGTTTTTTTTTTCAGCATAGGTTTTGCCATATTCTCAAAAATTGTCACATGATGGTATCTAATCTAACCTAACTTAAACTAAAATGGCAAAACCTATGCTGGAAAAAAATAACTGCGGTCCGTGCACTCCTCCCCCTTCCACTCGATACTCGCCTGGCCGCTTCTATCCCGCCGGCTGCTCCTAGAATGTCTCCTAGCCATCCGCCGGCCGTTGTTCAGTGCCGGTAATAATATTTAACTATAAAAAAATACCCTTGCACCAAACATATTTTACAATTATAAAAAACACCATATAGCCTATATGCAAACAGAACATTTCACAATTATAAAAAACCAAATAATAAATAGCCTATTTCATAATAAAAAAGACCCTTGCACCATACATAATATTTCACAGTTAAGTTATAAAAACGCCATATTATAACTTAAAATATGGCAGGAAAACTCCCTTGCACCAACACTACTCTTTTCATAACTACGGTAACTAAATAGCCTATCTCAAAATTATAAAAACGGATTCTTGCGTTAAAACTCATCTCCCCTAACTCATCTCCCCTAACATAACCCATATAGGCTATACGAAAACTTCCTTCACTGCTCAACATTCACTTGTGGCATAGTGGTTAAGACTCCTAGCTATAAGCCTAGGGGTCCCAAGTTCGAATCCTGGTTGATCCAAAATTTACTATCAGGAATAGGTCTCGAATAGGTAGGTAGGGTGAAGAGGAGGTGAGAGGAAGAGAGAAAGGAGGCGGGAAAGGAAGAGAAGAAGAGAATAAAGGAGATATCAATTATTTTTTCTGTTTCACCAGTTGCGTAGTAGATAGCACTACCGTCGCTTCTAGTAGTTCAAACACCACTTCTAGATGTCTTCCCCACCCAAACCCCTACTTTCCAGGCAGGTTGGAGTGGGGGACTCATGCACGGCCTTTGCTACCGTTTTCCCGGGACAATAATTACAGTACCTCTTCCTGCTTGTTGTTGGCAACTTTCAATAAATAAGTTTTTAAAATATTTTTCGTTCACATTTGCAGTGGTAGGCCTATCTAGAAACATTGACAGATTAGAAGTTCTTTACAAGTAAAACTATAAATAGCCTGTAATATTGTTAAAAAATGATTATCTGATTGAATTAATGTGATGTAATAAGTTAATGGGCAAAAGATAGATTTATGCCATGCACCAGCGAAGCTCCACCCGCTCTCACCCGCCCGTTCATTTCCCCTGCTGACCCTCGCTTCCGAGCCAATGCTTACGCTACTGCTTGCTTCCCCTACATCTATCACGGCTATATACTTGCTCAGTGCCGATACTGCAGCTCACTGTTGTTGCTTTTGTCATATACGTATGAAGCATGTTAAATTAAGACGGCAGCACAAAATAATACACATATTGGTAAAAGATAGATTTATGCCGCATACCAGGAAAGATCTGCCCGCTTCCGAGCCTGCGCATGCACCTCACTATTGTACCATGGCTTCCTTGACAGTTGTAACAATGTTTTATGAAAGGTGTGCTAGGGTAAAAAGCTTCTGCATTTAGTTAAATAATGATAGGTAAATTCTAGGTCAGTGACAGGTTTTGTTAGGTTAGCAACATTATGTTAGTTTAGGAGCAATATACTGGATAGTGAGAGGTTTAATATGTCTCACATTGAATCTCTTCTGCGATGAAACCCTAACCCTCACCTTCTGAGGCGTGTCCTCGGAGAATGCCTGCAAAAAGAGAAACCTGGGCGAGCAAGCAAAAAAAATGTACATTTAAATAAAGCTCATATAATAGGAGTTGAAACATTTAAGAGGTGGTCTCTTCCGAAGTTAGTTTTGCCTAAATTTTTCTCCTGGTTCTACTGGCTCTGTGTGTTAAGTCTGGTAAAAATTTACCAAAGAACGTAGATTTAAATAAAGGTCATAGAATAGGATTCAAACATTTAATAGATGTTCTTTTCCTAAATTATTAGTTTTGCCTAAATTTTTCTCCTGGTTCTATTGGCTTTGTGTGTAAAGACTGGTAAAAATTTGTCAAAGAATGCATATTTAAATAAAGGTCATATAATAGGGGTTGCAACATTGTACATTGAGGGGTCAGTTAATTCTTCAAAATTAATTTTGTTCAAAATGTTCTCTTGGTTCAATAAGTTCTGTGTGTAAAGTCTGATAAAAATAGGTCAAGAATGTAGATTTAGATTTTGATCATATAATAGGGGATGAAACATTTAAGAGGTGGTTTCTTGCAAAATTAATTTTGATTAAAATTTTACCTGATTCAGTAGGTCTTGTGTATAATGTCTGACAAAAATTGAACAAAGAGTGTAGATTTAAATTAAGGTCATATACTAGCGGTTGAAACATTTAATGGGTGGTTTGTTCTAAAAAGTTTAGCCTAAAATTTTCTCTTCATTCTAAAGATTCTGTGTGCAAAGTCTGGTACCAGTTGGTCAAGGATGTAAAGTTCAATAAAGGTCATATGACAGGGGTTGAAACATTTAAGGGGTAGTTTGTTCCAAAATTAGTTTTGCTTAAAGTTTTCCCCTGGTTCAATATTTAAAGTTTGGTAAAAATTGGTCAAGTAATGAGGTCAATCCATATGAAATCAACCAATAGTTGCTGACATATTTTATTTTAAGTATACATTTTCTGTTTCTATATTATGTATCTGGGAGTACAAAATTTTTTTTTTTCTCCACATTTTTATCACTAACACTTTGGCTTTTAGCAGCCATTTTGTTTAGAAGGATCTGTCATTTTTGGCGTTTTCAGAGGCTAACGATCAGTTACATAACTATTTTGTTTACTAATCGTGTTTCATTTAGAATAAATTAGCGACTTTATAGAACTTTTTTTGGTAGAAGGGGTGAAAACACACATTTAATATTTTTTCCCCAGAAAGGTACAGTGAGTCCCACGCAAGAGTTGGCCAATGACGCGGGTTTCTGTGTCACAGCAGGCACAGTTCCAACTCCCGAGCGATCAGGTGAATTATCTACGCTAATAAAGCCGCGATCGGTGTAATGATTCGGGTTCTCACATTTACAGTTAAAATTACAATGAAAATAACCACGTACCTCATCACAAGAGATGTTGGAAATGTTCTCCTCTTCCATCCACACAATACTGGCACCTTTTTAGGAAATTTTCTTTCACGTGCAAAAGTTCAGCTTCTGAGATAGAGTTAATTTCTCTTGTGATACTGTCTTTAAGTTCTTCTAACAATAACCTATGTGACTATTATTTATGGGGAACTTGAAAAATAAAGTGTATAGGTCAATTCCCCACACATTAGAACACTAGAAGAGAAATTAACTCTGTCTCGGAAGCTGAACTTACGTGCGTGAAAGAAAATTCCCTAAAAAGATGCCAGTAATTTGCGTATGCAAGAGGAGAACATTTCCAACATCTCTTGTGATGAGGTACCTGGTTATTTTCACTGTAAATCCAACTGTAAATGTGAGAACATGAATCATTACACCGATTGCGACTTTATTAGCGTAGATATTTCACCCGATCGCTCGGGAGTTGAAGCTGTGCCCGCCGCACCGCAGGAACCCATGTCGTTGGCCAACTCTTGCATGGGACTCACTGTATAATAGACCACTAGATGCTAGTAAAATTTGAAATCATTTATATAAATCCTTTAGTTTTTACGAGTCTCCAAATAGCCTATTGAGATTTTCTAAAATTGCTGATTTTCAGATTGGAATATCTCAAAAGGGACTGAACGTAAAAATCTGAAATTTTCTCGAAATATTCTTTTAGTGTCTAGTACCCAACACATAAAATTTCATCATTGTGTTCTGACTATAAGTAATATTTTAAAAATAAAGAAAATGCCAAAAAATTACGCTGTCAAATGAGCGATTGTCACATAGGCTACTTCTTCTTCTTCTTATGGCGTAACAGCCCTGAGTCGGGCCTTAGCCTCCATTATCGCCTTCCTCCATTTCTCTCTGTTAGCTGCTGCAGTCTCCCAGCGTTTGATCTGTAGCAGGGTTGCTGCATCATTCCCTAAGGCTTCTTTCCAGCGATCTCTGGGTCTCCCCACTGGCCTTCTCGCTTCATATTTGGCCTGCATTACCCTCTTAGGTATGCGATGTTTTGGCATTCGGACCACATGACCTGCCCATTCTAATCTTTTAAATCGGATGGAGGTTACAAGGTCTAGATCTTTATATAGTGAATAAATTTCATTATTATATCTTATCCTCCATCTTCCATTCTCATTTACAGGTCCGTATATCCTTCTTAGGATTTTCCTCTCGAAGGTGTTGATAATGTTTGCGGCTTGTGTGTTGAGGGTCCAGCATTCGCTACCATACCATACAACTGGCCTTATCAGTACTTTATATAATGTTATTTTCTTTATCTTATGTACAGTCGGTCAAATAAAAAACGTCGGGACTCGTATGCTGTTAAAATTAAAGTTTTGACGCATTAGTTCACAAGTTTCCTATAAAAAACACAAAATACAGGTCATTTTCGGAACATATGAGGCCATGCGGCAGGAGGGAAAATATGAACAAGGAGGGAAAAAATGAACATCGCGGAAAGCGCAACACACGATATTCAACTTAATGCATTGTCATAATTCATTTTGCTTTGCGTCATCGCCACATACAAATGCTAACGTGAGAGAAAGTGTGGTTAGGGCTGTAATTGACCTGCATTTTTCGGTTTCTGAACCAGCGAGAAGGTTCCATATTTATGAAAAGAAGCTCAGAGGTGGGAACGTTACTATAATGCGACCGGAAGTTTTCATAGCAAACGTTGATCTGGCCGGACGCGTATTTCGATGCTAAGATTGGTTGCAGATGCTGAGCGTAAGTTATTGATTTTGCACTACAAGTACCGGTATTATAAAATAAAATCTTTAAAAAATGCTCCTTGAATAAACATATTCCTCGCGAATCTATTAATTATTAATATTATAAAAATTTGCAACCAAGAATATGGCGGATTTGAGGCATATAGCCACAGCCTTCTATACATGTTTGTTTTGGAACAAAACTGACTAAATAATCAAGAAAATACATGGATAGACAAGAGGCGTGTGTGAACCTAACCTTAAGTCTTCCTGTACATGCGCATATGCTCGTTCGTGATACTTAATCAAATACCGCCCGACGTTTTTTATTTGACCGACTGTACATCTCTTGATTTCATAATGGGTGTTAGTGCATAATATATTTTATTTCCTTGTTGTATCCTTTTCTTAATTTCTTCTATTTCTTCGTTATTATCTGTGATCAAGGACCCCAAGTACTTGAATTGTGGAACGACTTCTATTTCATATGGTTCTATGTCCAGATGTTCTGGTTTTCTTCTTTTTTTGTGGGTGACAATCATTGCTTTGGTTTTTTCGGTGCTAATTTGCAGTCCTACTTCACTAGCAGATATTCCTAAGTCCTGGATGGCAATTATCCCTTCTTTTTGTGATCTACTCATTATGTTCAGGACATCCGCATAACCTACAAGTTGTACCATTTTATGCTCTAGTGTGGATGATGAATCTACAGGTAATTTCCTTACCACATATTCCATAACTAAATTGAAGATGATGGGAGCCAGCCCATCTCCCTGCTTCAATCCTTGATCTATAATGAATTCATCTGTGTTACCATGTGGTAATTTTATCTGAGCTGTTGTGTGTATCATTGTCATTCTTGTAAGTCTGACCAGTTTTATTGGGATTTTGAAGTACAGCATTATCTCATATATCCTGTTTCTATGTATGCTGTCATAAGCTTTCTGAAAGTCAACAAATATCTGAGTGAGGTCCAGGCTATTCTCCCACATTTTTTCCATAGTTTGTCTAACTATGAATATCTGATCTGTTGTGGACCTGCCGCTTCGAAAACCTGCTTGATATTCCCCTAAAGTTTCCTCCACATATGAGTTTAGTTTCTGTTTTAAGAGATGCGTAAAGACTTATAGGTTGTACTCAACAAGGCTATGCCTCTGTAATTTTCACAGAGCAGTCTACTTCCTTTTTTATGTATAGGAGCAATCAGACTCTTTGTCCATTCAATTGGCATGTATTCTGTATTCCATATTTTGACTATTAAATCATGTACTTTCCCTATCAGTATATTCCCTCCTTGTTTTATTAGCTCATTTGGGATCCCATCTATACCTGGTGATTTCATATTTTTGAGCTTCCTAATGGCTTCCTTTGTTTCGTCAAGAGTTGGAGCTTCAATATCTCTATTTGATAGACCTAGATCATCCTGTTCTATGTTTATGTCTATGTTCATTCCTTGATTACTATCCTCCTTTGAGTTCAAAAGACCTTCGAAATATTCTTTCCATCTCCTATTTATTCCCTCCTTTGATCCAATCAGTTCTCCATTACAATCTTGGATAAAGTCCGTGTTTGGTTTAAAACCCTCTTTTATGTTCTTAACTTCCTTATATGCTGATCGCAAATTATTCTCTTTCAGATCATCCTGTATTTGTTGTACTTTTTTGCTTAAGTATTGTCTCTTTTTAGTTCGACAGACTTTATCTGCTCTTTTCCTAATTTCATTAAATTCCAACTTCCTCTGTCTGGTAGGTCTCTGAATATACTGCTTATACAGCTCATTCCTCTCTTTAATTATCTGTAAACATTCTTCGTCGAACCAAGGGTTTCTATCTCCTTTGGATTTTTCTCCTAATATGTCTACTGCTGTTTCTAAGACACATGTTTTGATGTTATTCCACTGATCTTCAATGGTCTCTGCATCACAATTACTGACCTCACATTCTTCTTCCTTTAATTTCCCATCCACTAACTCTTTAAACTGTTTCTGTACATTTGGATCTTTTAGTTTCTCTAGATGTAATTGTTTAGGTTTCAGATGTCTAGATTTAGCATTATGTCTTATTCTAGCTCTAAAGACCGATTTTACCAGAAAATGGTCTGAAGAGCAGTTTGCTCCTCTATACGATCTTACATCCATTATACTAGATGCTGCCCTTTTGTCTATCATAAGATGGTCTATTTGATTCACAGTTTCTTTATCTGGTGATGTCCAGGTACCCTTATGTATGTTTTTGTGGGGAAAACATGTTGAGCTAATCTTCATATTTTTACTTGCTGCCAGATCTATTAGGCATTTCCCATTATCGTTGGTCGCATCGTGGAGGCTCCAGGGTCCGATTGTGTCTATATGCTTGTTCTCTCCCTATCTTTGCATTTGCGTCTCCAATAATTATTTTAACATCATTAGATGGGAGTCTGTCATATAGCCTATTCTTTCTAGAGCCAGATAGAAGGAGTCCTTCGTATGTTCATCTTTCTCTTCTGTGGGTGCATGTATGTTGATTATTGATACATTAAAAAATGCTGATTTTATTCTCAGTACACATGTTCTGTTGTCTATAGCATCAAAGCCTAAAATAGCATCTTTCATATTCCTTTTTATTATGAAGGCCACTCCTCCTTCTTTCTCCTTATTCTGTCTACCACTGCTGAAAACAGTATGTGTTTTGGTATCCCATATCTGTTTTCCGGACCATCTTGTCTCCTGAATAGCCACTATATCTAAGTTATAGTCGGTAATCTGAATTAGCAAGGCAGCCAATGCTCCTGCTCTCAACAATGACCTTACGTTCCATGTTCCAATAGCATAGTCCATTTTCTTTTGCCTTAGTCGTCTTAAGTATGATCTATCCTTCCGAGGTTTAGCGATTAGTTTCTGAACTTTTTATTTTTACGATACAGGGTTGTTGGCCCTGCGACCAACCCCCAACCTGGAGGGCCAGGTCATTTGATTTTGGGGTTTTCGTCCCCTAGGCTGATTGCTTTCTCTACAGCTATGGAGTTCAGCCTACCCCTCCCTAACAGAGGAAATCTCTTCTGCCGTTGGGACTCTCACTCCTCTTCCGCCTTCCGAGCCGTTGGATATCCTCTTCTGGGTTGCTTCTTTGTCTGGATCCTCGCCTTGGCCTGCCCGGCAAGGGTGACCCTGCCAGTAGCTATGCTACCGCCGGTATAGCCCAAGGTATCTTCAGACCACACAAACCCTCCCACCAACGATAAGGTCATGCAACCCCTAGGGAGGGCACATAGGCTACTACTAAGTGTTAAAATACAATAAAAATTATCAAAAAAATATAATTTTTTTTTGTTTTTACTTGTAAACTAGAATATCTGTCATAAAACTAAAAATTAAATGGTCTGTAGTAAGTTAGTAGGAGTAGGAGTACATGGTCAGTTCAGTACTCCCACAGTACTACACCCCATTCAGCCATTTCATAAATACGGGTGGGACATTCTAGCAAATTATAAAAACTATTTTTTTTATTACATATAAATTATATGATATGATATGATTTGATATGATATGATATGATATCATAAATAATAAACTAGAATTGGTTCTTCACATTCTGTAAAATTTACAATGCCTTCTCCTCCACACTGCATGCAAAGCATTATTTAAAATTTATTTTAAATTTGTTTTTCAAAATCTGCTACTGGTGGGACATAATTTGGACACTGATTTTAATGATGCAAAACAAAAGCTCATTTTCCGTTCTGCTATTACTGTTAGGGTCTTAATGTTGTTATTAATGAAGGTATGAGGGATTCAATACAAATTATAAACTGTTTCCAGGTTCTCAGAACATTTATTTAACTCATAAATAATAATTTAACAAAACTATCTCTGTTACGGGTGGGACAAAAATTCCTTTGTTTGTTATTTTACATAGTAATTAACCACACATATTTTTTGAAGTTAATCTTATACCAAATTGTACCTTAAGATGTATATTTTCTCAAATGAAAATGGACATAGCTGATTACTCTTGACTACTTGGTATTAAAGAGTGTTAAAATCATGCTAAAAATGGCAAAAAAATGTAACTCAACACAATAAATAAGTAAATCGACAGATTTTACACATGAAACCACTTCAAATACACTTCAAATTCAGATAATTTGAGGTTTTAAACTTATTTTTGACCACCCAATTACAATAATTTTATAACTTCTCTCTTTGAGGGAAAAATTCCCATATTTTATGAAATGGCTGCATTGTCATATTAGCTGAGCAGTGCATAACATATCCAATTGAAAATAATTTACGGTCCTATTCTTTCCACTATAATTTTATTGTATTATATTATTTTTAAATAAGTGCATAACACGTTAGGACTTGAAAAGAACAAGTCTCTACAGGCAAATGATATCAAACTGAAGTACGTTAGGCCTGCTGAACTGATCATTTACTCCTACTACTACTGAACATTTAATTTTTAGTTTTATGACAGACATTCTATTTTACAAGTAACAACAACAAAAAATCTATTTTTTGACATTTTTTTTGTATTTTAACACTTAGTAGTAGCCTATGTGGCAATCGCTCATTTGACAGCGTAATTTTTTGGCATTTCTTAATTTTAAAATATTACTTACAGTCAGAACACAATGATGAAATTTTATGTGTTGAATACTAGACACAAGAAGAATTTTTCGAGAAAATTTCAGATTTTTACATTCAGTCCCTGAACATCAGCAATTTTAGAAAATCTCAAAATTTGGAGACTCGTAAAACCTAAAGGATTTATATAAATGACCTCAAATTTTACTAGCATCTAGTGTTCTATTATATCTTTCTGGGGAAAAAATATTAAATGTGTGTTTTCATCCCTTCTACCAAAAAAAGTTGTATAAAGCCGCTAATTTATTCTAAACCAAACGCGATTTTCAAATAAAGTTTTAGATTATTTTCTTAAAACCTAACAAATTTTTGGTCATAATATGAATTGTAGACTGTTTCTTGTTGATTAAGATGGTTTTTATTTCAAGTTGATATCTTAGTAAACAAAATAGTTATGCAACCGAAAACTCCAAAAATGACAGATCCTTCTAAACAAAATGGCTGCTAGAAGCCAAAGTGTTAGTGATAAAAATGTGAAAAAAAAATTATTTTGTACTCCCAGATAGGCCTACATATAGAAACAGAAAATATGTACTTAAAAATAAAATAAAATACGTCAGCAACAGCCATTGGTTGATTTGATATGGATTGACCCAATGCAGATTTATATAATGAACATTTAAGGGGTGGTTCCATCCAAAATTTAGGTTACTTAAAATTGTTCTTGGTTCTATAGGGTCTGTGTGTAAAGTTTGGTAAAAATTGTACAAAGAATGTAGATCTATTTAGAGATCACATAATAGGGGTTGACAATTTCATAAAGGGTGGTTTTTCTGAATATTATTGTCTCATAGAATTTTCACCCAATTCCACAGGGTACATGTGTAAAATTTTGTAGACATTGGTCAGATAATGTACCGTATTTTACGGACCATAAGACGCACTTTTTTACTTTGAAAACCGAGCCTTGAAAGTTGGTCCGAAGTACACTAAAAAAATGAAATTTTAGTAAACATTGCCAGAATACCATAGTTATAAATGAGGTGTTGAAATGATAAGATAGTTACAAATTTTTCCACAGATTGCACATTAGTGCAATTGTCACAATCGCAAAATGAGGGTAGCTGAAAACCAGATATAGAATGCGAAAAGAAAGGAATGTTGAGTTCTCTTATGAAAGTTGTCTCCGCCGGGTGGTTTAAATGAAGGCAGTGACCTCTAAACAGCCTTGTCCTGTTACACTTACGTATGCTGAATTGAGGGTTAGAGGATGTAAATGTATTTTCAGTCTTTGGATGAGAAATATGTTCAGTAGTTAAAATTTACACGTTGTGTCATGTACAGAAGAGATTTTCATACAACGCAGGTTTTAAGTTAGAAGAGATTTACACTGATTCCATTGTACAAGACTATAATTTGTTTATGCAATGAAGTATATTATTCCCTTTAAAATGTTTTGTTTAGAATCACATTAAATTTATTTTCCTTTAAATCTCCATCCTAAAATCAAGGTGTGTCTTATGGTCCGGAGCGCCTTATAGTCCGTAAAATACGGTAGATTTGTGTAGAGAAAATATTAATGGTGGTTGAAAATAAGGGAAGCGATGGGTATACCGTCGTACAATCTGCAGGGCATGATTTACAATAATTATTATATACAACAAACAAATATATCGGTAATTTTAAGGTTTTTCACATCTGTATAAGAGCTTTGTCACATCATGTGCCTGACCTTGTATGTGGGTAGATCTGGCATCAGTGCGCTGCATAAGACCTATACTGTCTTTTAAGGTTGAGACGATCTATAGGCATTGAACAAAACTCAACAGCTGATCTCCCTGCTACATGCGATCCTCTCCCAACTGCACCCTCTGTTTGAATCTTTGTAGCCCCTCTTTCTCTAGTTCAAGCGGACTAGATGAATTAAGCAAACTAGATGAGCTCCAGAGTTCTTTGCCTCTGATTGTATCTTTGTGTCTCCTTCTGTCTCTAGTTCGAAGAAACAAAATGAACTAACCAACTAGATAAGCTGTAGAGTTCTTTGCCTCTGTATCTTTGTATTTTTGTGTTGCCTCTTCTCTCAGCACGAGCAAACAAAATAAACTGGATGAACTAAAGTTGGCTACAACACAAATAGGCCTATAACATTTTTATTTGTAGACCTACAATTTTTGGGATGTTTTTTGAGCTACACTGATCACAGGTATACAAACAACTTCGCACACATACATGCAGATACATGTTTTGATAAATTCTATTTTTGGGTTCAGGGGATCTCAGAACGTGTGTTAGCCTAATACTGAAAACTTTCTAGACATTGAATTTCTTGCTCGAAAACAGTAATTCATGTACTGCATTAAAGTAGGTTACCTATGGTCAATTACAGATGGAAAAAGTAAACATAATTAAACAAATACTGGAACAGATTCTTATAATTGGGACTTCATGGGCGAACACTTTCTAAGCATTAAACAAAACTCTACAGCTGATCTCCCCAACCTCCTCTACCTGCTGCTAAATGCAGTATTCTTTCACCTCTGATTGTATCTTTACAGCCTCTTTTCTTTCTAGTTCGAGCAAACTACATGACTAAATGAGCTACAGCGCTCTTCACCTCTGATTGTATCTTTGCATTACCTAGGCCTATAGTTCTGAAAGTAATGGATGGTGGTTGTTTGCACATTACATTTTAATTTTAGACCATTGAGGAGTGATAAACGTATTTTGCTATTATTGTAATTAAGTGTGGATTTATAAAATGTTCAGTCGAGTTCATGGAAACTTTCTGATGCTTCTGGTTTCTTCTAGCATTTTTCTTCATTTAAAGTTAACATTGAATCTCCATATCATCTGTGTTCCACACCAGCCCTTGGGAAAGCCAATCTCTTATTTAACTCCAAACACACATTAGACTATGAACAGGTGAATGTTGAAGTGGAAGTGGATCATGGGAATATTTCGTTTGAGTGGC
Organism: Ectobius pallidus; assembly: GCA_964059195.1. Classification (NCBI taxonomy): domain Eukaryota; kingdom Metazoa; phylum Arthropoda; class Insecta; order Blattodea; family Ectobiidae; genus Ectobius; species Ectobius pallidus. Next base: position 100,432,847 of record CAXKWD010000001.1, read on the forward strand.
TAAGGAATTCCCATCCTAGCCCTTGAATGATTCTAATTGGAATGGTTTGTTATCAAAAGTCTGGCACCCAAACACTAACCTAAACACAGTTTAAACACAGTTCGGTTTCAGGTTCAGGAGCGAAGAAGTGAGGGAGGATTGGCCTCTGCTGAGTATCCACCAAAGTGAAAAAAGGATATGCAGAGGGGTGGGGAGTGGGCCTGGTGGAGCCAGTTATGTATTCCCTTACCAACAAAATTACTGTGCATTGTATCAAAAAGATTCCATGCACTTGACCGTACTTTAATTTTATGTCTAATATTTACAAATATTCTTTCTGATGTTTAATTTGAATCCCACTTAATTGTGTGTAACATAATTTGTTTCAGAAATGAACCTGGGAAGAAAAACACCAAGCATGGGTACACCTTCGGTGTATTCCCATGTGACAACAAGATCATCAGCTAATCTAAGATCATCTCGCTCAATGAGATCAATTAAAATACCTTGGTACCAAAAACCAATTTTACAAGATGCAATTGTGTTGGACATCCAGAGAGGAGCCCTTGTAACGGGATTTTTTGCACTTGTAAGTTTTTATAAGTATAAAAAGTAAGTTACAGTACTTGGAACTCAAGATATCCTCTATATCATCATACAACATATGTTCCCAGTTTTGTTACCGGTACCAGTATATACAATCTTGTAGTGTATTCGAAAGGGGAATTTTTTCTTAGAGGTACTGATGAATAAGATAAAATTACTTGAAGAAGTATATTAAAATTTCACTTTAAGTTCAAAGTAGTTGTAAATAATGCCACGTGACAAAGGAGCGCCTCAGTTGGTGGACGAACTACAACTTTTGCTGCTTAGTATGCACATTCTTGCTCTTAATAAAATAGTTCAGTTGAAACCATACCTTTTTGTAGCTATTTTTGAACAGAGAAATGTAAAAACACATTTCTGAAGCAGATCTGTTTATGAAATAAAATTAATTCGGTGAGATTTATCTGATGCATAATAACTAAGTGAACTAATTAAACTGTTAAAATGGAGTGTAAATGGTAGGTCTTTATGATGGCTGTCCGCATGCTCTAGCATTGCCTCGGTGAAATGAACTTGCCACAGCCCCCTCCCAAGAATTAGGTATGACCTGCCGAAAGTGCATTCATTTATTTATTTATATCTGCTACATAACATGTAACTTAGCCTACGTAAGGGCAAGAAAGCCATGTGCTAGAACAAGACAAAAATTTCGTTAAACGTTGCATGTAACCTATAGCTCTCATAGGGTTGGCTTGGTTGCAAACAAAAATTAATGAATAATGAACATTCGAAAAGAAAACGCCTCTGAAGAGGGAGCCAACATTACAAAATGAGAGTAATTTTTTACACTCAATATTATCTTCTTGTTAACTGTCTCTGGCTTTCTTAAATACTAATTAAGCCTATTTTTGTCTTGATCTCTTCAAAATAACTATCACATTTTTCAACAATGGTGCATGTCATAAAAGTAAATACAATACTATTAAAAACACTGGAATATATCAAATCCCCATTCCGTTAGTAAACATTTCTTTCCGTGGTGGGTAAATCTCCACGTGGTATTGTCACATGTTTGTTTACATCTCCTTTGAAATTAAAGTGAAATCAGAGTTGGCTATATGCATGTAGGAGATTTAGCCTAAACACCTCTAATTAAGCCGCTTAAGCATATTCTACTTATTATATTTCTGCAGTTGCTATAATGATTAGGCTGAAACTTCACATTTTGTGTCCTCTGGATAAAAAACTTATAGGAAATGTTATTCCTATGTTGTATCCCTAATCAGATATGGGATCTTCCAAAGCTCATTGCATATTTAAATTGCAGAAGCTAATAGTAAAACCAATTTTTCATATACCCATAAGAACACCAACCAAATACCTTCTTGGAAAAATAGGTATCTTACATGTACTGTGGTTATATATATTTTTGAAACATTACTCTCCATCCATAAGAATAAAACTGAATTTCGTCTAAATTCTGAGATGCATAATTATCACACAAGAAAATTTAATAGCTTAAATTTGGATTGTCATAGACTTAACAAAAGCTAGCTTAGCATATCTCACCCAGGAATTCTCATGTCATCAGAAATAGCAAATTCTAGTATTAAAACTTTTTAGAAGAAATTAAAAGATATTCTAACTGGACAGTTCCTTATATTAAACATTACTTAAACTCAACATTTTAGCTATTCAACTTCATGCTTAGTCATAATCATAAGTATTGGTTGAGGTATGCAAGTTCTGTGCAATATAAGATCACCTAGGTAAAGTTCCTATTGTAATTATTATTTTTTATTGCATTTAATTTGTGTTGTATTTAATTTGCAATTTTATTTAATTTGTTCATTCTAATTTGCATATCTTAATTTTATTGTATATTCCTCTATTGTGAGATGTCCCATAATCATGTTTGTAATGATCAAGTGGATGAAATAAACAATATCAGTAATTAATAGCTTCTTTAAACCTTGTTATCAAGGAGAATAAAAGAAGAATGTTAGAACTGCAGGCCAATAGGTTATTTTTTTTTAAATAACTTGAACCAAACTATACGATTAGGAGATCGCCATCTCAGCTGGTCCAAACCAATTGAAATCAAGTGTACAATATCACCAATATCACTGACATGACTAATCCGACTGAACTCAGCAAATGGTTAAGTAGTCTGTGGATTATAAACAAAATGCTATTGTGTTATTTTGTATGGGATAGTACGATAGTAAATGATGATGATGATGATGAAGAAGTGTTCAGCCCAAAGGCTTGTCCTGCCCTGGGACAGAGCCTGAGAGACACTAGGCCGGATGAAACCGCATAGGGTGGCCAATTCCTTTCGTGGGATGGGAATGAGGACACAACACCCAGTCCTGACCCAGGAAGGAAAATTTACATCTCTGTAAAATCCCTCTGGCTGGCAGTTAGGCTACCAACTCACCCATAGCGGTGGACATGATGGTATATATAGGATGATAAATAAATTCGAACAAAGATAAGAAACTATCTCTAAAGACAAAGTAAATGAATTAGAGGTAAATAGTAAAGACAAAAATGTTAGGGATCTCTACAAGTGAATAAACGAGTTCAAGAAAGGTTTCCAACCTAGAACAAACATAATTCAGGACAATGATGGCACTATACCCGTGGCTCCAAATAATATTTTGAATAAGTGGAAAAATTTCTTTAATCAATTATTAAATGTACATGGAGATGTCCAATGTTCACAGTAGAGACGTTGGTTGCTGAACCGACTCTCAGAAATAGAAACAGCTGTAGGTAAACTAAAAAACACAGATATCCAGGCGTTGACCAAATTCCAACGCAGAATTAATTAAGGCAGGTGGGGATACATTAAACTCAGAGATCCATAAACTCATTCTTACGATTTGGAGAAACGAATTGCCAAAGGAGTGGAAAGAATATATTATTATATCGATCCATAAACAAAGAGCTAGGGCCATATGTAATAACCAGGGCCCGGATTCTGATGACCTAAAATTGTTTGAAAAATGACCTATAAAATGACCCTAAATTTTAAAGAAAATGACTTAATAATTATAAAAAAATGACCTAAAAACTAATATTTTATTTATAAAAAATTATTATTGTACACACAAAGTTATAGACTAATTTGTACGTAATTGTAAAAAACTGTAAATAGCTCTAATGTTGTGAATGTTCTTTTCTCACGGAAATTTATATTGGCACTGAGGCACTGGTGAGTCAAAATTTGGCATTTCCTTTTGTGGTCTTGCGGATTATATTGTTGTTTATTGAGGGTAAACAGTAGTTTGCACTCTCAAATCCAAGCAGGTGGCAGACTCTGGTGCCAAGTCAATCTAATAACAATAGTAATGTAATACAAAATTTTGGCGTTTCTTTGATTCTCATTTCTGACTGAGACATGACAATACTTTAACGCCGAATTTTTCCTTCTTGTATTAAACAAACAACACTTCAAAGACAGCACCACTAGCGATAAAAAAAAGTTAATACACTCAATGTAAATACATGAAAATTACTTAATAAGGAAGCAAATGACACGAAAATGACAAAATAATGACCTAAAATTGAAATAAAATGACAAAAAATGACCTAATAAAAATGTATTTTTATAATCTAGACTCCATGATTAGGATTTATCCACAAGTTGGCAATGTCTATGCAGCATCAATAAAAAGATGACATGTCATTAGAATCCGGGCCCTGGTAATAACCATCGAGGAATTTATCTCCTATCAGCATCATACAAAATTTTGTCCAGTATACTTTTGTCAAGATTAACCTCACATGCGGACAAAATCATTGGAGATCACCAGTGTGGATTTAGGTGACATAGATCAACCATTGATCAAATATTTTGTATTTGCCAAATCTTCGAGAAAAAATGAGAATATAATAAGTCCGTTCACCATCTATACATAGACATCTCAAAAACATTGACAGGGAGACCCGAAGGGAAAAGACACTTGGAAGACCTAGGTGGAGGTGGGAGGACAATATTAGGATAGATTTAAGGCAAGTAGGATTTGCGATAGATGATTGAATGGAGTTAGCACAGAATAGGGTTGAATGGTGGGCTCAGGTAAGCATGGCAATGAACCTTCGGGTTCCATAAAATAGATAATATTCCTGCTTACTTATTTACAAAGTTTTATGAAAGGTTTGAAAAGGTAACAAAGCTGCTGCAACATACTGTATTTACTCGTGCATAAGTCCCACATTTTTGGTCTAATGCCAATCTCTCTGGCTCCATATTATTGCACCATGTTGATGGCTCTTCTGCCTGGCTTTAACTATTTTTTTGCTTGTTTGTTTGTTTGTTTGTTTGTTTGTTTGAAAAAAGGCTCCTTAAAATTAGTGTAGGATCTATACATTAGTGTAGCTCCATCCAGGACTAGGAGAAAATCCTGTTAGGATAGCTGCCTTAAAATTAAGGATGCCAATAGGACACAGCCAAATAACAATAATTCTAAGAACTATATATTTTTAAGAAGATAATATGATTTATATCTTAGCCCTAGTCATGAAACTTCAAACACACTTCAAGATGTTACTTCTTATGTTTACCTTAGTTTGGACTGGATGTGTGGGTGACTCCCATTTAACCTATCATCCAATTAACTCGTAATGAGATGCAATTTATTTTCCCTCCCTAATACTGAATAAACTCATACTTCTGCAAAATGCTCCGTTGGCTAGATCTATGTTAAAACATTAATTAATTATTATTTTGTATCTGACACAAATTGAAGTTTATTTTAGATTCTCTTACCTAAGATATTTCATAATGGCAGGTGTCCGCGGCTTCGCCCATGATTATTTACTCAACTGCTAGGATCTCCTATTTAAATAATTTAACAGAAAAATAATTAAAACATCATTGGCCTTTTTATTAACACTGACATAATTTTTACATAAATTGCATTAATTAGGTAATTTTAATCTTAATCATATTGCCTTACATAATAAATATAAATAATTAAATGAATAAAACAAAATTGTGATGTCATATGGGCATAGATGTTCAAAATGAAACGATTAAACCATACCACAGGTCCATGAACTTTAACCAAACCATGCATAAACAATTAAAATGATTGATAATTAAAAAGCTAAAAAGCCATCCTCATGGTGCATTTCACACTTAAATTGCACCACCCATGGAAAAAACAACCTCAGAGACAAGTTCCCTAGCCCAAAAAAGCCCGCATAATGAGTTCATTCAATGTTTCCCGTTTAGGCATGCATTCATAATCCCCTCTTGTCCACCTATGTACCATAAAAAAAATCACATCTCTGTAAGTCGTAAAAGAATGAATGGCAACCGAGCAAGGCCATCTCCAGTTTCACAATCAAAATACTGTTTTGTTAATAGGTGGTATTGGATGCATATGGAAACAAGAGTCCAAACATTATATTAGATAGCATGAATGTTGCTTTATAAAATTTCTGAAATTGATTATGTGGTATTTTGGTAATATTTGGTTAAGTTTAAATTAGGTAGAATATATTGGTTATCACATGTTAGGAAGAATTAAGTATACTGTTTTTATAACTATTGTGCATTTTGATACCCATTTTCAGTTAGGTTGTTGTCATATTTCAATATTGCCAAGGTACGAGGGTACGTCAATAAATATCTGCACTTCTTGTTTAATATTTTGTAGGTTGACTGTACCGCTTTGTGCTCATGCACGTCAACATGTTGTTCATTTGTCTTCACTTGAGAATGTTTGACCGTTATGACTCCACTGAGTGTTGCGCTGTTGCACATTAAACATGGCTGCACCGCTCAATGTTTGCACCAAAGAAAAATAGCGTGCAGTGATCTGTTTTTTGTCGTCTGAAGGTGTACCAGGAGCCAAAATCCATTGAAGACTTTCTGCACAGTATGGAGCAATGTTTCACCATGGCAAAATGTGTACGAACGGATTGAAAAATTGTTGCATGGCAATGTGCGCCCACGTATTGTCACCCACACTGCTCAAACTATTGCATAACTGGGTTTTGAGGTGTTAGAGAACAAACAATCTCGCTCTTGCCCCACCAGATTTTCTTTTTTTTCGACCACTTATCAGTTCACCACAGACCAAGAACTGAAGGAAGCGGTGCCAAAAAACTTTTTTTCTCAGGGCATCAGGAAGCTTGTACAACAATGGATCAAATCCATTGAGAAGCAAGGGGACTATGTTGAAAAATAGGTAATTTAAAGTTTTGTATTGTTGAAATAAATTTAAAAAAGAGAGTGCGGATACTTATTGACTTACCCTCGTAGTTTTAAACCGGGGGAAGTTAATGACTGATTTTTTGTACTCTGTTGAGTAAATTACATAATAATACGTTGAAACTTGTTTTTTGTATTACAGTTTCTAAGTCTGTTCACAATGTGTACTGCCATCTTTGACATATACTGCCTTTCTCAAGCTGCTCCTGGGTCTGTGCATTATGGGTACTACATAATCAGCTTTGAGTTTGTTTATGTGGGGAATGTTCATGGTAAGAAAAGTGCTACTACTGATGTTATTTATTAATTTATTTGTGTAGGAGGATTTTTAAAATTAAACCAGGATATTTACCAAGGTTTCAGAGTTTTTTTTAATCTTATTTTTTCATTTCACATCTATATTTTATTGGTTATATTATGTAATTTTCATAAGATTGTTCAAAATTTAATGCAGCATTGCAACTCTTGCCAAATTAGGTGTGAATTTTCTTGCTATGATATATCGGTATTTCTGGTTGGAATTAGCAATTAATCTGGAAAGAAATATTTAGTAAATAAAATCAGGTAAACTGATGTAACAAAGTGCCAGTATGTTTTTGTTTAATCAGTTATGACTGCAATTATGATATGCAGAATATGATTTTTTTAAATTGATTTCCAAGTTAAGCTCCAGATTTATTCATTAAGCAGGGATTACGGAAGAACAAAGGTCTAGTTTTTAAAAATTAGATTAAAATCTTCCAGCATCAACTGAACTGTACAGATTTGTGATATCATGACAGTCGCACACTCACATAAAAATACCAAAAAAATTCAAATTGGCCGGTTTCAGGTTTTGAACCATGGACTCCAGAATGTGAGGCCAAAGCATTACGATCTCGGCCACCGGGGTCATTTTAACGGTCTAGTTGGATAAGAGCATGTAAATCAATAGTGTTTTTTGTCATAGCTACCTGTATTTTAATTTCCAAGGCCTTATAAGATCACAGTAAAACAATAGGCAGTGTTGTCAAGATAACTGATTGTCATTTTTTTTTATAAATTCTTTCGAATACGTATCTTCTTCTTCTTCTTCTTCTCCTGGCATACAGCACTTATAGTTTTGCTAAAGCCTCCTTTAAAACAATAGCCCATTCTCCTCTATCTACTGCTCTCCTTCTCCATCTCTTTATTCCCGCTTTCCTTAAATCTCCCTCAATGCAGTCTATCCATCTCAATCTGGGGCGCCCTCGATCCCTCCTTCCTTCAATTCTACCAGTGAAAATCTTCTTCACCATTCTTTCATCCTCCATTCTAACTAGGTGACCTGCCCATTCGAGTCTTCTAATTTTGATCAAAGTTACTATATTGGGTTTCTTGTATAACTGTTCCAGTTCTAAGTTGCTACGGATTCTCCAATCATTTTGTTCTTTTACAGGGCCATAAATCTTTCTCAGGATTTTCCTTTCCCATCTTCTCAGCAATTGTTGTTGGAGTTCTGTCATGGTCCATGCCTCACAGCCGTACATCACTATGGGTTTAATTATCGTGTTATATATTAATAATTTAATTTGTTTAGAGATATATCTTTTCTTTAATACCTTATCCAGAGCATAGTAACATCTATTCCCTGCTGCGATCCTGGCTTTTATATCTTTACCACAGTCATTGTCCCAAGTAATCACTGAGCCCAAATATTTAACCTCATCCTTTTCTTTAAAATGCTCTGAGTTTATGAGGACTGTTGTGTTTTCATCTGTTCTTACTTTGTGTTTGGAGGTATTCATCAATACTGTTTTATCTTTATTAATTTCTAATCCTATTTCTTTTGTTGTATCATTTATTTGTGCATATACTTCATTTAATGCTGTTACTGATCTTGTTATTATGGCTACGTCATCTGCGTATGCCATATACTGTCTGGTTCTATTTATTATGCTTCCTCCAGGGTTTATTACAATGTTACGTATTATTTTTTCTAGAGCTAAATTAAATAACAATGTTGAGAGTGCATCTCCCTGCTTAAGGCCATTTTCTGTCACAAAGTCGTCTGACAGCTTCCCACCAATTCGAATCTGATTTACTGTCTTCTTTAGGGTGGCTTTGGTTAAATCTATTAACTTTTGAGGTATTCCAAGTTCTTTCATAATTAGGTACAACTGTTGTCGATCTATACTGTCATAGGCTTGTTTAAAGTCTATGAACAACTGGTATGTGTCGATATTGTATTCATAGGTTTTCTCAATTATTTGTCTTAATTGGAATATTTGATCTGTGGTAGAACGACCTTTCCTAAATCCACTTTGATAGTCCCCCAATATTTCTTCTGTGTACTGTTCCAAGTATTTCGCTAGAATACTTGTAAAAATTTTATAGATCACATTTAATAAAGAAATCCCTCTGTAGCTCCCACATTGTAACTTGTCTCCTTTTTGTTTATACACTGGGCAAATAATAGCTCTCTCCCAATCCTTCGGCAATTCCTCTTTCTCCCAAATCATTAGAATTAATTTATATATTTTATCCCAGAGCTTCCTTCCTCCACTCTTCACAAGTTCTGCTGTGATCATATCCGATCCTGGGGCTCTGTTCTTCTTCAATCTTTTAATTATCTCATATACCATACTTCTTGATGGTTTATCAACATATTTATCCGGACCATAAAATACTAAATTATCTTCCTCTTCTGGGAGTTGATGTGGTTTATTTAAAACTTCTTTAAAATACTCCACCCATCTGTCCATCACCTTTCCTTCTCCTCCTATTAGATTTCCTTCTTTATCTTTTACCATTGTAGTTCTTGATTGGTATCCTTCTTTAAGCCGTCTTACTTCCTGGTAAAATTTTCTACTTTCACTCCTCATTTTAAAAATTTGCATTTCCTGTATTTTTCCTTCCTCGAAGTCTTTCTTTTTCTTCCTTAAGATTTTGTTTGTCATTCTACGAGCTTTTCGATATGCCTCCATCGTTATTCTTGTATTTCTGCTTAACATATTCATTCTTGCATTATTGCGCTCAATTATTGCTAGTTCGCAATCTCGATCAAACCACTCCTTCTTAATGGTTTTATTCTTATAACCAATCACCCCCTTTGCAGCTGTTTGGATTTTATTCCTAATTTCTTGCCATTCTTCTTCTATCGATTCCAGATTATCAAATCTTTCTTCTATCAAATTCACTATCTCTTCTCGATAGCGGAGGGATACCCCTGGATCATTAAGTTTGGATACATCGTATCTCGGTATTCCTTGTCCCAAGTTTGTCCTTAATGTCGAGATTCTAGGTCTAAATTTTATGCGTACCATGAAATGGTCGCTATCGCAGTCTGCGCCTCTACAACTCTTAACATCTATTATATCCTTCACATGCCTGGAGTCTATCAACACGTGATCTATTTGGTTCTTAGTTTTCTTATCTGGGGATTGCCATGTTTCCTTATGAATATTCTTATGTGGAAATAAGGTGCTACTAACTGCAAAGTCATTTGTAATTGCAAAATCACTCAATCTATTTCCATTTCCATTTTCCTCTTCGTGCAGACTATGTTCCCCTATGTTTGGTTTCATTGATTCATCTTTTCCCAATTTAGCATTAAAATCTCCAACAATAATTTTCCTTTCATATTTCTTTGATCTCTGTATGATTCTTGATAATTGCTCATAAAATTCATCTTTAATGTCGTCATCTTTCTCCTCTGTTGGGGCATGTATACATACCATGTATGTATTACAGAATTTCCCTTTTATTCTTATCTCGCAAATCCTTTCATTAATTGGGTCGAAACCTAAGAGAGATGATTTAAGACTCTTATGTACAAGGAACCCTGTTCCAAATTCATTCCTTCGATTACTCCCACTATAACATAGAGTATAATCTCCTAGATCTCTTATTCCACTGTCTTTCCATCTAATTTCTTGTATAGCGGCAATTTTAATTTTATATTTATTTAATTCTGTCATTAATTGTTTCATAGCTCCAGGTTTATATAGACTGCATACATTCCAAGTTGCAAAATTAGTAATCATGTCCTTTTTCTTTTGCCAAGGTCGTCTTAGAGTATCCATCCGGCTATTGTCTGTAGGTTTCTGAATCAATAGAATTTCAGAGATGGGGGTGATTAGCCCACAGTCCCCTAGATTTGATTTCGGGGTTTTCTTCCCCTAGATCAGTTGCTTTCTCTACAGCTACAGAGCCTGATCTGCCCCTCCCTAACAAGAGGTGTCTCTTCTGCTGCCTCCGCCATTGGGACTCTCACTCCTCATCTGCCTTCAGCACCATTGGACCTCCTCTTCTGAGTTGCTTCTTCGTCTGGGTCCTCTCCTATGGCCTGTCCAGCAAGGGTGGCCCTACCAGTAGCTACGCTACCGCCGGCATAGCCCATAGGATCAACGGACCACACAAGCTCTCCCACCAACGACAAGGTCTTGCAACTCCCAGGGAGAGTTCGAATACGTATATTACCATAAAATAGGCACTAAATTGAGCATTACTCCGAAACAGGTCAACCGATTTTATCCATTATAAATAGACGTCTTCCCATGGACATTATAAATGCGTATACGAAGTTTCATAAATATACGATAAAGCGTATTTGAGTTATTGCGCCTTTAAAGTAGACACTAAATTGGGATTTACTCCGGTACCGGTCAACAGATTAGGTTTAAATTCAATAGGGCACTTCTCATGAACGTCATAAATGAGTATACCAAGTTTCATGGAAATCCGATACAGCGTATTTCAGTTATTGTGCCTTTCTAATATAATACTATTAAAACAGGCACTAAATTGGGCATTACTCCGGTACCGGTGAACCGATTTGGTTCAATAACAATAGGGTTCTTCCCATCAACATTATGAATGTTTATACCAAGTTTCATGAAAATGCAAAAAAGCGTACTTGAGTTATGGTGCGTACAGATGCACAGACAGACAGACAGACAGACAGACGGACAGACATTTTTTCGTCCCCACACAATCACATAAAGTACCATACTGGCACTTAATAAAGGTGAACCAAAATTCAAGGTTTATTGCTTTATTGCTGTACTCAAACATAACCTGTCAAGTAAAAGATCAGACTTTTCAACATTTTGCATGCTTTACAGGGGATATGGAAAAGTATTGTATCCCAATTCCAAGAATTTTGTTAGTCTGTCTAAAACTGCAACAGTGAAGATTATGACATCTGGAGTGAGTGACAAAATTGAAGAACATTTACATTAGAAAGTAATAGGCAAGTGGATGTGGGATAGATATTAGTGAAATAAGAGCTTAAGGGATATGTAGAAAGAAAACACCAAAAGAAACTCAAAGATATTATGTATGCTTTTTTTAGTTTTAGATGCCTCATCTATATAAAAATGAACAAAAATTCCAGTCATAGAGAATCTGTATAAAAACAAGAATTAAAAACAAACCTTGAAATCACAAATAAATGTCAATTTTTATTAGAACCACCACAAATCCCTTTAGGCATGTAGACTTGTACTGAAATCTTTACAACTCTTAAAAAATTAGGAGCTAAAAAGGATGCTTCTCATTCTTTCTCTTCCACTTGCTATTTTTACTTCACAGATTATGAGGCAAGATTGATCATGGGGTAATAATTAGCCAATCTGTAATTCAATATACAGATTGACATAAAAACAAATATGCTAAGATAGGTGACTTGAGGCTTTCCCTTTGTTGAGAATGGCTAATGATTTCTTGGGCTACCATTCAGGTGAATAGGAGGATCGATTCCGAGTTTCTAGGGAAGATGGCAGCGGAGCAAGCTTCCGATAGCTTAGAATCATTCCTCTTACTTGCTGGTTGAAAGCTCAAGACACCATTATCCAAATATGCAGAGTTTTTCTTTCTTTCAGTAAGAGCAAGTAGGCTGCAGCCTAGAGCGGCAAATTTTCAGGGGCAGCAGTTTGGCAATTTATTCAAAAGTTAAAATGAAGTATTTCAGACCTTAATAATATTTTCCGAACGAATTTAAGAATACATGTTACTTAAAAATATGTTTTAGTCCTTCTACGTAGCCTACTTTCTAAAACTATAATATAATACAAATTCACTGATCTCCAAGAACAAATTTATTTATTTATTTATTTATTTCGAAACCCATTTCATTTTTTAACGAATCTTAAAAGAAGTAAGTAAAAAAAAAACAAGTAGATAACTAATTTGATTATATAATTTATTATGTAAACCATACAAATTGTAGTTTTATCTAAACCAAATGAACTTTATGTTTCAAACAGATGAAAACACCATAGTGGGGTGAGTTAGCTGAAACTTATACCAAAACTTTTCACATCCGGCAACCAATGCGCCACTTTGGATTCAGATAGTACATGGGTAGACGAGTCCAAAGAGCCCGGGACACAAATTTTCCTGGCCCTCTAGCGGTTTTGATGACATAATCAAAATGGCCACCAAAATTTTGTGACACGCTTCTATATTTCCCTATATAACTTGGGTTTGTATTTTGATATTAACCTACATTGTTGTTGGCAAATTTACAGGAACTTTTTGTGATAAAATATAAGTCATATATACCGTTCGAAAGAAAATTGTCTGGCAAACAATAAAGTATATGACACATTTTCATCTACATGTAACGGATTCTAAGTTATTTAGCAAAATGTTTCGAAAAAATCAAAATCAAGAACAAAAATTTTAATTCAGGTACAAATATTTCTGGTATTATGAACGTAAATTATAATGTCAGATATACCGTTGGAAAGCATGTTTTCTCCTGATTAATAATCACTATCAATATAGGTTAATATCAAAATACAAACTGAAGTTATATAGGGAAATGTAGAAGCGTGTCACAAAACTTAGGTGGCCATTTTGATTACGTCATCAAAACCGCTAGAGGGCCAGGAAAATTTGTGTCCCGGGCTTTTTAGACTCGTCTACCCATGTACTATCTGAATCCAAAGTGGCACATTGGTTGCCAGATGTGAACTTTTTTTCAGCTAATTCACCCCACTACCAATGAACTCTATCCTTTCGTTGTATAAAACAAACGTATTAAGCAAATATGAACTATAGAGAGGGTGGCAAATGGACTTTAGCCTATAGGCGGCATACTCTTAAATCCAGCCCTGAGTTTAGTTTAGTTTATATATAAGCTTTCATGAACCACAGATTATTGTCTCTGTTGGACATTACATGAGAATATTATAGGAGAAAAATTCCTCCGACTCTGGGACTTGAACCCAGGACCTTTGGCTATTTGCGCCAATGCTCTACCAACTGAGCTAAGCCGGAGTTCAATTCACAGCGCCGGATGGAACCTCTCTCCTATTACTGATTGCCCTAATGGTCTACCTCACAGACAGACAAGTTATGTCATATGCAGTACTGTGAGGCACAGTGTACTGCATATGACATAACTTGTCTGTCTGTGAGGTAGACCATTAGGGCAATCAGTAATAGGAGAGAGGTTCCATCCGGCGCTGTGAATTGAACTCCGGCTTAGCTCAGTTGGTAGAGCATTGGCGCAAATAGCCAAAGGTCCTGGGTTCAAGTCCCAGTGTCGGAGGAATTTTTCTCCTATAATATTCTCTAGTTTATTTTAGTTTTAGTAGCAATGTTAATGAACAATTCTTTATTGTATTTCAGTTCGCAATGCGCTGATTGTTTTTGCATTGTTCTCACTAATTGGAGCAATAGTTGTCTTTGTCACGAGCATAATGCTGATAATAGCACTGAGGAAGGTGAGTGAGCTTATGTTCTTTGATGTGTGGTTTTTATGCAGCCTGTCAACATACTTGTCACCCTTAGTAGTTTACTTTTCCTTTCTTTTTCAACCCACGTAGATCCTGTGGTATTAATATCAATAAAGGTTTCTCTCTTTGTCCATCTAAGAGACAGTGCACTAAAATTTAATGTGTTTTTTATTTATTTTTCTTTCTTTGTAACACATCCCTTCTGAAAGTCATGTGCTTTCTTTTCTCTCTCGGTTTCCTTTAGACCTCCATTCTTTCCATTTCTCAACTTTCAAAGCTTTCCTTCGCTCTACAACCATACATACGTCTGTAAAAGTCTAGAGTTTAATTTTTGTGTGGATTTCAACAGTGTCTGGTTACAACTCGGTGGCAAAAATAAAAACTAAATATATAAAAATAATAATAATAATAATAATAATAACAATAATAATAATAAAATTAAAATAAATAATAATAATAACAATAATAATAATAATAATAATAATAATAATAATAATATATATATATAAAATCTTCATACTAACTAGAGGTTATAGGCTCATGTCTGTTTCAGGGCAAGTTTGCTGCTAAATCTCATAAATCTCATCATCATATAATTTAATTTTTCTGAGTCAATAAATACATAATGTTTGCAGTACATTAACTGACTTAGTGTAGCCGTGCCTGTGTTAGTATGTTTTTTCTCATATTACTGGCAAAGTTATAGAAGAGGCTCAGCAAAGCATTAGTATGCCACTGGTAAGTCTATAAATTGTTGATATTAATTGGTTGCAGTTCAATTCGTTTATTACTAGTAGGAGAATTATACACATGAGTGATGTTAGTTTATAAAATAAATAATTGTATTTGTATCAGTCACAACATTGATAGGCCTACCTGCTCTCAAAAGAGCAATTCACTCTTTGCCTTATTTGTTTATGGATTGATTCATTTCATGCACACTTGTATACTCTGCAGCTTTTCCATGCATAGAGAGTAGAATCATTCTTTGTTCGGTTTGTGTAACTTGCTGTTCAAATATATTAAATGGTAAAAACTATGCACATTTAGTTAGATGATCAGTGATCACTTATCTTTGTTTCTGGCATTCTCTGATTCAGTTTCTTTCCAACATTGTGTTCACTGTGATTATTTCCTCTTCTTATTTCTTATGATGTATTCTTGGTAGATAGCTGGAGAATCTGACATCTTCCAAGAAGAATGATTCCTTTATAAGCTCTATGCTAACCTGATATAATAGAACTAAAAATGTTGCTGCTGTTGACTGAAAATGAAGATAATTGCTGTAAATGAAACACTCAAGGGTATTAAGATTATTACTTACACAAGATGTTTTCTACATACAACCAAGAACACTTGTTAGATTTTTTAAACCTATATTATATACCTACATGATGGGAGTAAAGGAAACTATATCATAGCAGAGTGTAAGAAAATTGCTAGTCCATTAGAAGTATTAGTTAAACATTCATATCACTCAATCAACCATTTATTTCTGATATTATGGTCCTACATCCCCTATTAATATGTATAATCACATTTTTCAGGAACTCAAACATTTTATATTTGTATTATCTGCTGCAGTTATAATAGAGCCACCAAAGAAAATTATTTTTTTAATCTAAACATTTTATTTGATTAAACTGAAAATAAAAACATCCACATAACATTTCCTACCTTTGAAAATGTACCCCACTACAAAAAGAAGTACAGTTGAAAGGAGATCGCTAACACAGGACTAATGATTGGTAGCTTTGTCACCATAACAAGATGTTTATAAATTGTTGTCATTCTTTGTCAAGACTAAATATGAAGTGGTCCTTGTTTTGAGGCACTCCATTCTAATTTTGAGAAACCATTTAGAAGTTTTTAAAATTTTTTTATTTATTTATATTATTTTTTAAATCTCCGATAGTGTTGCTAAGCGATCACGTCAGTAATACAGCTATAGCACTGGGCTACTGCACCCTTTCCCCACCATAACATCTGTTGCTGCTGAGTCCAAAACAGTTGGAAGTGAGCTGCAGGCCCGTTAATATGGCTCACATGAGTGATTCTCCCACCAAATGTGAGTTGCTGTAAGTGTTCCGTTATGATTGTGTAGAGAGCTAATTTTGAGGTATTTGAAAAATTCACAGACAATTCACTACTTGCTGAACAAGATTAACAACAACTAGTGACCTATTTGTGTCCTTCCACCTTCATCATGAACATCAGTTCAGCCATCTTTAAATTTCCTACACCATTCCTACCCAACATTATTGCTCCTAACTGCAAGTGCAGTTTATTCTTTGATGAATTTCTACTATGCTATTTCCTTCTGCTTGTAGAAAAAGAGTGATGCTATGTAACTCGCACTTAATGGGAGAATCAATCATGGCAGCCATATTAACAGGCCAGCATGCCAGCCATATTAATGAGCCAGCAGCTCAGCTGAGCAACCAATGTTTTGGACTTGGCAGTGACAGATGATTTGGTGGGAAAGCTGTGCAGTGTGCAGATCCACCTCTTATTTCTTGGCTGTCACTCAACAGTGCTGTTGGAAGTTGAAAAATAACCCTCGAATAAAATAAACATGGCAAGAATACTGATTTTATGTTGTGTTTATATATATTTGCTTTCTACATTTTATTACGTAATTAATGTATCTCATACTTCCTTAAAATAATACCGTAATTTCAACCTTATTTGTTTATTTATTTAGCCTAGGCCTTTCTGTTTCATACAACTATCTTCGGACAGAGTGAACAGAGTAAAGCTGTTTTTAATAAAGGTGTCACTATTGATTACTTAAAAGTTCTTAAAAAATCATTAAAATTCACTTCTTCTTTCTTCTATCTTCGAAGACTGCAGCTCAGTTCACATAACGTAGAAGAAGAAAGAAGAAATGAGTTCAGTGATGTTTTTAAGAATTTTTAAGTTTCAGTGATTTTAATCAACAATGATGCCTAATAAAGCGGCTTTACCCCGATCATATGTAATTACACAAGATGCTTTGAAGATGGTTGTAAGAAACTGAAAGGCCTAGGATAAATAAATAAGGTTGAGATTAACGTTTTATTCAATTATTTTATTGATCTAGCTCAGCAGTACAACCAACATGTATTTTAACACTCATATTTCCTTGTTTTGGTATTGTTTTCACATTTCATTTTTAAGTTGATTTGGTATTCTTTATTATATAGCTATCTGCAGAAGCAGAAAGACCCAGTGAATGGATAAATAAATACATACATTTCTATAAATATACTCGTAATAATGAGATGGAATGTGATACACTAACTTTGACCTAACCTGGACTGCCAAGGGCGCCCATACCCGGGGGCTGGGGGGCGGGGGGCCGCGGCCCCCCCCTAGCTCTCAGGGAAAGGAAAAAATTCTATATTAATAATTATAGTCTGTTTTTTTTCTTTCAAGACAATTATTTGAAAGTCAGTAGAGACATAAGTTTGCAGAAGTTTTACCATATCGACACCATGGAAGCAGAATCCACACTGGATTAGAAAAGGGGATCCTGGGGGTTTGGACCCCCAAAAATCAAAACCTAAAATTCTATTTTTGTATTTTAAAAAAATTAATAAATTAAACAATTTTTGTGGGTGTGTCAAATATGATATAGCAGTTATTTTGTTTCCATAACATAATGAGTAGGCCTGTTATTTCCATTGTTCCTTGTGTTATTTAACTTTTCTTATAAATAGTAATGAGTATTATAACTTAGGTTTGTTTAAGTTTGCATGTCTTAGAGTATGGTAAACAAATTTCCTAACTAGTTTTTCAGAGCTAAAATAGCGTAAAATGTTATTTTAATTAGTTCAATATTTAAAAATTTTCCGGGGGTGGACCCCCGACTTAGGAAATGATTTCTTGTTTACGTTGGTATGTCTTAGAGTATGGTAAATAAATTTCCTAACTAGCTATCAGGGCTAAAATAGCATAAAATGTGATTTTCATTAGTTCAGTATTTAAAAATCTTCCGTGGGTGAACCTCCGACTTAGGTAACAATTTCTCGTTTATGTTGGCATATCTTAGAGTATGGTAAACAAATTTCCTACCTAGTTTTTCAGAGCTAAAATAGAGTGAAATGTGATTTTCATTAGTTCAGTATTTAAAAATTTTCCAGGGGTAACCCCCGACTTAGGTAACAATTTCTTGTTTAAGTTGGCATATCTTAAAGTATGGTAAACAAATTTAATAACTTGTTTTTCAGAGCTAAAATAACGTAAAATGTGATTTCAACTAGTTCATTATTTAAAAATTTTCCAGGGGTGGACCCCGACTTAGGTAACGATTTCTTGTTTACATTGGCACGCAAACAAATTTTCTAACTAGTTTTTCAGTGCTAAAATAGCGTAAAAAATGATTTTAATTAGTTGACTATTTTAAAATTTTCTGGGGATGGACCCACGACCCCCTTGCTTGGGGGGTATTCCAAATCCCTTGCCACTTCCAATCCTCCCCGAAATTATTTTGTGGCTACTTCATTGTTGCACTTACATTATTATATTATTAATGTAATGTTACAAACTAACCCAAGAAGTTAAAGGGACAAAAAATAAATTAACTAAAAATTTGGCTCCCCCCTAGAAAATATCATATGGGCGCCCTTGTGGACTGCAGTTTTGAAGGTTATCTCCATTAATCTTCAGCTAGACTCCATCTGTTAGTCCTCATAGTGTGTTTCTGTTCTTGTGTATGTAAATTTTTTCCCAAACTGTCAGTTGTTTGTGTCCCTGTATACATTTCCTCAACTCTGGTTGCTTATTAATTTCATGTCCTGTTTCCCAAACATGGTCATTGGTCATTTATCAATTTGCCCATATTTTATGATCCTGCTGTGTTCCATTTTTCTAATTTCCTGGTTTCTTTTACTTGATATTAGTAAAGTTAGTGTGTCATATTCCATCTCATTATTTGTATGTAATAATTACTTCACTGTATAAACTTCCTAAACAGTATGATATGTTTCTTTTTTTTTTTCTTCTGTATTATATACAGATTATACAGAATGCTAAAAAGTTGACTAGATTCAAGGTTCCCATATGAAAGGTTGGCTTACAACTTCCTGCTGCTTGAAGGCAGGGTAGTAGTAACGAACATCCAATATACCAGGCTTTCCTGTCGTACTGACTAGCCAGCATAGTGCGTTTTTGCATATGTATTAAGCTAGTGAATTATAGGTAACATGTGGAGTGTTACATTTCTTAGTGAATTCTAGTTATTGTATGAGTCTTGTGCTATATACTTAATATTCGATACTGATAATTCACTGAACTGAATCTAATTCTAGTACATTGTTACTGTTAGTATGTGTAGGTCTAAATTAAGTTTTGATTATTATAGGTAGAAGTTAAAAGTGTAGGTGCATTCTGTGGTCTCTGTATAATAGGTAAGGATGTAAGATCTATTTACATAACGGGTATAATTTGTACCATCGTAATCTGCATGAGTAATACTCATGAAACAAATTAGAGGGAAAAAAGTCACTTTTTCAGCTTTAATAACAGAAAGAAGGCTAGCAGTAGCAGTTCAATTGTTACATGAAAGATAACTTTTACCCCACAAATAGGAGAACATAGGCAACAGAAGTATGGCCCATTGGTTAGTGTTGCTGACTATCGATGTTTTGATCTCAGTACCTCCTCAAAATAAAAAATGTGGAACGGATGCACCCAACCACATGAGGATAGTTGAGTTTCTGGTCATGAAGACCACCAGTAGTGCTGACCACATGCCCCCAACCTGCCAGTATCTAAGGACGAATGTAAGTGATGCAGCAGTCGGGTAGTATGCCTTGTCCTGCCAACGGATGTCACACCTCAGTTAGAAGAAATGTTAGCCTCTCCTCAGTGTGATGAATATGTTGTAAATTGATGTAAATCTGATGAAATAATAAAAAAAATGGCAACATATTGAAGAGCTATAGAGAATTTGAAGGGGAAATAAGTAAATTAGAACAACGAGATTACAAACAGATTTTATCTGTAAGGAATTATAAATCAAAAATTATATTTTCTTATTTTCTCAATAAAAATCAGTTTTAAATACATCAGTATTGAGAAACAAAAATGAAGCTAGTAGGACAATTAAGAAATCTCTAAAGCTTTAATTATAAAACTAACCTTAAGATATTTTAGTATCCTGGCTTTATACATGAGAGAGAAATTAAAATATACTTTACCAATAATTTCTACTCTAAAGCTTTTGCCATAACTTTGTCTTTAAAAGTGAATTGTTAGATGGTGTAATTAATTGTTGGCACCACAAGAAGTTGTTTAGATATTGTAAGTTTGCATGTTACTACAATATTATGAAAATTACACTGTAAAGATTGGATATTCGCTGCATACTAGATTCAAACATGTCATACCCATGACTTTTTCCTATCTTCTTTTTTGTTGGTTGACAGTTAAGAGGCACTCTTTCATGTAAAGACCATGAGTTTCCAGCCTATGGCCAGTGACCTTTTTCTTGGTACCCACACAGTCAGTTTGAAAAATATATTAAGAGGGACCAGATTTTGTCAAACTTCTTTCAAATGAATGCTTTCCAAACCTTTGCAATTTTGGGTGTAAAATGACATCAGTGTTTGGCAGTACATATACATTGAAAGCGTTTTTCCACTGCTTCACCTTCTGAGACTTGCTCTACTGAAATTGAACATTCTAGCTCTAGTAAGTGCAGCAGACCTGCCTCAGTTTTCACATTGAACAAAGAAAACTAATAGAATTTTTTATTTATATAGCTGATTCCTTTCCAAGGTTTTTTAAAACCTTCAATAAGTGTTCAGTCTTAGTGAAATATATTTTGACTAGCATGTGCCAGCAGGTTTCGCCCGCGATAATTATTTCAAAAATTAAAAATTAGAGCATAATAGTAAAATCATAATATTTATTAACTCCTAAATCACGTGGACTACATACCACGATTAGATAGCATCGTCTGGTAAAAGCGACCTCAGATTCGAGTTTCTTGGCCCAGAAAACCTCTGTATAGTGAGATTCGTCCAAATAAAACAACGTTTGACCATATTTAGGGCTTACAACATTCAAGCGATCGCGAAAGTTTTATTTTCAAGGTGTGACAAAAATAGACAAAGCCAACTGTAATTGATTTGACATTGAAATGTATAACTGAAAACTTATGTTTTGAAAACGCAAAAAATGCACGTTTTTTGCCCGTTTTTCACTCATAACTCACGAACGAAAACTAAAATTAAAATTCCGGCTTCGCGGTGCATTTTCCGACCCTTCAGCCCACCTATGTTTAAAATTTCAGATCTCTGCGTTCAGTAGATTTCCCTGGGCATCGAGGACAGTTCCTTTTATTAATATAGATAATATGAATTATAACGATACCTTCTCTAATTTGTCAAACATCCATTTAATTTAATCCAAACCCACCTATACCATTGGCAACAATATGTTCTGTGAATTTGTTTCGATAATTCTATGCAAAAAGGGATTAAGTATTTTCAAAAACATTTAATTTTTGGCATTTAGAATCAGAATTTTTCAAAATCCCTTCTTAGTGAGCACCTACATTATGAAACGAAGGTACTGTCAAAATTCCAAGTCTCTACCTGTTATAGTTTAGGCTCTACGTTGATTCCTGTCAGTCAGGACAAAGCCTTTTATATATATAGAGATTAATTTTAATGTGTAATTCTGTTGTTCAATTTCCTAATTTTAGAAATTCAAGTCAAGATTAAAAGTAGGCAAGTCAGAATTTCACTTTATTTCCAGTTCGTTACTTACAATTTTTTTAATATTATCCCCAGTAAATTGTGTGGTCCATGAATCAACTCCTGGACCTCTTTTAAGTTGGAAACCCCTGGCTAGATTATATTTCAACGATTCAGTAATCTAGAATTTTATGAGTTTCATTCTACTTATTTTTCAGGAATATGAGAAGAAGACGCTTCCATGGATTTATAGTTTTGCAATATTTACCCTGTTTCGATTGTTTGCATTTGTATTCGGATCAATTGTGAATGATATGATTTTTGGATACAACGTCTCTATGTGCATACTTTGGATCTTCTTTACAATAGCCAGTATATATGGCTGGCTGCTTGTATATTCACTGTACCTTGAATTATCAGATCTTACTAAGCTTGAGGATCTGGCTCATCTCAGAGTGAGTAAATGAAATTTGGAATGAGTTGCATGAGCTTTAGTTGCATGTTTCCATTCAAAATGGATATTTAAGAAGCAAGTAACTAATCTACTTATTTTTAAACTGAAGAAAGTAGTTATGAATTTTATGAGTCCTGATTGACTGAGGTTCGATTAACCGAGGTTCTGTACTACGCAAGCCTGAACCATAAAGAATCTGCCATTTTACTTTAATCGGCATCTGACTGTAAGTGAGGAGGCACTACTCTACACAGTAGGGATGGCATATTGATATCGACATTTTTGAAAAATCGATATTTCGTTTTTGATATCTGCTATTTTGACATCAATATTTAAATTCCAGTAATTCCATGATATCAATATTGCTCTTCAATAATACTGATTTTCACGATTTAAGAACAAAAATAAAATGGAGTGTGAGTGAGGGACTTAAACAAAAATACATTATTCTAACATATTTATTTATAAAAATCAAAATCAACATTTTGGGCAATATCAAGTTAAAAAATAATAAAAACTAAACATAAGTATAACATATTGAATTGACAGCTGTCAAGTTTCATTACACTTATTTCCATTCATTTCATCAATTTGAGTTTTGCTGCCACAAGGGAATCTCAATTTCACTTATTGATCAGAAGTAACAACAAGCAGTGATGCCAAACCATTCCCTAAATCGCTATAGGGTATAAATTTGTTGTGGGTTTGTTTCTAGAGCACTCCAAAACCATGAAGACATTGTTCATGCATGTGCACTATGACAGTTTCTATACATTGCGCAGCAAAACTGTCTGTGTGAGCATGCATGAACTTTGTGTCAACGGTTCCTGAGTGTTCTAGGAACAAACCTATTGCTTTTGTAAAACTTTCGATATTATTGAATATCAGTATTTTCTTATGGATACAATACTGTTATCGATATTAGTAACCAATATTCGTATCAATATCAGTATCAATATTTTGCTTCCAATATCCCATCCCTACTATACAGAACAACAAGACATTACCAGCTGACATTGTGTTGTGGTGGCTCTACAATAAGGTGTCCAAGAAGCGAGGCAGGACAGTGAAACAGAAGACTGTTAGACTTTTTGCAAAATGTGTAAATAAATATGTTTATGGTATACTGTAATGTAAATATAATATTTAGTATTAGTCCTTTCATTGTACAATACTGTAATACAACTGCTGCTTTAAATACCTCAAAGTGGACAACCTGTTTTCTTATTCTATCCGTGTTCTCTGACAATTTACTTATCCAGGATGCCTCAGACCACATTAACTTGGTTAATCGAGACTCTTGTGTATTTAGTTTTTTATAACTTTGTAGGTTTTGCATGAAAGTAGCTTGAGCATGTTTATTTTCTGATTTCACATTGTAATATTCTATCTTACCCATACATCAGAGATCCAATAAAGAATAATTTCAAAGTACTGTACTTTATACAATTCGTATTATACAAGTCAACATTTGCACAGTGAAGGAAACGAGGTTGAATATAGTCTTGATGTCAGAAATATTCTATTATCACTTTGTAAATGGGCAGAGTTCCCTGCCATTTGTTTTGCTTGTTCTTAAACTATATTATTTTGATGTGTGTATGCACTATGAGGACTCTATGCATCTTCATGAGCCATGAGCATTACCTATGGATTTTACTGCATTCAAGCATTGTTTCCTCTACTCTTCATTAAAGAGTGAAAACAAAATGGAGACCTTCATTTTACTTTATTATACTGTGGATTTATTACCTTCCTCTTTTCCATTTTATTTTTATTTCCCTGTCTCTTTCATCCATTTTTCAATTTTCCTTTCATTTGACTTAATTGTAAAAATATTTTACTCATAAAGTTCTATTTATTACTCTTATCTAAATGAAATAATTATATTTATCATATACAGTGT
This sequence comes from Ectobius pallidus, assembly GCA_964059195.1. NCBI lineage: Eukaryota > Metazoa > Arthropoda > Insecta > Blattodea > Ectobiidae > Ectobius > Ectobius pallidus. Next base: position 100,457,352 of record CAXKWD010000001.1, read on the forward strand.
AACCATGAAAGACCATATAAGTAAAATAGTGGTTGATGATGATCTTGAAAATAATTTATGATCATTTAGTTAATAGAAACCCTTTTAACAGAAATACTTCCAACAACCACCTCCATACTACTATTGTGTAATCGTTGTCATCATCACCACCATTACAGTCACCAATCAGTCACCATCAGTCAGCATATCATTTCAAATTAATACTGTATTAACAGCTTAAATGTCAATATAACACACACAGACGAGGACACATACCACAAACACAAGACTAACATTGGATACAATAAAGCATAGCCATTGGTAGATTGTGGACATGAAGTTCATGCCCTGGTACTAATATGCATAGCTACATTATTGTGTTTCTGTATTCAGTGCTGTTAGTTTCCTTGTGGCATCGAAAGCACAAACGTCATGTCAGAAAAATATATGTCTTTAGGCCTAACTCTAAATGGAATGTAAAAGTAACCAAGAAAAGTCAGAAAGAAAAACTTTCTAGGCTATAATGCAGTATAAGGCAAGAAGTGATAGCATGATATAAAGAAACCAGCAGGTGCCTGCAGCTTTGCCCAGGATTATTTATTTAACTGCTAGATGTTTTATTTCAATAATTTATTCAACAGAAAAATAATTAAAATGTTACATTTATTAACACTGACATTGTTTTTACATAAATTGCATGAATTACATAATTTATATAATAAAATATATAAATAATTAAACGAATAAAACTAATAAAATAAATATAAATAAAGACTTGGTGGAACTTTATACAGTGAAGCAACTATAATAAAATTAATTTACTATATCCTTGAAAGGCGTCATACCAAAATATGGTAAGTGAAGCAAAAAGTGTGTATATGTAAACTCGTATAGTAAATTAATTTTAGAATAAAACTAATCTTGTGCTGCCATATGGGCATACAGATTCAAAATGAAACATACCACAGGTTCATGAACTTTTCCCAAATCAAGCATAAACAATTAAAAAGCTAAAAACCCAGCTTTGAGGTGCATTTCACAATGAAAGTGCACCGCCTGGGGAAAAAAGACTTCAGGCCCAGAAAAAACCTGCATAGTAAGTTTCCTTCAAATAATTCAATGTTTCCCATTTATGGCTAGCTTTCATAATCCCTTTCGGTTCATATTAAAAAAATAAAAAAATAATAAATAAATAAAAAACACACCTCTCTCAGCAAACGTACCTTGTTTTCTTTGAGCATTGTATTCTTTTTTGTGTCGTAACTGCTCTTCATTAGCATTTAGACATCTTTTTCTCATTCTTGCTGCATTAGCCTGTTTTCATTTGGCATTTTGCTTTTAATTCATTCTAGCCCATTTTTATTAAATTTCACTTCTCCATATTTCCACTTTTACCAACTTGCCCACATTTCTGTTCTACTTTCAATCAAGTTACTTACCCTACCTTTTTGTTCTTACTTCATCCACAGCTTTATTGCCAACACCACTTCCTTTTCTCTCTCTCTTGCACAGTGGCGGACGCAGGGGGGGGGATAGGGGGGTTACATCCCCCCCCCCCCGAAATTTGAAAAAAAGTACTCCAAGTGGCCAGTTTTATAAACTAATTGTACATGTAAGTTGATTAATTTTTTTTAGTATTCTTTCTACCTATTCAAATCCCCCTCCCCCCGAAAAAAATTTCTGCGTCCGCCACTGCTCTTGCAACATCCTTTTCAACTTTTTATCGTGATCAGTATATTTCAGCGATGCTCTTATTATCCAGTTTGTTATTTCAGCCAAACAAGACCACCTCCAAGTAAATTCACAATGGAATATTGTCTTGTTAATAGGTGGCGTTGGATGTGCATGAAAACACAAGTCCAAATATTATATTAGATAATTCCTAATGCTAGTGTTCAGTGTTATTATGCTCACACTTTATCTTGAGCCGAAAAAATGCGGGGGTGAGGGGAGCTGATATTGCATGCAGTATAAGAGACTGACTATTGCAGAAGGCAGTGAGTTGAAATTGTCGTCATTTCTGAAGGGTTGCCAACTACTAGAAAATATAACGTTAGTTTTATGCTGTAATTAGTAGCAATTTCAACTCTCGCTACTAAACTGAAGAGTTTTTATCGATGCAGATATTATAGTATAATGTATCGCTGGAGAAAGGAATTAAATAATATATTTCTTTAGACAATCTCTCTCCCAGTCTTCAGAATATAGAGAATTGGTTTAAAAGTTGTAGCATTGTATATGTAGGCCTATTTGAATACGCACTTTCACATGCCTGAATTAATAAATATAACTAAATATCTTTCACGAGAGTTTATAGGTAATTAATACAACTTTCTAGCAAAATAATCAAGACTGGCTTGTTCTATTCTCCGACAGATTTAGCTTAAAACACATTAAATTGCTTTTTCCTTCCAATTCATTTATTTGGTTTATTGTTTATTCGTTGATGTCCGACACTTCTTGGTTTAAAGAATCTTCATTTTTAACTTTGTTGTCACTTATATCGACCATTTCCACAACACCTTTATTCTAATGTCCCTGGATTTAATTATGTCATTTGCAGAATAATATGTTGTAAACAAATAAAAAAAATAGACGGTAGTTCAAGAATGCCGCTACGGGACATTTTTTAGGTATGTCAACACTGGGAACGGGACGGGATCTTAATTGTTTCGAGCGAGGCCTTCTTGATATGGACTGTTTTCAGCATTATAGAGTGTTTAGCTCAAGATAAAGTGTGTGATTAATAATTGATGTTATTGGTGTAAATCTATGGTGTTCTGTATATGGAATACAAGTCTGTGATTGCATCTGTATTACAAGTATTTTTTACAAGTCTATAAAATGCATGAAGCATGATAATTTAAAATTTAACATACACCATGTAATATAATGTCCTTGATGAGGAAAAAGGTAGGTCAAAAATAACATTTTCCCCCAATTGTGTATTGTACTGCATTGCAAAAAAAAAAAAGTTTGAACAATCTATTTGTCAGGTTTGAATCCATTACTTCTATTTGTTTTAACAACCATTGATCACATCATGCGTTGTTAAGAAATCTTTCTTGGCATTTAAATTAATTATTATCAGAGAGGCAAAGCTATACACAAGTTGGAGAAGTTGCTTGTAGATCATTGCTCATATTTACTTTAAAAGCATTAAATATCTAAATAAAATCTATCAAATTGAATATTGTCGATGTATGTTGAAAGAACAGTAAACATTCATTTTGACAGCTTGGTGAAAAATGAGTCTGAAATCTTAAAGTGATATACTAGATTTTCAAGATTTCCTTTTTCCTTTATACATTCCCTTATATTAAAGAATAGATTAGTAATTACAAATGTAATTTAAATTCAGAATGACAACTTACCATATATTTTGGCTTAAGAATGACACTATGACAGTATATTCATAGGGAACCTTTCATTTTTAAATTAAAAAAATAAATATTGCATAAAATAACTAAAATAATACAAAATATTTAAATAAAAATAAAATAAATATTGCATAATAAAAGTGTTATATTGTTGACCTTGTAATGTTGTTCGCTGCGTGTTTTTTTTTTTTTTTTTTTTTTTTTTTTTTCACTTGATATATTCTGAGAATTTATTGTCGTCAGTAATTGCATGAATACATGGATGTTTTTGGGGTAGCAAGTTCTGTGGATCTGATTAACATTTCATCATGTTTGCCATACAAGTCAGTGAGTCAAACAAGTCAAGTGACCAGAAGCCGAGCAGGATGTAGAGCAACATTATATAACTGTAACTCATATGAATAATAGATTATCCATAATTTGAAATGGTTTTTGGCTACCACTGCATGCTTCTGCTAAAGAGATTCTCTAAATTAAGTACATACCTTGTTTACTCTTGTGTATGCTGCAGTTTTTTTTTACTATCAGCTAGAAAATTTAGATATGCTTGAAATAACAAAACAAAAACAAACAAGATAAAAGGTTTTAATTTAGAACAATTTATGGTGTACATCTTATAAACACTCTTTAAAAATTTGATTAAATTAATTGGGAAAACATTGTGAAGTATCAATATTTATATTAAACTTTAAAACATTTTACTTCGTATTTGTTGTAAGTAAAAATTTACCAAATTAGAATGTACAGTGAGTCCCACGCAAGAGTTGGCCAATGACGCGGGTTTCTGCGTTGCGGCTGGCACAGCTCCAACTCCCGAGCGATCGGGTGAAATATCTACACTAATAATGCTGCGGTCGGTGTAATGATTCAGGTTCTCACATTTACAGTTAAAATTACAATGAAAATAACCACGCACCTCATCACAAAAGATGTTGGAAATGTTCTCCTCTTGCATCCACACAATACTGGCACCTTTTTAGGAAATTTTCTTTCACGCACGTAAGTTCAGCTTCCGAGTTACTTTCTCTTGTGATAAGCCTATGTGATATTGTCTTTAAGTTCTTATGTGTGGGAAATTGACCTATACACTTTATTTTTCAAGTTTCCCCTTAAATAATATTTACATACTGTTAGAAGAACTTATTTCCCATACTTATACTTATGTATGGGAAATTGACATATACACTTTATTTTTCAAGTTTCCCCATAAATAATATTTACATACTGTTAGAAGAACTTAAAGACAATATCACAAAAGAAATTAACTCTATCTCGGAAGCTGAACTTATGCGCGTGAAAGAAAATTTCCTAAAAAGGTGCCAGTATTGTGTGGATGCAAGAGGAGAACATTTCCAACATCTCTTGTGATGAGGTATGTGGTTATTATCATTGTAATTTTAACTGTAAATGTGAGAACCTGAATCATTACACCGACTGCGGCATTATTAGCGTAGATATTTCACCCGATCGCTCGGGAGTTGGAGCTGTGCCAGCCGCGACGCAGAAACCCGCGTCATTGGCCAACTCTTGCGTGGGACTCACTGTATATTCTGGTCAGTAGAGATCAGATGATGATGATGATGATGGGGAACCCATCAAAACATACATTCTAATCTGTTATGTTTTTACTTACAACAATTAAGTGAAGTAGAATATTTTAAAGTTTAACATACAAATTTATCCATGTGTTGGTAGCACTGACCATATTATGGGTATTCATCACTGTCATCGCCACATAATGTCAAGCTTTCTCCCTATTTATGTGCTCTGTTGTATAATGCACCACTTGAACTGTAAGTGTAACTAGCTATTCCTTGACCCATGTTCACTTACAACCCTTTTGTTTGTGTGAATCACATGCTGCAGTTTGTAGGCTGTGGTATGAACATTGGAATTTACAATATTGCCATATTTTCATAATACTGAACCTGAGTTTGTACCGTGTTCTAAGAATTTCACAAAATTATTTTTTCCCAGAATTATTGTCTTTAAATTACGTTGTGGCCTATACACGCGTAAATCGGTAAGTACATGCTAGTAATTTTTTTCAAAATAAATTGCATGTTCTGATAGAGGGTTGCAGAAAAATGTAAGCCAATGGATTTGTTATTGTTGTGGTTATTTTTTGAGTATGTACTTATTGTAGCTTTTTTTCTCTTGCAGATGGGAACAATGGCATCACTTAATGCATCAACCACTCATTCCATCGCAGGATCTCGTCCAACTACACCGCACAGCACAGTTTCCACTGCTCCAGTCATGTGAGGCAGATTGCCAGGATCAACATAATGGTGATTTCAAAACCTCATAGGCTATTTCATAGTTTAACTATGGTTGATGTAACATAAAATGCAAAGAATACTGAGACATTTGAGGTTAATGATATGATACTACACCACAAATCCGAATTTCTTTGCAGGAGTTCGTTTTTATCATATAATTTTAAATTTATTCAACAATCATGCTTCTTTTACTTGTGAATTCTAATATTTTAGCTTACTGTTTGGTTATTTATTTTTATCATGATGATTCTTCTGTTTGGTTTTACAATTCCAAGATATCAGTTGTGACTCTCTCAACAATATTATAATTCCTTATTAATATTTTAAGGATTTATTAACGTACATAAAAATGTGAAAACAAACAGAAAATAACTGCATCTAATTATCACAAGAAATGTCACTCAGTCTACTTTAAGCAGCACAAAAGTAGGGACAAAGTGTTTAAGAACTGGAGAATCTGAAAAGGATTATTGACGTTATTGTTTATTGCTATAGTTATTATTTTTTTGAGTTGATCGGTGGATCAGAATATGTTTAAAATGGATGCATATGTAAGGAAGTTTATACAATGTATTTTAGCACCATTTTTTTTTTTTATATATATACTGCATCCTTAAGGGTCATGTACAATTTTGTTTTAGTCTTTTTATCATGCAGTTTTAAAGCTGCTATATCTACCCCATTGGCGTGTAATGAAAAATTAGGTGAGGGAAGCAGTGTTATGGTCTAGATTTTTATTAGTCTATAATACAAAAATCGACAACTCACCCAAATTTATTTGAAGACCAAATCAATTCGCCTATCCTTGGCAGCAAAATCGTTGATAACTTTGGCACGAAGTCTTCATTACAACGAATTGTTTCCGTCCCTGGATACACTTAACCCTTCTCGGGCGGAATCCCATATATGGGACGCCTGTCCGATGCCTCCAGCGCGGTAACCCATATATGGGTTCTCTGACCGACTCATAATGTGACCGGCTCTTCTCACGCACTAAGTACGTAAAATCTTCAACAGATGGCAGGAGAATGTTCTCTTATCCACTGTGACTTGGGAATTCCCCAATACACGTGCCCAGGACGATTTTAGTAGAGGATTTCAGTGGCCGTGCGTAACTAGTGAACAGCGTGCACTTTTTGTTCCGTGTTTTTCCCTTATTTTCGGTAAAATTGCAAAAAGAAAGTGTCTTACAGGTTCTGAAACTGAAGAATTAAGTATTCAAAGTGACAGTGAAGTGTCAGAATTATCATTTAGCGATAGTAAGGGATGTTTTTCCGAGATCGCTACCGGCAGCGTTAATGAGAGTGAGAGCGACGTAAGGGACACTGGAGGCAATCGTGCGCCCAGCTCAATAGAAGTGAGTCATTTTGATGCAGGCACATCATCTATTACTACAATATATAATATCCAGCAAGGGCCAGTTCTCCCTTCTGATTTTGAACAAAATACTGAACCAATTGATAATCATAGCCCACTGTAGGCCTATGTAAACTTATAATGCGCTCAGTGAGACTTGTGCCGTTTCCGCATAAACATTTTCTCGCTAAATACTAAAAATCGTTCCTAGAGCAGATTAGGGGCAGAATTCGGATAAACTCCAAGGTATATGTTGATTTTATGCATGAATGTGTGATTTAAGTTACTTTCAATTGGTTTTTCATTAACTTATTTTTTCTTTAAAAATGCCTTCCGCCCACAGCCATAAAACATCGCCGCCCGCGAAGGATTAACTAGTTTAGGTTCCTGTTCAATTTCATGTTCCATATTCCACACATGGGCTGCTACAGCATTTTCTGAACTTTTTCTGCGAATTGTTGATTCATGGGGCTTCATTATGCCCTAAAATTGTACGAAGTCGTCAGACATTTGTTGCAATACTTTCTCCATTTTGATAAAACATTTTCACAATTAACACACATTGCTCAGATGTATGGTGCTCTGTGGAAACACACAAGAATGAAGCATCAGTCAGAATATTCACAAGTATGAACATGATACAAAACAGTTGACAACCAAAGAAAACACCATGGCAAATGATTCAAAACCAGCATGATTTTTTAAACACATTATATAGGCTTAATTTTTGTTTATATCTTGGGTGGATTGATTTGTCCTGGATATTCTGTTTTTCCCTAGTGTTTAACACAGTTCTATGTGAAAAGAGTATCTTCCAATTGCTCATTCTTCTTTCTATGAAAAGCACTGCCTTTTTGTGTAAAATATGCCTTCATGAACAATTAATCTAGCTTCAAGCAAAATAAATACTCCTCTTTTTGTTTGAAACTTTTTTTAAATTTAAAAAGCACAATCTTAACTTTTAGAATACAAGAAGTTGCTGCACAATGTGATAATATGGCATAATGTGATAAATGAGCAAAATGTTTCAGGAAAACTGAATAAAAAAGTAGCTCCAGACGGATGCAGTGGTTGAACATACAGTTGATAGTCCCCCCCAAGAGTAAGCAGATAGTAGTATGATGCCTGCAGCTTGCTCATAACAGTAGAATATATTTTCATATTCAGTATTGTGCAGTATGTACTAATAAAAAACTGACTGGTAGAGCATTGTATTACATTGTATTTTATTGTACATTTCATGTTATACATTGTGCTGAATTTTAGTTTAATTTAACATTTCATGTGTTCAACACTTAATGAATGCATAGTGCCTTGGATAGGGAATTCATTATAGTTATACAGTGGCTATTTATGTCTAGTGTTCTTATAGTAATGAATTATTTTGACTTATAACTTAACTTTCCATTCTTAAAATTTATATTTTATATATCCTTCAGATGAATAATAATTACCTTTTATAAAAATGAATTACATTGTGAACACATAAGATTTGATATAACTGGGTAATTTTTTATTTTTTTTGGCCCAGTAATAAAGAGATACTGTTAATATTTTTCTTACATCTTACATAAAAAAAGTCAAAATACATATGCCTTCTGTTTTCAATTAGTCTATAATAATTTCATTTTTAAGTTTTTACTTTTACATTCACAGTATATTATTTAAACATCTTGAACAAATGGAAAATCTTAATATACAGCTTCAATGGCCGTAGTCCAAATCTTTACATGCAAATACAGTCTTTTTCATTGTGCTGTAACAAGTACAAGATGTATAAATCCTTCCTCTTATCTTCCAAGGACACTGATCCATAGAATGGGTGCTTCACAGGCAGCCTTAGCTAGTAGTAACTCCCTTAGCCAAAACTACTGCTACGAAATGTAATATTATTTTATGATAAAGGACCATTAATAAATTATATTCTCTTTGACTTAGCACAACTCAGAGCCTATAAAAAATTCTCCCTGTAACAGCATTGGAGGTCCTGAATGCCCCAGGTTTGCTTCTAGTACTCTTTTCTGTTAGAGACAGAGTGTATCCTATGCCACCAAGAGGATTAGGTCAAGTCAGAAATCACAATGAACACATCAGCGGTCAAACCCATGACCTTACGGTTTGTAGTACAGTAATAGATAATGGAATTTAAGTTTTCATTATATATAAATTTATACTGTCTATTCAGTATCTTACAGTGTACACTATCTTCAGTATCCTACATTGGACAAAATTTGGTCAGGGGATAACAAGGGCCAGAAAATGTATGATACTTATGCTATCTTCTGCAAGAACAGTGCATTTTCTCTTTGATGAACTGCCTAATTATATTATATACACTCGATTTTCTTTAAAAAAAATATCCCTTCTCCGCAGTTATAAAATGTTTAAATTTGCTGCAAAATCCATGACCCACATTTCTGAATATATTTAGCTGTAATGATAAAGCATAGACAATGATTAGTCCAGCTTTCACATCAGCTAATTAATTGCTTGCAAATAGCAATTTCGTGATCTATTTTTCTGTGTTCCACTTTGCTTAGTAATTTTGTGTTAAGAGCAGTTTCTCTTGACTCCATAAATGGTGTACCGGTAATCTGATAGCTTATGCTATCTTTATGAAAAGATGTGTTATATTATAAGTGATTTAGCTGACTATGCTACTAGGAGCTGATGCCAGTATATCAATATTGTCTCATTCTAATTACAGTGCCTTTAGTTCCTTCTGCTGTTGGACAGTGACTTTCTACTTCTTCTTCATAGGCACATGCTCCGTAGATGTGTTTAATGTGTACCATGAGGTAATTTTTGTTTTTTTGTTTTAAGTTTTTGTTTGAGATTAATAATTTCAGCACCTGGTGAAAATAAAGTTAGCTATTGCCACTTGTGCAGTGTGGGCTATGAGTTACGAATTACAGATACTAGTACCGGGAGTTAATCTTATAAGATGATCATATTTTTATGAATAAAAATCGGGACATATCATAGGTCTACTGACGTGACCAAATATCCAAAACATTTGCTTTATTTCCCAGAATTTATTGTATTATAATAATAAAATAGAAAAGCGCACAATGTTCAATGGGGTATAATTCATTTTCTTATATCCCATAGAAACATCCACTTTCTTCTCATAGGAAATTCATCTTACAGTGCAATCATCATTGGGCCTAAATCTGTACCTTCTTAATTAAAAAAATACATTTTGCATCCTGACAAAGGTACATAAAACTCTGAGACAGCTGTTTCAAAAAATAACTGTCCTGACCAAATCCGGATGAATGGTCACCTTATAATCTTATTATTTTATTCTAAAATAATATTCTGTTTGTAGCAGTAGATTGGAACAGTCTGGTTTGACAGGAATTGTTGCTAGCCACAAGCTGATAGGCACATTGCTCAGTTCAAGGTCTAATGTGCACGTAGTTCTTGCTACAACTGCTTAGTCATTAGTACATTTCACATGTTTTCATGGAGAATTCAAATCGGCCTGAATATATGCTCATCATATTGAATTCCTCATGAAAATGCGGGATTCAGATCGGTTTGAGTCTCAAGGTCAATACACCCAAAAAGTGGGATCATATAGAATTGAATTTCAGTGTGTTAAGCACACCTTTCACTGATCTTCATGTGTGTGGCACGACTTTCCATTGGGCTAGCGCATCCTGCGGATTCTCTTGGATACGTTGTTTAATTAACATATTGCATGAAAAGAGGGTTCGTATCGGATTGAGATTGTTTTCAAATTGATTCGGATTCTTGTGTTAAGGGCATAGTATCTGGAGGAGGGCATGCACCTTTACACCATTGTGGCCGACTGAATTCTCCATGATAACGTAGAATTCTTGGATGGTATTTATTTCTACATCTGCTAATCATTCTCTGAACTGCTGTCTGCTTTGACAAATATAATGTGCTACAAACTAGGCCATTGATCTTCATGATAATGTTTGAAAGTGATTTTGCACTTGCTGTAAAAGATATAATCTACTGGAGGGATATAATCTCTTATTTTATTTGCCACTTAAATTAATTGAATGGTTTAAATTTTTCTTTTGGTAAGAAATAAGAGATAAGCGTGAGCCATACTAGGGCTGAATTTACTTTTGACCTTGACTTACTGAGGCAGGATACATTGATTCATCTTTCAGACTGAACTATAGCTTCTAACCCCATGCTCTCAGAGAGAATCATCAGTTTATCTTCATGGAGTAACTAGGTGTAAACATCTATTTTAGTTTCTTCACAGTAACATAAACTGAACAGAAGGTACTGGAATGGTAGATAGCCAATTTATCATTATACAGTGTAACCTGTCTGTAACGGAATTGCAAGGGACCATAATTGTTTTCCACTATAGGCAGGATTCCAATGAGTAAAGGTTACATAAAGAAATACTAATAATTAGGCCTACTTACATTTTGATATGCGGTGGGGCTGATTTTTACTTATAAACAATGGTCCATAAATACAATCCATTTTTCCTTTTTGGATGATGTTGTAACTGCTATAATAACAGAAGGTACAGTATAATATTGCTATAGCCAATGGAAGTAATTCTAGAGGCTAATAAATTTCGTACACAAAACAATAGATAAACAGTCCATAGTTCTTGTTTATTTTTTCCAGTAGTCCAAAATTGTACGCTGTACGCAATTTACTCTGGAAGCACGATTCTCAATTAGAATGCGCACACGGCAAATACTGTCAAATAACTCCGCATCATTTTTCACTAGTGAAAAAGACTGAATGTCCTTTACTGCTCACAGGGATTGCTGGTAGGACTTTAAGTTGCTCTTATCATTTCCATTCACAGAAACACGGTTTCTTCACATCATCACTGTATTGTTTTCCATGTACAGTGACCTATCTTACAATCTTGACTATGGGATTTCCCAGTTTTCCCTCCCATGCTCTAAAGAATACCGTTACAGCTTACGGTCAACCCTCCACGCGACAAAAGTGACAGGCCATTGGGATGCAAGGATGTCCAAAGACTTATTTTCGTTACTTACTAGGGTTGTCCAAATAATTCAGAACGTGTTTTCCTGTTTTACAGTACTGTTATTTACTGGGTTCAAAATCAATCATTTTCCATTAAAGCTGAAAATTCGGCTTCCGTTTCCACGTCAGACGGGTTCCGGTAATTACAGGTAAATTTATATGTATAGTACATCGTAGCTTACGGGACCAGGAAATTTTTCCGATAGAGATGTATTCCGGTTCATAAAGGTTCCGCTGATGGCAGGTTTTACTGTAGAACAAAATAAAACATTCCATTGAAAGAACAAAAGTGAGTATCTATTAAAATTCATTATTATTGTCCTTTATGAAATATTTCCTTTCTCAGTCTCAATTCAATATGTGTTGAAAACAGGAGCTAACATTACATTGATGTTCAGTTATGTACAAAATGTGTGTTTGTAAGGAAACAGTAATCTGAAGGAATGCTAGGAATAGAGCAATGTAAACTTTGAAGTTGATTAGAACAAAAAGAAATGAATATATTAAGATTGCAATGAATATTTATTGATGTATTAATAATGATTTCTACATTTCAGTCATAATTTAGTGATGGTAGTTAATATATAATGTACGCCGTAGCGTAGTGGTTGAGGCACTGCACTACAAACCGGAAGGTCGCGGGTTCGATTCCCGATGAGGTAGTTGAGATTTTTCAATTGGCCTAATCCTTCTGGTGGCACTGTGGCCCTGGGGTCGACTCAGCCTCCAACAGAAATGAGTACCAGGAGCAATCCTGGGGGTAAAGGCGGCCGGTGCGTAAGGCTGACAACCTTACCACCTTCATGTGCCGAATGTCCAAAAATCTGGGAGCCTCAACCTCCTGGAACCCTCTGGGCCTCCATGGCCTGTAATAGGGATCACTTTACCTTTTAGTTAATATATAATGTACATATACACTCTGCCTACATAGATTTTTTTTATGGCCTGGTGATCAGTGCTTCTATGCTAATCATGAGAAAAGGTTCAATTCTTGGTCTGGCCAAAGAGGTTTTTATCTTATATAGGTAGGTTTGCCTGGCCACCAGGCTCGACGAGAGGGAGGGGCAGCAAATGGGGGCCCGGCCGACCAGGTATTATATTTTACTTTCTAAATTTACTGTATAATAAAATTGATTATAAGTCAATAAAAAGCTTAAGTTATGTTTTATGTGTTTATTTCATCTGCATTGTCCTGTCGTATAACGGTGACACGGAATTATCAGTTAATCTGAAACGGATTATTTTTTAAGAAATATTGCTGTTTTTTTTAAGTAGAAGCAGAAATCCTTTTGCACTCAACAGTAACGTTCGTCATTTAAAATCATAATTTTCAAAAGATTAAACTGGTACATACAGATAAAATTGTTCCTAATTATAACATTTTAATGTATTTTCTATTTCGTGACCCGCATCAGTTAAGCGATTTGGTCCAAAATCAATAGGCTTCGTCCCATGGGCGTTATAAATGGACCAAGTTTTATGAAAATCCGATAAAGCGTATTTGAGTTATCGTGCTTACCGACACACAGACAGATAGACAGACAGACAGTACTGTCTACCAGACAATCTCATAACGTACCGATACCATTCTCGCACATAATAATTATGTAATATCATTACATTATCTTTTTGTTGCATGCATTAAAGGGAGAGTTGGGTAGTGAATTTAAAATTTGACAGGGGCCCGGGAAAATTTGTCCCTGGGGCCCTTGCTTTCTTTCCACGGCCCTGCTGGCCACTATGCTCAATTTATTTTACAGCAGGGGCAAAATGCTTTTGTTCCATTGTAGAATGTGGCAACAATTCTAGAATTGTCTGATGTTATGTTTAGATTAGCAGATTGTATAAGGTTATAATGTAAGTGATTTTATATAACATTGCAAGATATTGTGAGCAAAGTAATTGTTTCACAATAGTATCAGGATGTTATTGTGAACATAGTTTGACCATTTTTTTTTTCTTCTTGTATGAATTATGCATTATTTCAAAGAATTTGTACTATTTTGTTCTATAGGCTTACATAATTTCCGTCCATTTTGAAGAAAAGTATTAATTTAATATGTATTGCATATTATACCTGAACTAAATAAAGTTCATTTTCTATTATTTTTATTGGTTTGCAAGAAAACCCCATAAACCCCTTAAAAGTGTCCTTGCTCCACAGTAGAGTTAGGTTATAAACAGTGGTTGAATTGGTATGCACGAGTACAGTAAATGATTAATGGTATACCACGCCTGCAGTTGATTTTGGTTGACACCGGCATCATTTTCATAATACATCTATTTGACCATACTGATGAAGAAATCACCATGCATTTTTTTAAAGCAAACTTGCAGTGGCTGTACATTTGCTTAAAAATTGCAAGAATGTGCAACTTTTAGATCTTTTGTTTTTGTTTGATGTTTTAACACTACTAGCACTAGAAGTTTAAACTTTAAAAACCATTTTCTGATTGGATTTTCTGAGTCCAAACAAATATTTTTCATAAGAAGGAAATGAAAAGACTAAAAGGAAAGACATTTTTTGTGCATGCCTGACAGCCTGCAAATGCATGCGGGTAAGTCAGTAAGTATTTACATTTTTTGTTTAATCTTTGCTATTCCGATTTGTGCTTGTGCACATTAACATGTTATTAATTTGTCTCCGCTTTTGGAATGTTTGACCGTTATGACTCTACTGCGTGTTGTGCTGTTGCACATTAAACATGGCTGCACCTCTCAGAATTTGCACTAAAGAAGAACAGTGTGCAGTGATCCATTATTTTGTCATCTGAAGGTGTACCAGGAGCCGAAATCCATCCAAGACTTTCCTCACTATATGGGGCAATCTTTTGCCACAGCGAAGCATACGAATGGATTGAAAAGTCCAAAAATGGTCGAACAAGTGTGAAGGATGAGGAAAGAACAGGACACCCATCCACATCCATTAGTGACGCCAACATTGAGCAAGTGTGTATCATGATTCAGACAAACCAAAGAGTTGTAAATTAGCCATGATTCTGCATATGACAGACAAAATACTGAAGAAAGCGGTGCATACGTGGCTTGCTACTCAGCTGAAAAAATTTTCTGAGGGCATCAGGAAGCTTGTGCAACGATGGATCAAATGCATTGAGAAGCAAGGGGACTGTGTTGAGAAATGAGGTAATTGAAAATTTTGTATTGTTGTTGAAATGAATTTAAAAAAGAGAGTGCAGATACTTATTGACTTACCCTCATAGTTGATTTTTTCCCACTTCAACCACTGGTTATAAACATAATATTCTATTTTAATTTACTTCTTTTCTTACAGATATTTTCACTTCCAGTAGGAGGTGTTCCTATTTCTGTGGTGGACTTATAACTGTAAGAAATCCAACTCAAAGCAGAAGGGTTCAAACTAACCAAAACAATCTTGACTGACATACAAAACAGTCAAAGTTGTTTGGCAAATGATCTGTTTCATTTATATCACTTCAAACATCCAAGGCAGAAATGATGTCAGTTTCAGTTATATTATTTGTGATGAATAGGAAAAGTAAAATTCATTTGTTCTTTTGAATCCAAGATAACTTTGACTTTCATATAAGTACTAAAACTAAACTCCATGGCGCGACATCCCCGAAGGAACAAGGCCTACCACCCGACCGCTGCGTCATCTACCTGTAGGCAGATGGCAGGATTGGGGGGCATGTGGTCAGCATGCCGACACCCACGGCAGTTAATGGTGGTTTCCATGACCGGAGCCACTATTTCTCTATCAAGTAGCTCCTCAATTTGAATCACGAGGCTGAGTGCACCCCTACCAGACCTCCCTACCTCAGAAAAATCCAAGGAGGTACCGGGGATCGAACCTGGGCCGACGGATCCGTAGTCAGCAACGCTAACCACAAGACCTTGCCGGCGTTCTCATATAAGTACAACTTAAAAGAATTTTGTGAGAACATTAAGACTGCTGTTAGGAGTTTTTTGCATTTTCTTACAAATTGCTGTTTACAAAAATTAGCGTATTTCTTATTAGTGAACATAATTTATTTCCTACAGTTCCCCAGTACTTACTAATTTGTTAAGTGTATAAGTTTTACTTGAACAATTCATAACTTTCTTAGCTGCTAAGAAGGAACATGTCATTTTGTCACGTGAAGGTTTCACACTATGGATACTCATAGTCAAGTTGTGATCTTGGATTGGCTTCACTGCAGATTTATGCAATCTTTCGTTTTCATTGTACTGTCTGTCAAAAGTTGGGCATTACAGAAAATAACTTTTGGTTGCATTCTTGATTAGGAACAGAAATTTTCTCCCAAGAAATTGGTTGCATCTAGTGTCCTAAGCAATTCAAAGGAGGGAGTATTGAAATTCAGGCATTATATCATGAGCCTCCTGAAATGTCTCATAGGTAAAACACTAGGTTACCGTATCAAGAGAGACTCTCAGAGTTCTGTATGGTTGGATCTAAACTTTCTGTATTTGGAAAATAATCTGAATGATGTCTGCTGTGGGGCATTACTTTTTTTAACTGCTCTTGCATAAGATTTTCCTCCCCACTATATAGATATGCTCCAGAACTGTAAGATAAATTTAATATTTGTCTGTTCCCTTAGATAAGACAAGACAAGGTTCGCAGTCTTGTGTGATTTAGTTATCTATCAAGTGGTTGCAGTTGAGGTGTCGAGTCAAAAGAAAGAGATTTTAGTGTGTGTGAGGAAAATGCCATTGCAAATGTCCCTTATTTGTATGTTGCTAAACTACTACTTGGGCCAATAATCATTGCTGATGTTCCAAAATTTTGTCCTGCAGGAGGTTTTGTACATGCTAGTCACCTACAGATATGAGACAATCACATTAAGTACACATAAATGCCGGCGACATGGGTAGGGTTCCCAGATGTTCTGTAAAATATGGCAATGTCTTTTTTTTTTTGCTAATGCGTCTTGTCCCAAAAGAAGTCTTCGGGATGTGGTTTTGTCCCGTATTTTAAATTTCTTATTGCATGTTTTATTTTTATTCACCAAGAACAGTCCAGAATAACACTGGGATGGCAACACTGGTTAACAGTTACCAGCTCATTGCAACTCGGACTGTTTGAGAAATTTAGTTTGAGTATGACCATGCTTGCTCATATTGGTTGGCTTTGTTGTATTTAGGAACCCATGCTGTAATTTCATCATGTTAGTGAAACCTGTTACTCCAGTAATTGAATTAGAAAATGCCAAAATGGAAATCTGAATTTACTGATATGTTAAAAGCTTGGTTTCCTTTCTTGAAAGATAAAAATTAAAAAGTATTTAGGTTTGTGTTGCGTTGTTTAATAGTGTAAAATTCTTTTTCAATGAAAATTGTGTGGCATTCCATGACATGCTGCTTAAGAAAAGCAATTGTTGAATGACTTTCATTCTTTGAAGAAATATGATTCACAAGTGTGACTAGCAATGAAATTAAAGGTGAGCCTGTTATTTATCTCTTTTTATTGTCTTAAGCTTGAAAGAAACTAGGACACACATGTGGTATATAATGCCATGGGAATGTTACTGTATGTTGTTTTCCAACATGGATCTAAGTGTCCCATATTTTCTCTCATATTTGTGGCCCAGAATTGAACCCTTGAATGTGAGAACAGAAAGACTGCGGAGTCAAGCTCAATGTGTCGACAAAGAGAATTGGTTTGTTAAACAGATTGACTATATATATTTGTTGTTGATTTTATTACTAATAATCTGCTTCTGTAGCATATTGCAAAAAACATGCACACAACCACATGGCCAACAACAAAAGTGTGCTTAACCAAAAAAATTCTCAACACAGCCAGGGATCCCAGCATGTCTGATGAGTGTATTATTTTTTTAATATATAATTGGAACAATTATGTAAAAATTTGCTTAAAGATGTGCTGGTTTTTTCATGTATATATATCGGTGTAGCATCATATAGTATATTGCGATACAAGTGCCGTAAGTGTTGCATACGGATCGAGGAAAGAGTTTTTTCAATTTCCGAGGTCCGTTATGCGCTTACGGCACAAGTATTGCATGCTATTTTTTGTGCGATGATTATTTATGTCAATTTATTTATATTAATTGAGATATTAGCTGAAAATATTATGTTTATACACTGTTGAAGATGGATGTTATTCTTCAGAAAGTGATTCACATATGTTGGTTGTTATGGGGACCGAATATTTGTCGTATTAAATTCGCCACAAACTGGGGGGCCTTGGTTCCGGTCTTCCATAAAGGCTTGTATTATGATAGTTTTACTTACGGCACTTGTACTTTTTGAAATTTTTACCGCACAGAAATTTCTTTTGTTTTCATAGCAACCAGATTGCATGTGGGAATGTCAAGTTACGATACACGGCAACAATATTCGTAAGTACCACTAATTAGCAAAAAACTCATAACAAGGGATTTCCATATGAAAGACCTGTCAAATTGTAATATTCATGATGAAATAAACTATATAGTCTTTCTTATCAATGTAGTTGTATTAGCATTGTTGTTTTCTAGTTGAGAAACAATATACTGGCGATACATTTAAACGGTAGGTCAATAGTGTACAAGCACTACAGATTGCAAGATAATTTTCCCAACGTTACTATATTTGGTTGGTTGATCTGTACTAGTCATGTTTTATGGAATATTTTTCTGCAGCACACAGAATTTTTACTGATACTTTTAGGCTTAAACGTGTTTCTCTTGCATGACAGATTCCTTATTTTTCATTATGTGCACTTGCCCATATACTTATGTAATTCTATTCTCCACTTTGATCTTGCATTCTTCACACTTAGGATGAACTTCCAAATTGCCTCTGTGTGCAGTTTCGATAAAAACTATGAAAACTTAAGTTTATTTTCTCTTGAATATTACAATTTGACAGGTCTTTTTTCTAATGGAAATCCATGGCTATGAGTTTATGATGCTACACTGATATACATCTGTAAAAAAAAATACCAGTATATCTTCAAGCCCTTGCAGGAATCCCTGACTGTGTTGGGAATTTTCTCAGTTATGCACACTTTTGTTGTTGAACATGTGGTTGTGTAATCTATATTAATAAAAGGAAGTGTCTGTCTTCCTCCGTCTGTCTGTCTGTCTGTCCTCCGTCTCTCTGTCTGCGATGCCCAGCGAAATCTACTGAATGCAGAGATCTGAAATTTTATACATAGGCGGACTAAAGGGTCGGAATGTGCACCTCGAAGCCAGAATTTTAATTTTCGCTTTCGTTCGTGAGTTATGAGTGAAAAACAGGCAGAAAACGTTTGCGTTTTCGAAGCATGAGTTTTCAGTAATACAAATCAATTACACTAGGCTTTGGCTATTTTTGTCATACCTTCGACATAAAAGCATCGCGATCTCTTGAATGTCGTAGCTCACACTGGTCGATTCATTTGTTTTTAATATCAAGGCACGCAAACATAATATGAAATTTTCAACCTACACCGAAGAGGATTATTATTATTATTATTATTATAGGGATAATCAATATTAGCCTAAATATGGTCAAATGTTCGATTTGGACGAAACTCACTATACAGGGGTTTTCTGGGCCAAGGAACTCGAATCTGAGGTCGCTTTTACCAGGTGACGCTATCTAATCGTGATATGTAGTCCACATGATTTAGGTGTTAATATAATGATTTAACTATTAGGCTCTTAATTTTTAATTTTTGAAATAATTATCGCGGGCACATGCTATCCTAAAATAATAAAAGGACATGTTTGTCTGTCTGTCCACGATGCCCAGCGAAATCTACTGAACGCAGAGATCTGAAATTTTAAAGATAGATGGACTGAAAGTTGGGCAAATGCACCTCGAAGCCGAATTTTTAATTTTAGCTTTCGTTCGCGAGTTATGAGTGAAAAACTGGCAGAAAACGTGACTTTAGCGCTGTCGAAGCATCAGATTTCAGTAATACATTTCAATGTCAAATCAATTGCAGTTGGCTTTGGCTATTTTTGTTATACCGTGGAAATAAAAGCATCGTGATCGCTTGAATGTTGTAAGCCCACGCTGGTCGATTCATTTGTTTAGAATGTCAAGGCCCGTAGACATATGAAATTTTCAACCTACGCGGAAGAGGGATAATCAACATAGACGATTTGGACGAAACTCACTATACAGGGATTTTCTGGGCCAAGGAACTCGAATCTGAGATCACTTTTACCAGGCGACGCTATCTAATCGTGATATGTAATTCACGTGATTTAGATGTTAATAAATATAATGATTTAACTATTATGTTCTTAATTTTTAATTCTTGAAATAATTATGGCGGGCGATCGCTTGAATTTGTTTAGAATATCAAGGCCCGAAGACATATGAAATTTTCAACCTACACGGAAGAGGGATAATCAATATAGGCCTAAATATGGTCAAATATTGTTCGATTTGGACGAAACTCACTGTACATGGGTATTCTGGGCCAAGGAACTCGAATCTGAGGTCGCTTTTACCAGGCGACGCTATCTAATCGTATGTAGTCCTCGTGATTTAGGTGTTAATAAATATAATGATTTAACTATTATGCTCTTAATTTTTAATTTTTGAAATAATTATCGCGGGCGAAGCCGCGGGCACATGCTAGTAATTATATAAGAGTTGAATTTTTACACAAAAACTTCACTTTTGGTACGTTGAGATATTTGCTTCCTAAAAGACTTGTCGGCCTAATATCAAACTTCACTGTGTTAACTTCCAATATAGTTTAATATGTGGTTGTGTTTTCGCATTAAATGGCTGAAGGTTTGCTCCTAGAGCACTCAAAAACCATGCATACATAGTTCATGCACCCAATGTCAGTTTCTGAGTGCTCTACAAACAAATGTATTGGTCTTAATAAGACTTTTGATATTATCAAATATCAATATTTTCTTACTGATATAATAAACATTTAAAAAAAAAAAGGTAAAGTTATCCCAGTATGGGCCATGGAGACTCCTAGGGTTTCTGGGAGTTGATGCTCCCAGATTGAGACATCGGTACAGGAGGGTGGTAAAGTTGTCAGCCATACGCACCGGCTGCTTTTTACCCCCAGGAATACTCCTGGTACTAATTTCTGTTAGAGGCTTGAGTCGAGCCCAGGGCCATAGTGCCACCAGAAGGATTAGGCCAATGGAAAAATCCCACTGACCTCATTGGGAATCGAATACGTGACCGTCTGGTTTGTAGCACAGTGCCTCAACCACTATGCCATGGCGTACCCCACGGATATAATACTATTATCAATATTAGTACCAACATTCATATTGATATATCAATATTTTGCTTCGGATATCCCATCCCTATTATTCGGTCTGCAGATTGTTTCCCTACACTGATTGGCAGCCATGTGATCATTCATCACTTTGATTGCTGCTAATGGCTTTATTTGTGGGAAATATAAGTAGTACAGCATGAGACAGGTAACTCTTGCAACAACAGCATCACCTCCGTCAAGTTTCCTGCCCTGCTTCACGAGATTAATTGTGCTCATCACTCCCAGCCTAAGCCCACCACACCCATTGTCATGTGCAGCATCCAAATCTTGCAATGAATCTTATGTAAATGTCCATTTTACGAATTTTCTTACATTTTGCATATTTTTAGGAACAACCTGAGTTTTATAATGAATTTTATAGGTTTTAAGAAACAATACAGCCTCACATGTGGCCACTTTTAGTGTTTAATTTTAAAAAAAAAGGAAGCAACGTGTTGTAGAATCTCCAATTTTTTATTTTTATTTATACTTATGATATCTGTAGTACAAAATATAAATGAAAATTATAATAGTCCATGCTGAAGTGAAAGAGATTGTTTAGACTGAACACCTCCTCAAATTTGTTTGGTGTTTGTTTACCTGAAACGGGGTGCACCCAGCTTCATAAGGAGCAACTTGCTGATGAAGTAACAGCTTCAGTCAAGGAGATAATCAATAACGACCTTAGTCGGCATGGTAACCATATGCCCTAATCCTGCCATCTACCATTGAAGTCCTAAGACAGATATTGATGATTTGATGGATGAACAGTAGTCCTTGTTCTTCCTTGTATTGTAGTGCTACTAGTTTAATTTAGTTTTATTGTTTGGATACAGACAAAAAGTACCATTAGTGAGTATATCTCGCACATTTTTCTAGAATGGGTGCTCACATAAAATCCATAATTCTGAAATATGTGCAGCCAATAATATTAAAACAAGGAACTTACACCCCTGCGCTCTGTGAAAAAAATTCCTCCATGTCTTCAGTTACTGTTCTTTCATGTCATAGGTCATTAAAATTTCATTCATCATAATTGCTGAAGGATAATGTTACGAGTGATGAATTTTGCAGTCATTTTCATCTGGATTATTATTATTAAAAAAAAAAAAAAAATTTACATCCAGCAAAAGTTTTCAGGAAATTGGGTTGAAGTAGGCCCATCATACAAGGCCATGAGCGTCCAGAAGGGGGGGCAGGGTAGGGCCGCTTGCCCACCTTGGATATTTTGTTTTACGTATAAATTTCTAAATTAACTAATGTAAAGAGAGGTTAAGTTTCCACATATTGAAGTTAGCGTTGTTTGGGCAAAAATTAGTTGTAACAACTGACTATCAAGATATGAATATGTAGGAACAGGACCGTCCCCATGGCTGAATGGTTAGATCGCTCGCTGGGACCCAGGATCAAATCTCGGTGGATTCATGTGGAATTTGTGGTGTTGAGGCAGGTTTTCTCAAGGTGCTCGTGTTTTCCCTGCCATATAACATTCCACTGTTGCTCCATTCAACATAATATGACCATTGGTTGCAATAAAGGAATTATTAAAAAAATATGTAGGAATAATTACTTCCACTAAACTTGAAATCTTTTCTAGCCAAACATTTTGCTGTAATGAAGGTAAAGCATGGAAGTATTGAGTTGTGTATGAATATTAGACTACCTGTAAAATTGTCAGGGGTAGAAAAAATCATGTAAATGTACTACAACAAAATTTAGTCATGGCCATAAGTCTAGCTTCAGTACCTCAAGGACGAGGTTTGTAATAATAATAATAATAATAATAATTATTATTATTATTATTATTATTGTTATTATTATTGTTATTATTATTATTATTATTATTATTATAATACAGTGGTAGCAATAGTGGTAGGCCTATAATAATGATGCGGATGGTGGCAGTAATAATTTATTGTTCATTTGCCCTCCTCCCTTGACAAAATTTCCATGGACGCCCATGTACAAGGCCATCTGAAATCCTGAAGGTCTGAAGAAGAAACAGGATAATTTCGAGGGAACATTTCTTTCTTTTTTCTTGTCTAGGGATTCAAACCCTTTAAAATACAGTAAAACAATCCACTTTTCGGCTTTCATTGAGATTTAATGACAGATTATTCAAGGCAAAAACTACTGCCCTGTATCCATAAAAGCCTTATTATAAGGGCTATGGCTTAGGTTTGTTAGTAGGCTACGCTACCCTTAGGCTACCGTAAACAGGAGTACGGTAGTCAGGTGGTCTTTAGGCAATGACAGATGGACGATCCGGTGCGGGGTGCGAGGGTAGAATTTCCCCTCACGCCACCGAGTTTCCTTTCCTTGTCATTCGCCAATTTTTCCCACCCCTATTACTACTTACTCATTCCCGTGGCTTCAACACGACCCTACTGCAAAGCCTACTGCGTTTGCCCAGCAATAAGCGACAAGGAAGGAAGAAAGCCGATCATGCACGGGGTGCAGGGGTTGCAATGTAAAGGGGGCATGAAAATGATTTCAACATGGCGACTACCAATTGTTCATGTACATTCGGAACACTGATAGTGATAAATACAGGACAAATATGACGTATAAATTAGAACACAAATATAATTTTAAAAATATTTTTTTAAACGTGTGAAGTGATGTGGAAAAATATGGAAGGGATTTACTAGCGAGAGCAAGAAGGGTTGTTTGTGTGTGAGTGAGCCATGCAGAAGGAACATAATCCCACAGTGGGCGAGCACCAGCAGTATGTTGGACCCTTCAGGCTCGAGAAAACCCTCGGCAAAGGGCAGACAGGTAAAATAGATTCATTCTCATTCACAGAGCTTGCATGAATACTCCAGCCAAAGCTGCTTGAGCGCATAGGCCATGTCTCCATTTTTGTAAAAAGGGGGATGAGAAACTCCTTATCGTTAGACTTCCCCACATATTCTTTAATACAAAACATTATAGTACCTAAGCTTATCTATGCAGAATAAACTAAGCTGCTGAACAAAACATGAATAATCGATTTTCAACTATTCAGAATTAGTCTCCAGAAATATTAACGTATCATGCCGCGGAAGCAAGTCTACTGCATTAAGAAGGTAGTAGTTGTGGGACATGTCAGATTTTTAAATAAAAATTGAAACATTTTCTCTCTCAGCTTTCGCGCTAGTAATTTGGATAATAATATAATAAGGTTACGGAGTAGACATAAATCTAATTCAATCGTAGCCTAGGCTACAGTCGTTGCTGTAGGTTACAGATGTGGCTGGAAGTAAAAAGTGCAGATATGCACAGGAATAGTACAGTATTGTAAAAAAAAAAAAAAATAGTACAAATATGTAGGCTGTTAGCAGATGTAATATAACGGTGCCTACTAAGCACAAACGTGTGCGCGCACATGCACACGACATACGTTTGGAAAACGAACTTGAATTTTTACGTGCCACCCGTTTGAAAGTTTTTAAACGGTTTTTCGAATGATAGGCCTACTTATACATTAGATACAAGTAGGCTATAAGAGTCCATATTCATAATAATAATCCTCAATCGCTTGCTATCCAACAATACGGGTTGCCAATCATTTTTACTGTATTGGTATCACAGTATCGTACCGGTACCAGTACCGGTAGTCATCCTACTGTGTGGCGTTAATAGAGAGAAAAAGACACATAGCTGATAACAGAAGGCAATGTTAGAAGTTACAATTAACAGGAAAAATGGAAACTAACGGGTTGCTATTTGAGTGATCATCAGACAATGATTATTTTCTAAATACTCTAATTTTGTTTCTCTCTCCTAATTTACCAAGCAGTGGCGGCTTGTAGATTAAAAGTTCGGTGGTGCACAGTATAGCCTACACCAAAAATAAAACATTGAATATAGGCTATTATCAGTTAGGAGTAATTCACATAATAGACATAGGCCTACCTATGTATTCACAAATACTGCATAGCTTAGTCCCAGATAAGCTGCCATAGGTATAGGTTTCTAAGTATGAATAATCTTCCTCAAATTAATTAAAAACAGTTGTGTGTTAATTAATCCATTTGTATGGTAATAAATATTGTTCTTTTTCATGATAACATTTAATACAGTAAATTAATTCTAATTCTCACATAACTTCTATATAATTACTATTTCTTACTATTTTCTCACCTTCATGAATGCGCCATTTTCTAATCTTGTTAATTTAATGCAAAATACCACTCGGTAAGTAGGGCAAGTACCTCAGTAGTACTCTGTATAGAAAGAAATATTACATAAAAAAATTACATGGTCCAAAATAAATAATTTAAAAAAAAAATTCTAACATTGAAATCTGCCCTTTTCTGGAGAATGACCCATATACTTACTGACTTACCCTCGTATTTCATTATTAAGACAGCCCGCAGCAAAACCACAAGAGTGAGCTCCAACAAAATTAAGTTTTTGAAGAATTCAGACTGGTAAATGTTCTGAAGTTGTAAGGAATGGAATAATGTGTGATAATTGTGACTTCTCCTTTGAGATAGTAAATAAGTTTGTGTATCTGGGGTCCTTATTGACCAGTAACAATGAACTGAAGAATGAAATAGGTAATAGAATTAAAGCTGCAAATAGAGCCTATTATGCACTTCTCGTATATTTTGCTCATTTCTAATCACATTGGAAATACAGGGTATTATTTTGGACAAACAACTGAGAAAGTAAAACAGTATTTAAAATACAGAAGAGAGCAATGAGAACAATTAATAGAATAGGAAGACAAAAAAATCTTAACATGGAGCTCAATTTTTAGGTAGATTTTCGAAGAAAAATCTACCTATTGCAATGGATACCACTTTATGATTTTCGAAAAATTCTTTCATATCTTTACGTTTCATGCTCCCCTAAGTACGAAACCACCGCCCGTTCAAAAAAAAATTTTGTGATATTTATATATATATATATTTATATATATATATATTTATATATATATATATTTATATATATCTTTACACGATAGCGGCCGTAATTTTGAAGATATTTGAACCAAATTTTATTATGTTATTTCTAGGCCCAATAGTTCGGACAAGTTCGTTAATGGGCAAAATTGGCCCAAGGGGGTGGTCGGGGGAGGGGGTGGTCGGGGGAGGGGGTTGAAATTTTTAAAAATGTATATCTCGGCCCCTATGAAGTATAGAGGGAAACTTTGTTTGAATAAATTAGAGTACTCCCTATGGAGTTCACAGTGACACCAACGATTCGGGGGTTCGAGTGAGGGTGGGGGTGGAGGTGGGGGTGGGGGATGAAAATTCGAAACTTTTGAAACCACGTCTTGTGGGGTACCGTTGAAAAGCTCTTGATGAGTACTCTACAAATCAATAAATAGTTTCTTGATAGCTCTCATATTACGCGAGATTTTAATGTTTGAAAATAATAACACTTAAAAGAATTATTATAATATCATAATTTTGTCTTGTTTAGCGGCTTTGCTAATTTTATTCATTGTTGATCTTGCGCACGGCCTCCCAGAATATTATATCCTATTCTTGTTGTCAAAACAAATGATTGTAGGCTCTTCCTCTTTACCGAATTCAGTTCTTATTACTGGAGGTTTACCATGCCAAGGCTAAAGAAGAAGAGTGCTATGCAGCGACAATAAATTAAACCAAAAGCACTTCGAAATCTACCTCCGCCTGTAGGCCTGCCTAAAGGGATTTTTGTCCTTGAAATCTTATGTTTTATAAAACAACACATTAACAACATGGAAAGAAATTCAGATGTACAATAACCATAATACATAGAACAAGTTTGATTTACACTTTCAATACTGTAGAACAGGTATCTACAAAAATAATGTATGATACTAAATATAGGAACAAATTTTTTAACAAACTACCATACCAAATTAGAGAACAACAATCAATTACAAAATTTAAACATGAAGTCAA
Organism: Ectobius pallidus; assembly: GCA_964059195.1. Lineage (NCBI taxonomy): Eukaryota > Metazoa > Arthropoda > Insecta > Blattodea > Ectobiidae > Ectobius > Ectobius pallidus. The sequence continues at coordinate 100,484,452 of CAXKWD010000001.1, forward strand.
ATCCTTTCTACTACAACATGCCTTCTATTCAGTAGATGAATATATGGCCTATGATCATCAATAGAAACCAATGGCGGCTCGTGGTCGGAAAATTAGGTGAAGAGAAAAAAATGCCACATGCTTATGTTAATAACGGAATTCACCTATGTCTTGTATAACAAAACAATCCTTCGGTAGCCCTTTAAGGCTGCAAACTTGTCGGTGATATCATCATAGAATGGCTGCTTTTCTTCCAGCTGCAGTAAAAGTTCTTTCTGAATTGAAATATTCGCTAAACAAGATACTGGTCAGATTAGTATCTGGCAACATTTTTTATTCTTCATTTAGTAGGCCTACGTCATGATCTGACAGCTGACACAATGATGATTTGATTTTAAACAATGCGGGTAAGAATATATAGTTATTATTTATAAAATATGATACATTTTATTCATGGAATACTCTTAATAAATCCTACTCGAGATTATGAGTTTCATGAGATAAATTCGATCCTGCTTCTCCACCGCGAATCTATCTATGTTTATCATAATTATTATTCTCCTAATCAGATTATTCAGAATATTCCATTCATGCGATGCGGACTTGGTATTGACTAATAATCTTTAGCAATCGACCAATGACTGTTGTTTATCTTATAAGTTAATATGCTTGCGAGGGTCGGAAAGATGCAATTTTATCTGATAGACTTCAGCTCGTTACTGGATACTTCAAGGCATTAATATGCAGTGATTAATATGTTCCATGTTGTATGATTACCTATGAAAAAATATGCATTGTAGGAATGAAACATCATGATCCACATTCTCTTCGGAGTATAAACTGGCAAATGGATTGGGATTAGAAGAACAATTACAGTGTAATTATATTTGTAGTGTTCAACGTATTAACATCAAGGCTGTGATGGATAATATATGTGCTTTATGAACCCTGTATTAAAGTGCAAACGTGCCCACCTCTTTCTCCGAGCTGGCAGTGTGAGGTACTGGCGAAGAAAATGCCTGAACAAGAGGAACGGCTTCATGGGTAGTCTGTTCGCGTCGGTATGGGGACGTGGGATATAACCAGTTCCGCTTCAACACGGCCGACTTGAAGCACTTGCAGGATCTCAGTGTCTCCTAGCTTTGACACCAGATGGTGGTGTGGCGGGCAATTAAAAAAATACAGATACATTTATAGTAAAAACCGGTGAAGTCCTACTTCACCTACTTCCCCTGAATAGCCGCCACTGGTAGAAACATTGCGTGTTCCCCCCTTGCTCTGTAATTAATTCTACTATAAGGTCAATTTCATTTAGCCTACTTTTTGTATGCAGCCCTTTTTTCTTTTATTTATTTATTTATTTGTTTGTTTATTTTATAAGCTAGCTAACAGTGTTAAAAATATTAATTATTTCCTGGGTATTGTACATTTAATAAAAATATATTTTTTGTGCACCTTAACATATTCTTAGATATAGAATCTCCTTATAATTTGTAGGCCTATACCAGGTAAAAAAATATATAAAAATTAGTAAGTGTGTGTGTGTTGGAATGAATAACAATAAATGCAGATGTAAGTAATACTTAGCATATAAGATCTGACATGTCCAACATCATTTGTATACTGTAGGTCTACATGCACACTAGTGTCCAAAATTAAAGCAACATACCGAAATTTCATCTTTGGTGGTTTATTTTGCCACAAAACAGTCTAAACAGGTGACAGTAGCATATAAACAATATGAGGAATAAAGAAAGTAAACTATTGCAACGTTTATGCTTACAGTAAAACAAAACGCCCTGCACATGTAATGACTTTCACACACATCCAGAAAAACATGTTAATGTACTCAGTATGGGGTGTGGCCACTTCTGGTAGCAATGCAGCCTCACAACGGCGTGGCATGCTATGAATAATGTCATCAATCTCATTTTGAGGCAATAACGCCCATTCTTTCTGCAGAGCAGCTTGCAAGGCCTGGAGAGTGGTTGGTGGATGTTCATGTGAAGCAAGTCGTCTCCCTAGTGCATCCCTATAGCAGTGTTTCTCAACCTTTTTGAACCTGAGGACCTCTAAAACGTCTAAAAATTTTTACGGGCCCCTAATTTTACATCCCATTTTATAGTAGGCTTTATGTAGGCCTACATTCTTAATATTTGTGGTATTAATTATAGGTCATTATAAGAAAATAAATCTAAATACATTCCTTTTTTTTAATTCGACGGAAACACAGTTATTGAATTGGAAGTAAACTATTGACAGTAAAATTATATTTTGAACAGACTTTCATATTTATTACCACTTTGATAATATAATTATTAGGAATTATGTTATTACTAACTTTTAATAATAAATTACGATTAAACACAATGTGTACACTCAAAAGTTTTCGTCATTTGCGTAGTATGAGAGTGGTAACACTCTTTCTTACTTTTAATGAGATGGTTGAGCTTGTCGCCTTTTGCAGAGTTCCTGGATATCTGGCTCAATATTAGTCAAATTTAGTCGAAGATCAGCAGATACATTAAGTCGGTTTCTATATTTTGTTTTTAGTTGAACGAGCGATGAAAATCCTTTCTCACAAAGATAGGTTATTGAAAACTGCATGATGATTTTCAATGCTTCTTCAGATAATTCTGGAAGATGCAATCCAGAATCAAGACAATTTAGATTAGGGATTTGGATTTTAAGCCCACTGTCATACTTGAGAGTTGAAATAACTGTTCTTTCTTGGATAATGAGAGATCAATATTGATTGTAAGCCTGAAACAGATCGCGAATATATCATACAAGTTATGTGGAAAATATGTTACAAATTTTTGTTTTACAGTTTCGAGGTGGTTACAGATTCTTTCAACAAACTCAGACTTGATAGAAATATCATTTTCCATTAAAAATTATTCCAATGTTGGAAAAGGTGCAAATTGGCTATTTTTTATGTAACTAATCCATAGCCCCAGTTTTTTCTTGAATGCCTTTCTTTTGTCGTAAGCATCAAGAACAGTGAAAGATTTTCCCTGAAGGGAGTGGTTTAGTTCATTTAATTTAGAAAAAATGTCTGAAAGATAGGATAACGCCATTAACCATGCTTCATCAGCAATGAGTGATGCAAAATCAGAATTACGTTCACTTACAAATAATAAAACTTTGTGTCTTAATTGAAATAACCTTCTTAGTACTTTGCCCCTGGCAAGCCAGCGAATTTCAGAATGAAGCAAAAGGTGTGTATATTCACTGCCTATTTCGTCGCACAATACTGAAAATAGCCTATTATTTAAAGGTCGAGCCTTAATAAAATTAACTAGCTTTATAGCATTATCTAGCACTGTTTTAAATTATGGTGGCATTCCTTTGGAGGCCAATGGTTTCCTTATGTTTGAAACAATGCACCCATTTCATGTCTGGAGCTGCTTCCTTGACTTTAGAAACAACCCCACTATATCTGCCTGTAATGGTGCGGGCTCCATCTAAGCATAAACCTACACATTTTTCCCACAGATCCCTTTCTCTCTTATGTAACTATCAAGAGAGTGAAATATTTCTTCTCCAGTTGTTCAGATTGGCAAAGATGTACAAAATAAAATATTGCCCTGTATGTCATCATTATGTGCATATATACCGGTAACGTAGCACATCAGGTGCATCATTTGTGACATCAGTTGTTTCGTCAATTTGTAACGCATAATAAGGACTCTGCTTAACCCTTTCGATTAACTGAGATTCTACTTACCTGCCATATCGTTAATTCTCCAACCGACAGTGTCATTTGAAAGAGGAATCAAATTGATAACTTTTAGAAATTTGTGGCCAAACATAGTTTTTACATCTTTTATAGCTGGAAGAAGTAAATTTTCCCCAATGGAATGCGGTTTCCCTGTTTTGGCAATGTGCAAACTTAAGAAGTAGGATGCTTCCAGTGCCTTGCTATTAATTTAACCCATGGCTGAAACCTTCCCTTCCCTACAATTTAGTGTTTTTAAGTGTTGCTGAAAAACTCAATTGGTTTGCTTTTTACATCACAGTGCTTTGTTTCTAAATGTCGTCTGAGTTTTGCAGGTTTCACACACTCGTTCAACAACACTTCATAAGGTTTCTGTTCACTTTCATCACCGCACCAAGTAAATCCTAATTCCAAATGCAAAATATATTTCCTATTGTACTTTTTCTTTGAACTGCTTACTTCAACTTTACATTTACTCGCCATAAAACTCGTTTCACAGTTAGAATTAGTTTCGCTTGCATCACTTGCTTTTCTTTTCAAAGACCCTGTTCTAAGCCACTTTTCCGTTATTAAAACCGGAGTTAACCGACTGCACACTTTCCACAAATATAACTTAGCACGTCTAAAGACCTACTGAGGAACCAGGATTGTCCAGAAGCAGGCATAGTTGCTACATTCAAGATTGAAGACTCCACATTGTTGCAAAGTCTAAAAATATTTAATTTCATTGGTTGACCTAAATGTGAGAATCTGGAAATTCATATGTGACAATTTTTATGAGAACAGGTTTAAAATCTCATAAGTTTATTGCTTGAAAGATCATAATCTTCAGCATACTCTGAAAGAGTACTACCGAGTCATAGCAACTGGACGTGCTTAACACAGGTTTACCGGTATCAGACACTCGGGCACCTCCAACAATAAAACCCTTGTTAAGAGAGCGCCTCTAATAACAAATTCCGACAAAGTCTTATTTTTAAGGGTTTTGAATTAAATAGGGAACCATAGACATCAGTGCATCAGGGGTTTCATACTGTGGTTCATAACTGCAAAAATAAGGAGATTTGCAATATTTTCGAAGATTTTATGTGAACAATTTTGACTTCTTTACTTTCCACTTGCTTTATGATATTTTTTAATTATGTCTGCAGACCATCTGCACCATCTTTGTGGACCATAGGTTGAGAAATGCTGCTCTATATGATTCAAATTGGGAGAGCAAGCAGGCCAATCCATGCATGCAATATCTTCTGTTTCCAGGAAAACATCCACCACCTGTGCTCTATGAGGACGAGCATTATTATCCATCAGTACGAAGTCTGGGCCCACAGCACCTCGAAACAACCGCACATGAGGTGCCAAGATCTCGCCACGATACCTGACAGCAGTTAAACCTTGCCGATTTACCCGTACAACTTCATGGAGAGATGTTCGGGTAGTCACAGAATACCTGCCCACACCATACCACACCATATCAGTCTCTTTCCACAATGTTTGCATCCCAAAATCGTGTTCCAGGTTCTCTCCAGATGGGAATCCACCAAGAATCATTTTCAAGACAAAATCTGGACTCATATGTAAAGAGAACATTGGCTCACTGTTCAACCGTCCAGTTGGCATGTTGATGACTCCACTCTAGACTTACTCTTCTGTGAATACGCGTCAGGAACTACACATACAGCAGGTCTCTGACAATAAAGGCCTCTCTGTCGAAGCCTTCTGTACACTGTTTGCCTCAATACAACTGTTCCAGTGGATGCTGTGAGGCCAGATGCCAGTTGTCGTGCAGTACTACGGCAGTACCGCCGTACCCTTACAGCCAAATAACGGTCCTCTCTTTCTGATACCACTCTTGGTCGTCCTTGCCCTGGTCTTTCGGGATATATTTTCAGACTCTACGAACTGTTGCCACATCCGAGAAACAATAGAATGATTCACATTAAGCCATCTGGCCACATCAGATTGAGACTGTCCTGCTTCCATTCTTCCTATGGCCTTCCACCGAAGAGAATCTTCTAGGCATCTTCTCTGTGCCATCATGTACTTGCAGTAAATGTTTACACAGCAAATTTTGATATTGGACTAAGCAACAAACAATATGTTGCAGTGCCCCTTTTGATAAGTGAATTTTGATTGGTGCACTGATGTCATCATTTCCTTGTTTGTAAGATGACAGGAATGGCATCTTCAGTTCAGAACACAACTGTATGGACATAGCTTTACATTTTATATGAATATCTCGTATAGTGGACACAGGAAGGAGAAATATAATTTTGTTGCTTTAATTTTAGACACTAGTATATATTTATGATGTAAAGGATGAAAAGTTTACATAAAGTTTATTTGATGATGACGATGATAATAATAATAATAATAATAATAATAATAAAATCAGGTAAACTGATATAACAAAGTGCCAGAATGCTTTTGTTTAATCAGTTATAATTGCAATTATGATAAGCAGAGAATAAGTTATTTTTGTTATCAATATCCAAGTTAAGCTGCAGATCGATTCATTAACCAGGGTTTATGGAAGAACAAAGGTCTAGTTTTAAAAAAATCAGATTAAAATTGTCCAGCATCAGCAGAACTATAGTCTACAGATTTGTGATATAATGACAATCGCAAACTCACAGAAAAAAAAATATATATATCAAATTGCTTCGGGATTTGAACCAAGGACCTCCAGAATGCGAGTCCAAGACGTTACCATCTCTGGCACCTCGCTCAGTTTAACGGTCTAGTTTGATAAGCATAAGTAAAGGAATAGTGTTATTTGTCGTAGCTAACTGTATTGCAACTTCCAAAGCCGTATATGGAGATTCTAAAACATGTTGCCATGATAACTGATTTGCATTTGATAAATTCTTTCTAATACTTCACCATAAAATAGGCACTAAATTGGGTATTACTCCAGTAACAGTCAACCGATTTGCTCCAATATCAATAGGGTTCTTCCCATGAACATTATAAATGCGTATACCAAGTTTCATTAAAATCCGATTAAGCGTATTTGAGTTATCGCGCATACAGACACATGGACAGACATTTTCCCATCCCCACACAAAATCTCATAAAGTACCATACTGGCACTTAACAATAATAATAATAATAATAATTATAATTATAATTATTATTATTATTGTTGTTGTTGTAGTTGTAGGCCTACATAAAGTTTATTTGAAATACAATCAATGCTTTATAACAATTACCTTAAATTGTAAGGAAAACTGTAGGTACAGAACAAGGCTAGTATATAGAAGGTCGAATCGTTCGACGCGCATGCGTATTGAGCAAGAGGGTTGTGACGTGCCCCCTAGCCCTGCACACAATTTAAACAGCTACATCCAAGGGAAATGATGGGAATAAAACTTATTTTTAACTACAATAATACATGTATCTGTAAAGATATACTACATATGATCTTACAGGGGGTATGGCTTACTAGAGATACCACTTCTGAGTGCTCAGGCCTCAAACGAATAGGCTATAATAAAATATGAGACGTTTGAAACAAATTAAAATATTTAAGCTGCTTTAAAAAAAAAATGCTTCTTTCTGAAAAACATACGGTGGATGACAAAGTAAAGAAAACACACAAATGCCCTACATTTCTCTGGCAAGGGATCTCTCTTTAAACTTATTGGGGTACTTTTACAACTCTGTTTGGTTATGACTAAGAAAATGGGAAGTATACTACGATTTTTTTTTGTCTCGCAGAGGGAAGTTTACCCTTCAGTAAATAATTCTATATTCATACACATTTCCAATAGAAACTTAAAGGGCCTGTCCATTTCATTTATAGACACCAGCAGACTATTAACAGCTTATAGACAGGCAGAAAATTTTCCTTGTTGAGCTGACCACCTACACTATATTTGACAAAAAATGTTCTATTCAAAAATTCCCGCCCCTAAAAGATAGGTTAAAGGTTAGAAATGTGATTTTACCCTTCAGATGTAAAAAAAAAATATATACATTGTGAAGCGACACTCCCTTTTTAAAAATCTCCAAAATACCAGTTCACAGACAGCTCTGGTTTCAAGTGTTGTGCACAAGTGCACATGTTAATATTGATTCAAAGTTATTAGTTACATCATATATGTGCTATATTATTATCACCTGAATTTAATAGTTAGTGAATCCTTATAGCCTATATATAACTCGCCTTTAAGTGTCAGTGTACCAGAGTGACTGTTTTTCAAAGAGTGGCTCACTATTGAATTCCATTACTGCTTTAATGCCGCTTAAATAATTACAATGTTAGTGTACAGTATAATGTTCTGATAACGCTTGGAGTTTCAATGTCATTGTATTAGTTGTGTTTTAATATTGCTTCAAGATTCACTGACCAGTGTTTGTTTTTATCGGTGTTCGATACTAGAAACATCTTGCAATAATATGCAAATATTCGTTAGCAATGTTAAGTGAATTAGTTTCTGTGATGTATGGATTGTAACTGTGTCGTAGTAATTCTCACGTGTATAACTTTCCTGTTACACATGTAGAATCATTTGTAAATGTTTATTTCAAAATGTTCTACAAACAGAACACAGACTGGTTTGTAATATATTCATTGTTATCCCATGCGCACATTTTATTTGGCTATATCTTCCAGTTTTATAATACAATAATATACATCTTCCAGTTTATAATAAAATAATAGTTATTCCGTACGCACATTTTATTTGGCTACATCTTCTTTTTTTTTGCCTCTGGAAAGCATATTTCAAGTTGTTAACTTTTAAAACTGCTATTCTTCTTTGGTTTTAATAATTGTTTAGTATCTACGATTACATGCTCTGTAATTAAATTGTGTCAAATACATTGCAATCAGAAGTGTCTTGGTTCATCTTATAGACTTTTAATTTAACTTAATTTCATGTAAAATAAATCTAGGAAATACACAACTGCACGTTGATCTAATTGAGAAATTTATTTTTCTAAGTCAAGACGAATATCGCAAAATATACTAAAGTCTATTCTTTTCAAGTCTCCTTCCATAATTTAGAATAATTTACCTGGAATAAGTAATCATACCTAGAAATGTAAAATTAAAAACCTTTCAAGCATAATCTAAGCTATATCTGCTAGACTACTTTTCTTCTCAGTCAGACAAACTTTTTCCTAACTTCGTAAAGCTGTACTATTCATATTTGTACCTGTATTAAATATTTATTTTATTTCGTGTTAAATCCTCTTTATATGTAGGATAGTATGCATTCCATCTTCACCTCGGTAATATGTACTATTGTTAAAACGATGGTGTTTTCGTGTTATTTCTTCCTATCATTGCCATTGTGTGTAGCTGCTTAATCCTCGCGCGGGCTAGGGGCAACGTCACACAGCAGTGTAGGACTCTCCCCACAGGTCTTACGGGAACGAGGCAACCTTGTATATACTAGCCTTGGGTACAGAATACCTCTGAAATGCCCTAAAATGATGGAGCAAGCGGTGGTATGGAAGAAACGGAAGGTCCTATGTATTAGTTTTTCTGTGCTTAAAATGAAACGTGTTTGCTTTAAAAATAAACCTCAGCATTTCCCTTTGTGTGAATTCAAATGGAGTGAAATTTGAACATGTATTTTGTAACATGAAAAAACAAAGTTTTCATTAATGATTCAGTGTAATTAAATATGAATTAATTTTTTTTTTTACAGGGCTGGTGAAGCTTGGAGTCCATTGTGTTATGGGCAGAAAAGTAGCTATCAAAATTATTAACAGAGAAAAATTAAGCGAGTCTGTTTTAATGAAGGTGAGTAGTCATATCTGTTTTTATATTATATTAACTATGTTACAAAATCATCCTCTGCAGTTTTCAAAGAACTGAAAAGAACTGCATAATTGAGGGTCATAGAGCATGCTTAGAACTAGGGATGGGTCAATACCAGATTTTCTCGATACCGATACATGATTTTCCCTCGATACTTCGATACTCAATACCGTCAACATCTCCAGTTTCAGTAAATAGGTACATTAAAAATTAAAAGTTGCGAGAACTGTGTAATACCAACTAAATTAAGTGTGCATATTTAATGAGACAAAATTTAATATCATCAGTAGCCTATAATTATTTTTAAACTCTACATTAAAACTAAAAAAGGTTTTGAAACAGTCCGCTTACAAGTTTTTGTTCAAAAATACTAGCATTCTCACTTACATGCAGAATTACCAAAGTATCGATAAAGTACCGAGCGAGTTTTCTGAAGTATCGCTCAATGCCGATACCATGCAAGTATCGAGAGTATCGAGGCATCAAAAGCATCGAGGACCCATCCCTACTTAGAACTATACGAAGTCATATAAAACTCAATTTTGTCCATGGGTAGACTTAATATGGTTTGGAATCGACCTCCTCATATGTCTTATTACAAAGCCTATAATAATAAGAAGGTGTGAACAAAATTTCATGTAAGTAACTTTAAATTAAGTGGAAAATAGAAATTTCGTTCAGCTGAACTGGTGCGATTAATTCACGTGTTGGACTTCATTATCCCATAATAGCAATAACTAAATTTAAATATGAAGGACATAACTGCTGGGAAACCTTGCTGGATGTAAGTTGAACAGATAGAATCATAGATTCACACTGATAGATCATCTGTAATCATCAGATTCACAGTGTAATGCATTAGATCATCTGTAATCATCAGATTCTCAGTGTATGCATGTGTCCAACAGTGTGATGACTGTTTCTGTTTAAGTATCTCTATAGGAAGAAATCAGGAAAGCATCTTATTTACTTTTTTTTTTCCACACAAAAGAATATTGCAGTCAATGGTGTACCCACAGCGATGGGTGCCTGGGGCACAAATCAATATGAGGACCTACCCGTATTCACTATTTATACCATTCACACAGTCCACAGAAATATAGGATAGCAAGCTGCCTAATTCACTATATTTCTGTGAACCCTGAATAAAGTATTTAGTAATGAATTACCTGTATTGTTTTTCCTTTTTGGGTTCGCATGTTTTATTATGTATTAGGCAACTTTATGTTTTTAGTATAAGTTTGCTACAGTATTAGTACTGCCTTATCGATGAAGAAAATCTTGATTATAATTTGTCCCACTCTAGTTTGATCCTGTTCAAAACAAAGGGGAGGAGAACTCGCAGAGAGTTCGCGGAAAATTCGCATCATGTGACAAAACGTTAAGGTCATTAGCATGCGCCATTACCAGGGAGTGGCTTGCTAGTACGGAAGTAGTGTTCGTAAGTTCATGCAACAATAATATCAACATTTACACTTGAAATAACAAACTCTCACTGGTATCGTCATCATTATAGTATATCAAGTAGCAAACAAAACAAAGGATTTATTGTTCACGATGACCCTGCGGGTGAGTTGTACTGAGAATAAACAAACTACCACTAACATGGTGATGTCATGCGTTCTCACGTGCGGACTATGACAGCCATGCCTCTTTGTTTTGAACAGGATCGTTCTTAAATGGGATATAGAATAGTATGAAATTCTTTCGTCCATGGTATTTACAGGTAGGTCAACTAAATAGTTGTAATTACAATATTATTTTATGAATACAGTAGAGCCTCGGTAATTCGAGCCCCAGTATTTCGAGGTTCCGTGTAATTTGAGCTGGTCTTAAAAAATTAAAATTTTCCATAAATCTAGAGTAATATCCCGTTTTTATACGGTGTCCGCATGTAAGTGTTACGCACTTCCGAATGTGTTACATTTTTAGCTTTCTTTCAGATTTTCCATGTACAAAAATGCAGGTAAAACTGTCCCACTTAGGGTTTTCGTTCATAATATACAGAAATAACCTTGGCTTCAGACTGCTAATGCATTTCTATTACAGATTGACAGAAACCGTTAGGTTCGATCTTTCTTTGTCGGACCTCGAGTCAATCAATTGTACAGTGCATACCATCCTTTCAGAAAAGAATACTGTACTGTTACTGCAATCCCTACTCAGCCACAATGGTAATTAAAAGTGTTTTCCTAGTAGCTCCGCTTTCCTGTTCCACTCCATTAAGGGTCAGACAATGACTTAGGGCGGAATTCTGGAATCCTCCTTTCAAGCTCCTTCACTTAAAATGGGCCTTCAATCCTCCTTACATAGCCATTCGTACTCTGGAACCTTCCTTGTTTCGCTTTAGGAAGGATGGCTCCTTAAAGGTGAAAGATGTCCCTTAAGAAGCACCTTTTCTTATTCTCGAACCTCCCTGTTAGTTTAAAGGAGGAAGTAAGAGAGTTTCCTTATCTTAAATACTGAAGGAAGCCGAGTGGTCGCCTTTTTCCATCCTCTATAGTTTTCAGACGTCAGTTTTCTCACTTCTGTGATATTAGATGGTGAATTTATTGAGTTTATGCAACTTATATCAAATTTCAGATTGTACTACAGCAACGTAGGTTAACGATAATGCTACGAAATAATTATTATATTATCTAGAAGTATTAAATAAAAATATGACTACATAGATACGACACAAAAAAATTAAACTCATTATTATGAGCAAAAAAACCGTGAATTTCAAAATAACAGTCCATTGTGAGCAGAATATCTATGAAATAAGCTCCATAAATAACTATTTTTGGAAAAGAATAGCGTACTGTATGTACGGTAGTTCATTATTGTCTATTTATTTAAAAAATTAAGATTGGATATAGTATAAAGTGATCAATGTCACGATAAATGACATTGAAGCGTGGATATAAAATACGTAAATTAGGCCCATGAACATAACCCTTACATATCCATATAACAAAGGAAAGGAGTACTGTCTAATTAACCTTAAAGAATACAAATATATATTTTGAAAGCCAACTATTAGGCATACAACTGTTTAATTGCACGTATGTTTGATCTCAATACTTATGACAAAACGAAGAGGAACATAATAATAATATAATAATAATGATAATAAATACAGAAATAATAGCAATAGACCTAACAATGACAATACCATTAAGAATAATTATAGTAGTAGTAGTCTAATAATAATGCAATATAAATATCATAATATAATAAAAATAATAATATAATAAAAATATAATATAATACAAATATAATAATGGACCTTTAATATAAATATAATAATATAATACAAATATAATAATAGGCCTATAATAAAAATATAATAATAGTACTAGAAATAGTAGTTAGAAATCTAACAAAAAATAGTGAAATTCATAATTATAGCACAAGAAGTAGCTTAGATTGTCATAGATATACATGCAAAAAGCAAATTATATTTAAGGACGTAAGTGTAATTGGAACTATATTATACAACAAGCTACCTGTAGAAATTGAGAATGGTGACAAGAAAGATTTCAAAACACTTCTGAAGAAATACTTAATAGAAAAATGTTTATATTCTTTAGACGAATTTTAATAACCGATTAGCACATATACATTATTATATTTTGATCAATCACACACTTTTATCCTTAGATCTAGGTTGTAGCAATATTAGGTTGTATAATATTAGCTCTTAGTCTGTAAGCTTGACAATGTTAGAAACTTGTATCAAGTCAATTGACAGCAAATAAATTATTATTATTATTATTATTATTATTATTATTATTACTATTACTATTAATAATATCAATATTAATGAAGAGTACCGGTAATAGAAGCAGCTGCAATATTATAAAAATGCTAGACACAATTTTTATATCATAGACTACATAGTCTTTATGTTCTCAATAAAATAGTACAGTCCGTCGCCGTGGGTGAGTCGGTAGCGCGCCTGCCTTCCACTCCGGCGGCCTGGGTTCGATTCCCGGCTGGGTCGGGGATTTTTCAGTAGTGAAAAATCCCTTTCCCGGGTTCAGGACTGGGTAGGTTAAGTCTTAGGTTAAGATAATGCACATTGTGCGCGATTCCTTAATTAATAAAATAGTACAGTATGACAATAAAAAGAGGATAGTTCCACCAAGCGGTTCGCAGTTTTGTTCTGAGTAGTCCTATAGGCCTATGCACTATTTTTTTTTTTTTTTTTTTTTTTTTTTTCAATTTATTCACCAGAAGAATCTTGTTACAAAATTCATGGTTTCGTCACTTAAGTCTAATATAATATATGATACAACTTGTTAACACTGAGATATAAAATACTTATATTAGGATTAAGAGGAAATCTCTCCTTCAAAAAGCATAATTAAGCATAACTAAATTGGTAAGTCTACCATCTGTATATCAAGAAATTCATGGACAGAAAAGGGTTGATACAATAACAGGATTTTTTTAACTTTATTTTTAAAAGCATTGTTAGAAAGAGCTTTAAAACCATTGGGTAACTTATTATAAATATTTATTCCTTGATATGTTATACTATTTAGGCATTTTGTGAGCCTATGTTTATTTAGATGAAGATGATTAGCTATTCTGGTATTATAAGTATGATATTCAGAGTTTTTTGTGAAAGATTCTTTAATCTTATGTACGAAACATATGGTTTCTAAAATATAGATACTGGGTACTGGTAAAATTTTCAACTTTTTAAAAACTTTAACTTTAAAGCAAGTTTCTGTTCATGAAATAACATTTATATGCTTATGTTACCATTCTTTAGGCCTGATGTTACAGGTTAATGTAAGAAAATGTACAAGTCAATGAAAGACGATGAATTCCCAGTTTTTTTATTTTTATAAGAAGAATATAATACTTATTCAAGCACATTGATAAAATAGAACACAAGAATGGAATGTGCACACTTTCACATAAATAAAAAATAAAAAAGTCGCTTTGGGGTGGATTTGAACGTGAGACCTCTCTAGACACGCACGTTACCCCGAGACCACGAACACACTGTGAAGTTGAATCGTCCATGCGGGGAGGAAAGAAGGCTATCGCATCAGTGGCTCATAGAATAGAAAAAAACACTTACCGTATTTCGACGTTGAACTTTACTTCGGAGCCCTGCTAGTTTTCTCATGTTACATTATTGTATTATTCCATTCATTGGTACCATAATACGCTGAATATTCGAGTGATAAATTCAGATGTGTGCCTCGCTGCAGTCCCATACAACGGAATAAAGACGCTAGTTACTACCAACCTATGCATATCCTCAGAGCTTCATGTTGTTATTTATTAAGAGGTCAGGAATTACTAATCTGACATAAAATGAATTAAACTTCAATCCTGTAATTTAATTGTCATCAATTTTCATAAAATAAATAGTCATTATACAACAGCACTTAATGTATAATCGAACATATGGGAACATTTGTCTTCCATGCAGATGCCAACTGTCCATGGCAACTGAAGGAGGCTTTATAAGCTGTCCTTCACTAAGGACGCTATAAGAAAGAACCGAGAATTTGATTTTGCATTTGAAGAAGGTGCCTTCTTTTTACCCTCCTTTACTAAGGAAGGTTTCAGGAGGAGTTGAAGGCTTGTTCCAGAATTCCGCCCTTAATCCTTAAAGGATGCCGATGTAGAAAATTGGAAAAGATTGCCAATATACATACAGGCGTAATACAAGTATGTAGGCCTACTATATTCTTTATTTATTTACTTTTAAAGCCATTATTGTGCTGATTAAAATTTTATTCATGATTTACCCATTGATTTAGTGATATTTCCGTAAAATCCGAGTTTTTTGTAATTCGAGGTAGCCTCAGCCCCAATTAGCTCGAATTATCGGGGTTCTACTGTACAGGTTTCTATTGTTTATAATCTTAGCTATAAGAAAAATGAGAATGCAAATGTATTTTCTTCATAAAAACTAAGGTATCTTTTGTTGGCCACGGTGGTGTAGAGATAGCATGCCTGCCTCTGGATCCGAAGGTTGTGGGATCAAACTTGCCTACTGTCGATGGATTTTTCAGGAAGTAAAAATCCTGAGCAAGGAGTCCTCCGGGAGGGACTTAAGCTGGGGGGCCCATGTTCTAGACTTACGACACATAGCCTAAGCTAGAGCCTCTGGACAAAATTTCTTGGTCATTTCTCATTCAAGTAACCTTGGTTTCCTGGGGGAACTGGGAGGTGATGAGCTTACCACCTGTCCCTCTGACCTCTCATTGAAAACAAGTGTAACAAAATTTGCATAGGTAGTATTAACCTTCCCTTGGAGGCTCTCATGCCCCGACACTCTGGGGATTTATAGGAACGTAGATAAGGTATCTTTTGGGTGAATTTCAAAGTCGAACCAGACACATGTTCAATTTCTCGCTGTCTAGCCTTCTTTTTAATTTTTTCCCATTCACTAGTATAATTGTGTTTGATGTTTTTTTTTTACAATGATAGGCCTAACACAAATTTCTTATAGGCTATTTCAAGTACAAAGAACAACAAATAAGAATACTTACATTAATTGAAACTGTCCAACTATCAAGCTGGCACTAAGCACTAGTTCTTTGTGTTTTTTCTTTTACTATTTTTATTTTTTCTAAAATTCTAGTACTTTTCTTTGTATAAGTATAAGCCACACAATGCCGGTGCATTGTTGTGTGGTTAGAAGGAAGGATGGTAACGTTTGGTACAAGGCCACGGCCCCCCCCCTAGCTCTCAGGGAAAGGAAAAAATTCTATATTAATAATTATAGTCTGTTTTTTTTCTTTCAAGACAATTATTTGAAAGTCAGTAGAGACATAAGTTTGCAGAAGTTTTACCATATCGACACCATGGAAGCAGAATCCACACTGGATTAGAAAAGGGGATCCTGGGGGTTTGGACCCCCAAAAATCAAAACCTAAAATTCTATTTTTGTATTTAAAAAAAATTAATAAATTAAACAATTTTTGTGGGTGTGTCAAATATGATATGGCAGTTATTTAGTTTCCATAACATAATGAGTAGGCCTGTTATTTCCATTGTTCCTTGTGTTATTTAACTTTTCTTATAAATAGTAATGAGTATTATAACTTAGGTTTGTTTAAGTTTGCATGTCTTAGAGTATGGTAAACAAATTTCCTAACTAGTTTTTCAGAGCTAAAATAGCATAAAATGTTATTTTAATTAGTTCAATATTTAAACATTTTCTGGGGGTGGACCCCCGACTTAGGAAATGATTTCTTGTTTACGTTGGTATGTCTTGGAGTATGGTAAATAAATTTCCTAACTAGCTATCAGGGCTAAAATAGCATAAAATGTGATTTTCATTAGTTCAGTATTTAAAAATCTTCCGGGGGTGAACCTCCGACTTAGGTAACAATTTCTCATTTAAGTTGGCATATCTTAGAGTATGGTAAACAAATTTCCTACCTAGTTTTCCAGAGCTAAAATAGAGTGAAATGTGATTTTCATTAGTTCAGTATTTAAAAATTTTCCAGGGGTAACCCCCGACTTAGGTAACAATTTCTTGTTTAAGTTGGCATATCTTAGAGTATGGTAAACAAATTTCCTACCTAGTTTTTCAGAGCTAAAATAGAGTGAAATGTGATTTTCATTAGTTCAGTATTTAAAAATTTTCCAGGGGTAACCCCGACTTAGGTAACAATTTCTTGTTTAAGTTGGCATATCTTAAAGTATGGTAAACAAATTTAATAACTTGTTTTTCAGAGCTAAAATAACGTAAAATGTGATTTCAACTAGTTCATTATTTAAAAATTTTCTAGGGGTGGACCCCAACTTAGGTAACGATTTCTTGTTTACATTGGCACGCAAACAAATTTTCTAACTAGTTTTTCAGTGCCAAAATAGCGTAAAAAGTGATTTTAATTAGTTGAATATTTTAAAATTTTCTGGGGATGGACCCACGACCCCCTTGCTTGGGGGGTATTCCAAATCCCCTGCCACTTCCAATCCTCTCCTAAATTATTTTGTGGCTACTTCATTGTTGCACTTACATTATTATATTATTAATGTAATGTTACAAACTAACCCAAGAAGTTAAAGGGACAAAAAATAAATTAGCTAAAAATTTGCCCCCCCCCCCCCTAGAAAATATCATATGGGCGCCCTTGGTTTGGTACATTCTGTCTGCCTGCACCATGCCTTCCCTTCTCTTGCTCGTCGGAGTTTATATGATTACAGTGGACCTGTGGAATTTCCAATGTGGTTGTTTCTAACTTGCAGACTGGGGTGGTATGCTGCTGACTGCAGTTACAGAAATATTCTGTATGCCTGGCTAAATTGTTGCAACTCATTTAAGTTGATACACAGCTTTACACCGCTGATAAATTGCTGTAGATTTTTAGAGTTACTGGTACTATTATACTAATATCCTGAGATTAAAATATTGATTGGAATTTAATTAATGTTTTGTTTGCCAATTTTCTGGGGATGGACCCACGACCCCCTTGCTTGGGGGTATTCCAAATCCCCTGCCACTTCCAATCCTCTCCGAAATTATTTTGTGGCTACTTCATTGTTGCACTTACATTATTATATTATTAATGTAATGTTACAAACTAACCCAAGAAGTTAAAGGGACAAAAAATAAATTAACTAAAAATTTGGCCCCCCCCTAGAAAATATCATATGGGCGCCCTTGGTTTGGTACATTCTGTCTGCCTGCACCATGCCTTTCCTTCTCTTGCTCGTCGGAGTTTATATGATTACAGTGGACCTGTGGTATTTCCAATGTGGTTGTTTCTAATTTGCAGACTGGGGTGGTATGCTGCTGACTGCAGTTACAGAAATATTCTGTATGCCTGGCTAAATTGTTGCAACTCATTTAAGTTGATACACAGCTTTACACCGCTGATAAATTGCTGTAGATTTTTAGAGTTACTGGTACTATTATACTAATATCCTGAGATTAAAATATTGATTGGAATTTAATTAATGTTTTGTTTGCCATTTTTTCATTATTAATGTACTACAGTGTAAATATATATATTTTTTAAATCTCAAGCCGAAACCATACTTGTGCCCTAGTGTGTACACTCATACAAAATACTTGTGCCAGGGACATGTACCTGGGATAAATTTCCAGATACAAGATCTCAGCACATGTATATTTTGGGATTTGTGCCTGCAAAAAATCCCTCTGTGTGAACACAACATTAAATTTACATGTCAAAAAATTATTATTATTTTTTAAAATTATAATACTGTTAAAATCATATTTTACATTTTAACTAGTAGTTAGAGATATAAGCTATTTTCCTCTGAAAACTTACGAAGAAGCACATACATCCCTTCATTCTTCGCCATTTCAGACAGACATGTTTTCTTGTGACAACAATAAATTATTTGAAACAAAGTAGAATTAAGTGTTCAACAGGATTAATAAAAAATTCAAAATTGAAAATTATAACATTTCCGGGGTGCGCAGGAAAAGAGAGTTAAGTCCACCATCCTAAAAAATTGAGATATGTCCATAGAGTTATAGATAAAAATGTTCTCTACATTTGTGTTAAGTCCAGTAAGTCATAATCAAAATTGTACGGTAGTTATGGAAGTGTGCCTCATGGGTTTATCCATCTCCAAAGCTATGTTGGGCTGGTATAGTGTGTTAAGTCACACTAATTCTCAGTAACAAGAAAGTGGACTTAACTCTCTTTGCCTGCGCACCCCGGATTTTATCTGAATGTTTATAGTAAGTGCGTGTGTAGGTTACAGGAAGTTGACGGGTTAAATTTCAGAGAAAAGAACTCAGTTTCTCAAGTTAATGTTGGAGTAATATGATATTGGCATTAGTGAAATGGAAAGATTATTGATGGGAATCAGGTAAATTCTTGAACATGTCATAAAAGAAAAATCTGGCATTAACCGACAAATCATGCATAATTTATTATTATTAATGATTTGGATTATTCTCAAACAGATCCCATAGAATGGACTCAGAGCTGAAGTCAGAAAGCTTGTGTGCTGGTTAGCACTGTGTTCCCCGCGTAAAGCAGTTTGAAGTGGTTCATAGAAATCCCAATCGGTCACGTGCGCGCTGCAGTAGGCGATCCGAGCGCTCTTCAAGCAAGGCGAAGGGGATGCCGGAAGCTCCGGAGAACAGAGAGATATAGACAGCCACGTGAAGCCATGTAGAGTGCATCATCAGTACGCAGCAGGGGCCATGGACCAAAGCAAGAACTGTTAACATGTGAGTTAGAAATCTTAAAATTGTAATAAATTCTTTATTTCAAAATTTAGCTCTGATTCCTTCAGAATCAGGAGATTTCTAAATGTAGAATCAGTGCGAACCGAGGAAAATCACCTTTACAAATGGCTGCCCACGCGGAGGTAAATTAGTTTAAAAGAATATCATTACACAACCCATATTTCGAAGGATAAGGAATAAAGTTTAGCATTACAAATAGTACAGCATTGGAATAATAATAAAAGTGATAGTTGCAGGCATTACATAATTATTTTGTAGCAATGCGAGGCTACGTAATAGAACAAAGGGTTAAGATGGCTACGTAGGAATGCACGAGGTCCACATGTCTTGCTTGCGAAAATATATGCACATTAATATTCACAGTAATTACTTCCTTAAAGAAAACCAGTCCATTATGCAATCCGACATTCAAAAATAGGGGATTCTTAAATAAAATGTGACGACGTACCCTAAAATAGAAAATTCGTTTTAGTTTTTTTTTGGTATTATATAGTCAGCACCGGGTACAAAGGACATATTGTTTTCTGCAGCTAGTGAAAGAAGCCCGTAGTAAGTTCGAAGAGTACCTTATATTATATTCCCTTGAAAGGAATTACAGTTCAATACTTAGTAATAATTAAATAAGAAAAGAAGGATAATTAATATGTGATATTCAGTATTAATTGAAGGTCGTTAATATTATCTGTGGTATTCCAAAATGTCGGCTTGAATATTGAAGGAGAAAGTGGTTAAAGAAAGACGTACAGGCTAGTACAGGATTTTTAGTTTGAGTATTATTATATTATGAGTATAACCTTTAATGTGGCCTACTGTGATTTCAAATAATGTGATGAGTCTGGTTGTTCACTTCGAACTTATTACTTCGGTACATTATTCTAATAAGTGCTGCCTACTAAAGCTGACTTTAATTAATTAATTCATTTAATTTACATCATAAGTGCAAAACGTAAAATATAAGTTTGACAAAAAAAAACCATAAGGAAATGGTAAGAGTTTGTTTGTTCTGGAAAATAAATAAATTGTTTAAATTGACTCAGCATTTCCATCATAGCATTTAAGCATTCAACTTCTCCTACCTATCGTGGTTCACCGATTGGCCTGTAGGGAGTGGTAGCCCTCAGTCGCTTCCAATTAAGCAGTATCCGGAATATTCTATTTTATATTACCGGTATCTTACATTACATATTACATAACTGGGAACCAGCAACACTACAGTAACAGTATATCTATGCCAGCATAATTAGATACCATAAATAGCCTAAAACCAACCATAACCTAACAGATAATCACCGTAGGTTCACCCACAACAAGACAATAGCCAGCCCCTAGCATACCGACATCACTTAACATAACCCCCCCCAATACATCACTCAACAACACAATACATCGCTGTGCTGGGGTGTTGTTGAGTGATGTATTGGGGGGGTTATGTTAAGTGATGTCGGTATGCTAGGGGCTGGCTATTGTTTTGTTGTGGGTGAACCTACGGTGATTATCTGTTAGGTTATGGTTGGTTTTAGGCTATTTATGGTATCTAATTATGCTGGCATAGATATACTGTTACTGTAGTGTTGCTGGTTCCCAGTTATGTAATATGTAATGTAAGATACCGGTAATATAAAATAGAATATTCCGGATACTGCTTAATTGGAAGCGACTGAGGGCTACCACTCCCTACAGGCCAATCGGTGAACCACGATAGGTAGGAGAAGTTGAATGCTTAAATGCTATGATGGAAATGCTGAGTCAATTTAAACAATTTATTTATTTTCCAGAACAAACAAACTCTTACCATTTCCTTATGGTTTTTTTTGTCAAACTTATATTTTACGTTTTGCACTTATGATGTAAATTAAATGAATTAATTAATTAAAGTCAGCTTTAGTAGGCAGCACTTATTAGAATAATGTACCGAAGTAATAAGTTCGAAGTGAACAACCAGACTCATCACATTATTTGAAATCACAGTAGGCCACATTAAAGGTTATACTCATAATATAATAATACTCAAACTAAAAATCCTGTACTAGCCTGTACGTCTTTCTTTAACCACTTTCTCCTTCAATATTCAAGCCGACATTTTGGAATACCACAGATAATATTAACGACCTTCAATTAATACTGAATATCACATATTAATTATCCTTCTTTTCTTATTTAATTATTACTAAGTATTGAACTGTAATTCCTTTCAAGGGAATATAATATAAGGTACTCTTCGAACTTACTACGGGCTTCTTTCACTAGCTGCAGAAAACAATATGTCCTTTGTACCCGGTGCTGACTATATAATACCAAAAAAAACTAAAACGAATTTTCTATTTTAGGGTACGTCGTCACATTTTATTTAAGAATCCCCTATTTTTGAATGTCGGATTGCATAATGGACTGGTTTTCTTTAAGGAAGTAATTACTGTGAATATTAATGTGCATATATTTTCGCAAGCAAGACATGTGGACCTCGTGCATTCCTACGTAGCCATCTTAACCCTTTGTTCTATTACGTAGCCTCGCATTGCTACAAAATAATTATGTAATGCCTGCAACTATCACTTTTATTATTATTCCAATGCTGTACTATTTGTAATGCTAAACTTTATTCCTTATCCTTCGAAATATGGGTTGTGTAATGATATTCTTTTAAACTAATTTACCTCCGCGTGGGCAGCCATTTGTAAAGGTGATTTTCCTCGGTTCGCACTGATTCTACATTTAGAAATCTCCTGATTCTGAAGGAATCAGAGCTAAATTTTGAAATAAAGAATTTATTACAATTTTAAGATTTCTAACTCACATGTTAACAGTTCTTGCTTTGGTCCATGGCCCCTGCTGCGTACTGATGATGCACTCTACATGGCTTCACGTGGCTGTCTATATCTCTCTGTTCTCCGGAGCTTCCGGCATCCCCTTCGCCTTGCTTGAAGAGCGCTCGGATCGCCTACTGCAGCGCGCACGTGACCGATTGGAATTTCTATGAACCACTTCAAACTGCTTTACGCGGGGAACACAGTGCTAACCAGCACACTTGGAAGCTTTATAAAACTTCGACTTGGCTGATAGCCCATGAAGAACTTATAAAAAAAATTCATGTTTCTAAAATCCTGTAGATAGTAATTGTTCTGTGGTCTTACAGGTTGAGAGGGAAATAGCCATCATGAAATTGATTGATCATCCTCATGTATTGGGACTGTCAGACGTGTACGAAAACAAGAAGTATTTGTGAGTAACTCATCTCCAATGGATGTTGTATTGGTAAAGTAATTTTTTGTTATTTTAATTTCATAATTATTTTAGTTCCTATTAATTTTAGTTGAAACTATTTATTTATTATGAGTTCTTTTAGTTACTTTCTAAATGCTTCCATTGATTCAGAGATATTTGCATATGTATGACACTTTCTGTTAGGTAATGTGACTCTCCTTCTGTTTTCCTATACATGACATGGTCTTCTTCTTTGCCTGCTTTCTTCATCTAAGTTAGTCTCCCCCTTCAGAGATTGAAGCAGTCCACTATCACTTCCCCCTCATATTCTGTCATAATTACTTCATAAAATTGCAGTAAGAAGTTTATTTGATAGGAAGTGGTGGTTTGCACTATCTTAAAGCAGGAAAATCTTGAGTTCCATGACGACATGTTTTTAATAAGTTAGCATTGAAGCCTTACAGTTGAATATGAATGAAACTGGCTAGTTTAAAATTCCAATGCAGATTCAAGTCTACATTCAGAGTGTAACTGATGATCAGTGTGCAGAATTTTTGGGAATCTAGTTTGACCCATCTTATGCTGGAATGTAGGCTACATATTGAAACCAGAGATAGCAAGAACAAGTGGACATACATACAGAGATAATCATAATATATATATATATATATATATATATATATAAATAATACTAATTTACATTATATAATTGGGCATGAATTTTGATGAACTGAAAATTTCCTAAAAAGACACAAAATTCCAAATAAAATGTAAAAATGACCCAAAAATGTTTAAAAATGACTTAAAAACAAATTCCTATAAAAGAAAAGAAGAATGAAAATTTTACCTTCAGTTAACGCTATCTGCTCGTTTGCAGTAAAGGAATGTGATAATTCAAAGGTTTTTGAATGTGAAGGAATGGTAGTTTCTGGCAAGAACATTGGTGTACAGTGAGAAACTTCAGCATTATTGTAGAGAACATAAATAATAAGAACAAGACAAATCAAACACTCCTGAACTAGTAGAGATTTTGAAAAGTTATGATGGAACGTTTACAGTGAAGTTATAACAATCTTATGCATTCCTAGTGGAGTCCTCTCGTTGACAAGATGATGCTTTTTACTGTTTTCTAAAAATTACTATAGTGATTAAAAGTTGTCTTAAAATTAATAAGTATGACTGGAATAAACACTAAAATGCACAAAAACAATTGAAAAATTCCTGCAATGTAAAAGATCATAGAAAAAATGAGCCAGAAATTACTTAAATTACTTACTTTTGTGATTAGCAACTTGTACCTGGGATTTACATGTGTACAGGCATTCAATTCAATTTCAATTCAATTTATTCACCTTCAGGAATACAAGATTCATGGCTTCGTCAAGGACTTTACATAATAAACATACAATGCTAAATAAAAAGAAATAAAGAAAGAAAGAAAAAACTTAAGTACATATTACAGGTATTAAAAATAATATACGGACTAATTGAGTCAACATTACTCAATAGTAAAATAAAATAAAGTGAAACTACAAAATATTACTCATCTAATAACACAAATATTCATCTACAGAATATTACGATTCATTACATAGGAAAGCAGATAATTGAATCTTGAATTTGGTAAAATTTTCAATTTCTTTAATTTTGGTAGGTAATTTATTGAAGAGTTGTATTCCATTATGTGTGAGAGAATTTTCAAATAATTTTGTATTGTGACTGATTAAGGCTAAATTCGATTTTCCTCTTGTATTATGAGAATGTATTACTGAATTTGTTTTGAATTTATGAATGAACGATTTTACGTGCAAAATAACATAGAATATGTACATACATGGTAACGTCATAATGCTTAACTTTTTGAAATATTGTTTACAGCTTTTGAATCTTGGAATATTACAGATTATTCGTACTACTCTTTTTTGTACCCTGAAAACTCTATTGGAAATCTTCCTTCCCCCAAAACATTATACCCTGTTTTAATAGGCAATGAAAATAAGCAAAATACGCTGTTCTAATAATATTCATATGAACTGAATTCTTTAACATTTTAAAGGCAAAACAAAGTTTACTAAGTTGTTTCGTCAAGATATCTACATGGACTTTCCAATTTAAATTTTCATCAATCCATACACCTAAAAATTTTGTGTGATGTTTGTAAGAAATCTTCGTATCATTTAAAATAAAATCCGGGAAAATGAAACTTTTGTTTACTTTATGATGGAAACCAATTGAAACTGTTTTATCGATATTTATAATAAGACCATTTTCATGAAACCAGGGTATGAATCTCTCTTTTAATTTCTCTAGATTTAGATTTACTTCATTTATATCCCTTCCTGAAATTAAAACATTTGTATCATCAGCAAACATTGTTAATTTGATATCATTACAATTTTCGATAGTTTTATCTAAATCATTTATATATATTAAGAATAAAAGTGGTCCTAATATGGATCCCTGTGGGACACCACAATGAACATCTTTTACTTGAGAATATATGGGTTTTGATTCCTTCTTTGTTGTGTCCAAGTCATTCCATTCAGCTATCTGCTTTCTATTTTTAAGATAAGATTCAAACCATTTATTTGCAATTCCCCTGATACCACAAGAATTTAATTTTGATAACAAAATGTCATGATTTACTAAATCAAAGGCTTTAGATAAATCCAAGAATAAGCCAATGCAAACTTTCTTACTGTCTAATTTTCTGTATATTTCTTCTAAAAATTGTTCCAATGCTGTATCAGTGGATTTACTTTTACGGAAACCATTTTGACTATTCGTTAAAATTTCGTACTTATTAAAAAAAGTAATTAATCTGTTATAAACAGCTCTTTCAAGAATTTTTGAAAATGTGGAGAGTATTGCTATAGGACGATAGTTTCCTCATTCATCCTTAGCGCCTTTCTTAAACAGAGGTTTTATTTTAGCAATTTTTAGGTTTTCGGGAACTTGACCAGTAGAAAGCGATAAATTTATTTGAAATGATAACAGCCCTAGTAAATATGCGTAACATTTTTTAATTACAAAACTAGAAATTTCGTCAAATCCGCTTGACTTTTTATTTTTTAGGTCCTTGATTATGTTCAAGACTTCGGCTTCATTAACGGGCGTGAAAAAAATTGACGTAGCAAGATTATGGCTATTTCTTGAAGTTACACTATTTCCTATTTTAGGGTGACTCTTCAGCCTTTTGGCAACATTAACATAATAATCATTAAATGCATTAGCAATTTCTCTAGGTTCAGACACGAGTTGACCGTTAAGTTTTATAGTATTTGTTTTATCAGTTTTTACTGAATTGTTTTTATTTAACTCATTTGGATTTATTCATAGATTCTAGAACGACTTTACTATTGTACATTTCTTTTAGCTTCTCTGACAACTGTATTGTAAACTATTTTGAAAATAGTTTATAAATTCAGGGGATGCGTTGTTGGTTTTGACAAATTTGCTAAGGGACTTAAGTGTTTCGTATAATTTGCGGATACCTCTTGTAATCCGTCTATTAACAATTCTTTCTTTTTTAAAAATATTAATTCTTTTAATTGGAAATGCAATGTTGTAACAATAAGTGACAGAGTATAAAAAATTGTTAGTTGCAGCGTCAATATCAGTTTGCTCGTAAATTTTGTTCCAATCTTCCTTAGAGAGAAGATAGTTAAAATAATTTATAGTTTCTTCATTAATTAGGCTATTCTAATATTTTTATAAAGCATCTCATTAGTTTTAATGTTGACATTAATTTAATATTAAATTTATTTAATATATTATCTAGTGTCAACAGTTGTCCGAAATGATCTGATAAGCCTGTTTCAAATACAACAATCGAAGAGTGCGAATTTGAATTTAGAAAGATCTGATCGATAGCAGTTTGAGATGTAAATCTAACTCTGGTTGGCTCATTTATCTGAGCTTGCATACCAAATTCATATAAGAGATTTTCTAATTCTCTCTTGTCATGGTTATCGTTTAAAAAATCTATATTCAAGTCTCCCACAATTGCATAGGAGACATAAAAATTCATGCCCTGCATACCACAAATTCTGTTTCTTTTATCCACAAAACAAAGATACCTTAGCTTCCTGTAGGGGCAATATCAGGGTGAACATATTGTAAAACATAAAATACCGGGACACCTTAACAAACAATACAATATCAGAACTTATTCACTCACTATGTTCTTTATTTTAACATATTATTCTTTATGAGTGAAAAATTCAAATTGTTTCAAGTAGGAAAATAATAACACACTTGAGATCAAATGTGAATATTTTTACACAAAGTAAGGTCATTACTCCTTGTGCTTTTCACAACACTATTATTAATTTGCTTTAGGTGCATCTAAGTTTCATTCCTTAGTTTCTTTTATAAAAGGGTAATGCATCTTCAGTTCATCACTGTAT
Organism: Ectobius pallidus; assembly: GCA_964059195.1. Lineage (NCBI taxonomy): Eukaryota > Metazoa > Arthropoda > Insecta > Blattodea > Ectobiidae > Ectobius > Ectobius pallidus. The sequence goes on from CAXKWD010000001.1 coordinate 100,511,733, forward strand.
ACACATTTTCTTTTCTGCACTTCTCTTCACTGCAAATTGAATTGCAATCGAACTACACTCAGTACAAAAATTAACAAACTAGTAGGCAGTATACTATGCATGATGGTCCGGTTTTCCACTGTACGTCACAGAATAAAAAGTTAAAATGATAAATAAAAGAATAATTAACTTAATCCATGGCAGTAACAAATTATATCAAGAAGTCAGATATATCCGTAGATAACTCTCTTGTGTGTAATGTAACTTATCTGACGAAAAAAAAATCACACAAAATATAATAGTTCAATTTTTTTCTAGTAGAAGTAGCAATTCCTCCGACAAATTTTTTCGGGATACTGGGACAGTGTGCTCAAAACCAGGACATCTGATCACCCTGGTCAGTATCCTGTTTAACAAAGCCTCAAATCACATAAAGCCTTTTCAGACTAGAAAGACAATTAGAAGAAATTCCTGCATCATGTGCAATATATCGAACAAGTTTTTAGCATGGAACTCTTACATCAAGACTGCAAATTAATAATTTGTTACAGATCTTTATTTCTCTGAAATGTATTTTAAGTGTACAGCTGATTTACTGATGCATAAATACTTCTAAGCTCTTGAGTTGACTCTGTTATAGCATTATCATAGATAATGTAATGAGTAGCCTACAATGCTTTTGAAATAACCAATAAATACTCAAGGAATGCAACTGCAAGAATATTTACTAGGAAGTTTCAAACGTACAAGTTGCATTTAAATTGATGAATAAATCTAATAAATAAGTAATAAAATACTTTAAGTAGTGATTATATTGTAAATTAATGATTTGAATGGAATATAAGATTGCGATCATACTATTAAAAGGCACCCAAGACATATAATCTAGTAGCTGTTCTCTGTGAATTGAAAACAATGATGAGCATTGTTTTTCAGATATGGAAGATAATGCTGTAAAATTTAATAAAATGCTGATTTCTGAACAAATGTAAGCATAATTCACTAATTCTTACCAGAACCACTTAATTATATTAGTATTATAGCTCCCAGCAATGCATATTGGTAAGTTTTGAGCCTTGAAATATATTTTACAGGTAAGAATAAATGTATTTTATTCATGCTATTGGTGTCATGTCTTTGTCATGTTTAATAGGAGGTGGTAATGACATTTTTATAAAGATGGAATTATTTAAGCAGATCTATGATTGGTTGATGTTGAACACATTCTTACATATCATTGGTCTATATCTAATTAATAACTGATGTATGTGTGGCACCGCCGTCTCGAGAATTACACTGCCTGTCCTATGCTTTATTTTAACATGGAGTTCAGAGTATTGTTAAATTGCCTAATTTATCCAGTAGAGGCGACACAGTTCACACCCAGATTGCAGCAATCACTAATCAAAATAAGCATTAAACAGACACAGATACTTGTGTTATTTTTTTAGAACGTAATATTATTCCAGTATATGACACTTACCTTGAAATGGAATTTTGGAGCAATAATTAAAATAAATGTAAATTAATTAGACGCATTGATAGACTATATTATGAGCACCGCCGTCTCGAGGAGTAATACAGTTTAGAAGGCAGTGATTATGAGACGGCGGTGACAGCACTACATAATCAATAATGTCGTAGCAAAAAACAAGAAGCAGTCTGGGTGTGAAAGGTGCTGCCATCTGTAATGTCGCCGAGTACGCAAAATTAGCCGTATAGGACAGGCAGTGTATACACGATTAATACAATTTAGAAGGCAGTGATGTGTGGAATAGTAACTGTAACGGTTTTCTTTTCCCTTTTGGCTCTAATCATTACATTTAATAGGTAATTACTAATTAGTTATTAACAATAATTAGTTTTAGGAATTAGCTATTAGCAATTAGTGATGGATTTTATTGTATGGATATTTCTGTACAAAAATTTATTTTGAAAGATCTGAACTAATTTTAAATTTAGCTATCAGATTTTTTATTTTAAAACAGTATGAAATTAAAAGGACATATAAACTACCATAACACCCACATAGGAGCTTTCATTCATATGATATCAAAACTAGAGAGGTCATGCACCTGTCTACCCATAAAATTCCTTGAACCTTTCAAATAATTTTCACATAGACATAACCCTATATAACAAATTCCAATTCATATAAGAATGTATGTCCGAGCAAAGTGGCCGAGATGGTAACGTATACTCACAGGTTCAAATCCCGTGATCAGCCAATTTGACATGGTTTTTCTCATGGTTTCCCCAGTCATCCTCTCTGTTTCATCCTATATCTTATCCATTTAAATTAATATTGGTTGAAATTTACTCCATAAAATACACCAACAATAGAAAATAATTGACAATCAGTATTTTCCTGGCCCTCTGTATAGTCACAGTTATTGAACTCCTGATATGGCCTCATAGCTGAAAGGAGTGTAAATGCAGCTGAATTAAAAAATATATAGATATATATATATATACCTAGATTTAAAAAAAATAAAAATAAAAATAACTTTTTTTTTTTTAAAAAACCTATCGCACAAGACTTTAAGAAGGTCTTACATCATGCTGTATAACATTTTCGTTACTGTCTATGAATTCATGACCATGGAACTCTTAAATTAAGGACACATTAATATATACAGGTACTCACTATTTCTTCTAATTTTTTGATTCATTGATGAATTACTTCTTGTCCTAGTCCTTACATTAAAAGGACCAACTGGTCATTTAGACCTGTTATGATTTTGAAATAGTTGTGTCTCTTCTTTGTAATTTGTCCAAACAAGTTTTTTCCTTGTGACTTTTGTTGAATTTCCTCACTTAAGTTCCCTGAAAATTTTAGGTTCAAGATATTATTAGTTATGGGGATAACAATCACTTATATGTATAAGAACCAATACAAGTCATTTTGACCGGTCAGTACTCCCTTAGTTTGTCTGTTCCAGTAAACTACAAATATTGCTGATTTATGATTCTTTTCTGCCACAATATATGCCATAAATTTTCTTAATTTGACAGTATTATTGAATGTCAGCAGTGATATTAAATTACATAGTATCAGCACTCCCTATAAATATTCCAGCTGAAGTGTCGGGCAAACCAGGATGGAATACTTGTCACTGTGGGTGGCTTATGCTCTATAAGAATCATATATGTTCGTCCAAGATGTGTTGACATAATTGAGGAGGTAGCTGGAAGATGGGCCCCATGGGCTCATGGAGCTTTTTTTGGAGAACTGAAAAATAGATCTGCCTTGCTTCTGTTAACGTTCCTGTGAAGTCTCGTTTCAATATCTTGATTCAGTGAATTAGTACACTTGTTTCAATAAAAGGGTTCAACAATGTTTTGTCCAGTATTCTCAGAAAGGTGTTTGTAAGTAATTATATATGTCACAAAATGATTATAATAATAATATTTATTCACCATTAGGGATTACAAGAATCCAAAGGCTTCGTCATACTTAAGAACTAAAAAAATATTAAACAAAACATACCTATACATACAGTACACACTCATACAAAATGCAGACATTAGAACAAAATAATACAGAGTACAATAAGACACTGACATTTAGAATTTTACTTATGATTATATTTTGACTTACAGAAATGGAGAGGAAAAGAGAAAGAGGAGAAATCAGGAGAAATCACGCAGCTCCAATTACTCCATAAATTATTATCCAGTAAAAATAAATTTATAGAGTCAGTAAATTGGCGGAGATGAAATCTTGAGTGCTATAGAAAACATGCTCCATAAGACGATTTCTCACTTTGGTTTTGAAAAGTTTTGGTCTGGTGTGCTTAAAAGAGTGGGGAAGTTTATTGTACAGAATTAGACCCGTGTGATTGATGAATTTTAAACTTCTGGAGGTTCGGTGGGATGTGAGGTGAAAATCATTAATTCCTCGCGTGTCGTGATGATGGTGATGGGAGTTCTTTGGAAATTTCGGTTTGTTTGAATGTATGAAGCAGACAGTCTCTAGAATGAAGATGCAAGGGACAGGAAGAATATTTAATTTTTTGAAAAGAGGCTTGGTATGCGTGCAGTTGGAAACATGCATCATAATTTTGATAATCCTCTTCTGGAGTTTGAATATCCGAGTTAGATTGGGAGAGGTTCCCCAGAAAGGGATGCCGTAGGAAATTACAGAGTTGATATTGCCAAAATAAAGAGTACGGAGAAGTTCAACATTACAGAATCTACTTAAAATTCTCAAAGCATAAGTGGTTTTTCATACTTTTTCAGCTAGGTGGGAGATATGTGTATTCCAGGATGACTTGGAGTCAACCCAAATACCCAGGAATTTAGAGGAATCAACTTCTTTTAAGCAAACATTATTAAACATAATTTGTAAGTTTGCGAGGGAGAAAGGGCAAAAATTTATGTAGTTAGTTTTGGAAATATTGAGGTGCAATCTATTGTAATTTAGCCAAACCTGGAGATTCTCCAAAGTTTTGTTAGCTTTAGCTTGAAGCTGATCGCTGTCTATATCGGTAATAAGGATGTTGGTGTCGTCAGCATAAAGAATGTTTTTGGAGAGCGGTAGATAAGCTGGGAGGTCGTTGATGTAAATAAGGAAAAGTAGTGGGCCCAGCAAGGATCCTTGAGGGACACCGCATGTCACCTGCAGAAGCAGGGCCGTAGCTAGGCGGTGGCTAGGTGGGCGACCGCCAAGGGCGCAGGTACGAAGGGCGCAAAATTAACCATGAAAAATCTCGCATTTTTTAGGCTGGTGCAATTTATCAAGCAATATAAATTCCACGTTAGTGGAAGAAATCTTTCAGGTTATTAAAAATTAATGCACGTGAACTATCTATACCTATAGTATTATGCCGATTGTCGACAAGCAAAAAGCAGTCATGCAACGTCCTTTAATTAACACGATTCATATTGACAAAGTAAAACATAAATCATGAACAGTATGGAAAGATATAACGACAATGAAAATTAATATGTACGTTATTATTGTGGTGCTACTACTGTCGGCAGGATTGATTACAAAGCGATCAACAATGGCATCGCTCATACTGTTACATGCTACATGCAAAAATGACAGACCAACTATATTATTACAACAGAAAAAGCCGAATGCGCAGATTTCAATTCCTTTTGTTATTACTATTTTATTATAAATTAAGTGTGAACTAAAATTTCTGATTTTAAAAATGTTTAGTTTTTTTAATCGCACATTAAAATTAATTTCTGTAACTTTACATTGAATAATATGTGTTGTGATCCGCGGCCGATGCACGCTCTGCCAGCTGGCAGTACACATGCTGTTTGTTTTGATCAAGTTCCCTTCTAAGGCCGGCGCTGATATTATAGTCGCTGCTATTATTTTTAATTATATTATATTGTATTATTATTAGGGCCCGGATTCTGATGACCTAAAATTGTTTGAAAAATGACCTAAAAAATGACCCCAAAATTTAAAGAAAATGACTTAATAATTATAAAGAATGACCTAAAAACTGATATTTTATTTATAAAAAATTATTATTGTACACACAAAATTATAGAATAATTTGTACATAATTGTTAAAACCTTAAATTCAGAGAGGATGTTGTAACTTAGGTCTAAAAAAACTTTGATTTTTGATGTGAATATTCTTTTCTTACGGAAATTTATACTGGCACTGAGGCACTGGCGAGTCAAACTTCGGCATTTCCTTTTGCGGTCTGCCGGATTATATTGTTTATTGAGGGTAAACAGTAGTTTGCACTCTCAAATACAAGCAGGTGGCAGACTCTGGTGCCAAGTCAATCAATAACAACAGTAATGTAATACAACATTTTGGCGTTCCTTTGATTCTCGTTTCCGACTGAGACATGACAACACTTCAACATAGAGTGTGTCCTTCTTGCATTAAACAAACACTTCAAAGACAGCACCGCTGGGGACGAAATAAATGCCCTAAAAATATAAAATTGCATACAATGTCAAAAAATGACCTAATAAAAATGCATTTCTATAATCTAGAGGCCATGATTATGATTTATCTACAAATTGGCAATGTCTATGCAGCATCAATAAGAAAGATATGTCATTAGAATCCGGGCTCTGATTATTATTGTATTTTTTTAACTAAGTGATTTTTAAATTAAACAGTGAAACAATATTAATGTTTGTGTTGTTTCGTCTCTTGTTGATGTTGGCGTTGCTTCTGTTGTATGGGTAAGAATGATTTCAGTAAAAAAATGTGCCAACTAAAACTACCATGACCATCATAGCTTAGTCTACATTATTAGTTTTGATCTATTATTCAGTGGTTTTTTAAAGAAATGGGACCAAAAAAAAACCTGCAAGCGAATTTAAGAAAATCAGTTTTACAGAAATTTAAAAAAAATTGTTCATTTGGAGGGCGCAGATTTCTCAAACTCGCCAAGGGCGCAGAAGGACCTTGCTACGGCCCTGTGCAGAAGGTCTGAATTCTGGGAGTCGATTTGGACCATTTGCCATCTATTACTCAAATAAGAGGAAAACCAGGCATTTGCGGTTCCTCTAATACCATAATTATTCAATTTTTCAAGGAGGATGCTGTGGTTTACTACATCAAAAGCTTTAGTTTGGTCGAGGAAGATACCAATTGTGGGATTTTTATTATCAAGAGCCGAGAGGAGGTATTCAGAAAAGGAGTAAAGGGCATCATTGATAGACTTATTTTTTCTAAAGCCAAATTGTGAATGGGATAATACTTCATGTTTATTTAGGAAGGTCATTACTCTATTGAACATGTCTTTTTCAAGAATTTTAGATATAGCTGATAGGAGAGAGATAGGTCTATAATTTTCTATATTGTCTTTCTTTCCCTTCTTGAATACAGGGACTACTCTCGCTTTCTTAAACGCATCAGGGAAATAACCAGTTGATAAAGAAGCGTTGACAAGGTCAGTTATTGGGTCGAGTAAATAGGGACATTGCTTTATTAAAGTCATTGGAATGCCGTCTGGTCCTGAAGAGATTTTTTTCTTGAAACCACGAATGATTGTACTTATTTCTTCAGAGCTAACAGGACTCAGAAAGATAGTATTGTTGACTGTTTTGTCCTTAGTAACTACGGTAGGAGGACTTTTATTTGAATTAAGGTTTGAGGCGATATTCACAAAATATGAGTTAAAAGTGTTAGCGATGTCAAGGGGGTTTTCAATACTATCATTATTCATACTCAATTTGATATGTTCACGATTGTTATCCTTGTGTTGGATTTCTTTTTTAATGATGTCCCAAATGGCTTTACCCTTGTTCGAAGCCGCATTAATTTTATTTAAAATGGCAGTTTTTTTTGCTTGTGGAATTACCTTTCTTAGAATCTTAGAGTATTCATTGACATTGTTTCGGAAAGATGGATCGGAAATGGTCTTACTGAGTCGCCAGAGCAATCTCTTCCTCTGGCAGGACGTGATTATACCCTTTGAGAGCCACTTTTTATCGTGGTAACATCTATTAGAAGTTGTATGGATTTTAAGTAAGGGAAAGGCAATGTTGAGGTAATGGGTGATAGTATTAGTCAAATTAATAGCTTTTTCCTCAGCACTTGAATTATTGAGTATGTCCAACCAAGATTCATTGGACAGTAAGAAGTTAAAATAATTTGTATTTTCAGGAGAGAAAAACCTTTTCCATGAGATTATTTTGTCATTAGTACTGCTAGCATCCTGGATCATTGCAAAATTTAAAGAGATTATCAGGAAGACTGCATTATGGTCAGAAGGCCTAGATCAGTCTTATTATAATCAAGCATTGGAGCAAAATAGTGATAGGAGTATCGGTGTTAAGAGGAAATGTATACATAAAGAAATGGAAGAAAGAAAATGCTAAGAAAACCAGACAGAATGGTAACATTTGCATCAGAACTGCTGGGAAGTAGGTATGCGGAAATATATTTTCTCCTGTTAGTAACTGCTGTAATGCTTAATTGTTTAAAATCATAAAAATGTTAAGATTTAAAATTAAAATTGGAATTTAATTTACCATCCACATCCATCAATGTACGTTCTCCAGAAGAAGGACCTATGCTTCAATACATATAATCTTCATTTTTAAAGTATACATATAAATATTTATGAGCATAACATTTTTAATCTATAAATAATTTGAAATTTCAGGAATTAGATATACTTCATTGCTGCAAAAACATATCTATATATTACATTGCATATAAAACTTTGAAGCCGTTTTACTGAAAACAGGTGTTAGGAGTAAGGGCCCTTCTTCCAGCTACCTCCTCAATTTTTGATATTCAGAAAGCAGATAATATGTGCTTATTGCTAAATATTTAAAGCTAAAGTAAGAATAATCAAACATTCTTTACAAACTGAGTTTATTAAGAACAGCGCTGTGTGTGAAAACTGTTTGTCTTAATATGCTAGTTTTAAATAGTGATTTTATAGAATAATAGAACAAAATTTTTCATCAAAGCATAATACATTTTATGTTTCTTAGACATGGAGTACCAGCGTCTTATTAGGTTTTGACTTAACTTTCAACTATTCACTTACAATTGCTAAATCAATAGTAAGATATTATTTAAAATGGCATGTTATTAGTTTATTACTATGAGATAGCTCAGAAGTTCTGTTCCTCCCAGTGTTAAGTTAAAACTGTTGTAACATTATCAAGTGTTTTCCCCATAGGTTTGTATTGGTTTAGTTAATAATTAGTTATTAGCAATTAGATTTTGCATTTAATTACTACAAATCAGTAATTCCATCCGGTCATGGAAACCACCATTAACGGCCGTGGGTGTCGGCATGCTGACCACATGCCCCCCAATCCTGCCATCTGCCTACAGGTAGATGACGCAGCGGTCGGGTGGTAGGCCTTGTCCCTTCGGGGATGTCGCGCCACGGAGTTTAGTTTAGTTTAATAATTCCATTTGATTTCCTATTATTTTTATTGAACAGAGCTGATGATTCCATACAGGAATATATGTCAAATAAATCTAAACCCTAGTTTTTAAATGCTAAAAGAAGCTTCTTAGATATTATAATCTGTACGATGTCCTGCTTATATGCTCTTTTTTCTTTGTTATAAGAAAGCATTACCATGAGGATGAAGATATTATGACAATCATTGATATTCACAGAGGTTCTTGCAACTTCTGGTAATTTACCAGTGACTTAATATAAATGAGGTCAAAGTGGTAATTACTGTAAGTGGACAGTAAGCCTTTGGGTACATCATCTGTTCAAGTAATATAATGAGAGGTCTGGATTTAACTTGTGAGAAACCAGACTTTCAGTTATATTTATTGTACCTACTTAACAAATACTCGTGTAATTAAGCAGGTAATGAATATTGAAAACCATAAAAATGAATCATCACACACTGATATTTATCTCATTGTAAGTGAGTTAACCTATTGTGAGACGATGTATTATAATAAATCTATTGTCTTGCCATGGGCGATAGTCGTGCTGCGTGCAGTTATTACTAACACATTTCATCATAGATTAAACTTCTTGCTATTAGGCTTCATTAATATAGTGATATTAATAGTGTATTTTTTACTATATAAGATACAAATGCTAAAAATGATAAAATAATAAAAATTATAGCTCATTTACATTGAATATAACATAAAAGTTCAGGGCCATGTTTCTCAATGGGATCATTCATTATGCAGCATCTAAACTTGAAACATAACATAAAATTAAACACTAGCTTGGAACCTTGCAATCTCCAAGCTTCTAGTCAAAGTTTATGTGAAACAGTCAATCAGAACTGTGGAACATTTGGAACACTTGGGAACATTTGTCTTCATTTGGCCTGTTTGTTCGTTCTTTTGGTTCCTTTGTCTGTAGCAGCCATTTTAATCAGCAGATCTCATTCTCATGTGATTGATTATTACCATATAATGTTTAGTTTCAGTTGTGACTGCTTCATTGCTGTGCTAAGTTTATGTAAAGTTTTATGTTATTGTCTTTCCAGTTATTTTCATTGTGAAAGGACCAAAAGCTATAAAATGATGACATTAGACACTTACAGTTTGGTTGAAATTTTGCATATTCTTATACTGGTTTGGTCACTGATTCATTAGCTACATAGTCAAAGAAAACCAAAACAATTATCTATAGGAGGGGCAAGGGAAAACTGAATTTGTTTGAATTAAATTCAACTGCATTTAGTTGAAGAAAATGAAGTAACTTATTAAAGAAACTCATATTTTGTGTATTTAATCATCTAACAAAGCAAGTTTGTAGTGATGTATTTATTGCACAATAGGAGCGAGGCTATGTTTTATTTAGAATTAACCTGAATATGCCTTTAATATTTGTATTATTAAAGTACCCTTGAAAAAATTAATGCATTCATTGTTTTTCTTTGTAATAGGTACTTAGTATTGGAACATGTTTCGGGCGGTGAATTATTTGACTACCTGGTAAAGAAAGGCCGTCTCACACCAAAAGAAGCAAGAAGGTTCTTTCGCCAAATTATATCAGCATTAGACTTCTGCCATAGCCATTCTATTTGGTAAGTGAATATGAAGCATTTCATACTAATCATAAAGGCCTAAATACCCAGCCTGATTGTTTATTCTCTGAGTTGTGTGGTTAATACTATCACTTTTTGTGATGGTTTGTGAAAAACTCCTTACTAGTTCCACTACTGGCATGTTAAATAAATCAGAATAATAGTGAAACACTGGATTCATTAATTTTAGTACATCACTGTACTGTAATTATTGGAAATTATCCATTTTTCACCCCAATTTCCTTAAACCTTGAATTGACTCAAAAAGTTTAAAAGTAAAAATTGAATTTCTTCATTCCCTCTAATCCTTTCTAGCGATAAATTTACCAGGAGATCACACAATATTTCTGCATCATTAAAGGAGAACTGCGCTAAAAATATGACAGTAGCCTAACTAATAAATATATGATAAATAGGAGAAAAAATTACAAGGTGAATGGCAAAAACCAGAAGATTTTACAATAATTTGTTAGGGCACAACACACCTTTTTTTCACAATGTGTGCTCTCTGTGTGACACAGTGGCATATCTAGAAATTTCCTGTCCCTAGGTCAACAGTAAATGCCACCCTTCATAATAAAGAACATGCTCATCATTCTCTATATTTTGTAGAACTGTTAAGTTGCTAAGTCTTTCTTCAGTCATCGTTGTTCTGTGGTAATCTTGAAACCCTTTAAGAGTGGAAAATGGTTGTTCAGCTGAAAAATTTGTTGCCATCTTACACCGAAAATCGTAAGAGCAGTGTCCAAATTAGAATATATACATTGAAGGACATTTTGTCAAATTTTTTACAAAATTTTTATGAATAAAGTAACTTTCAGACCACTTAATATCAGGTGTACCCGGAAATGCAGACACTCATTTACAAATTTAGGTTCAATATCAATCGAAAAGTGTTTGTCCTTTTCACAAATCAGATGCATTGTGAGGAAATGGAATTCTTTGGAAAAGTTTTCATAAGACACTTTTCTCTGATTCATTTCAGATACTAACTTTAAAAAAAAAAGTATAGTTTTCTTATCCAGTTACTACTTTGTTAACTTTCTTTTTCTTCATTTTCTTCACTTAGCTTCTTTCAATCATGACTTATGATTATAAAATTCAAATAATTTTAAAGAAAAGGAAACAATTAAGGCTACACTTTTAGAAACAATAAAACATTACAACATGGTAATATATAAAAATAAAGTGCTAGTGACGCTTAATATAACATTGGATTTAGCATGACTTAACACAATAAAATTATATTGAGAAACTGAAGAACTGAACCCAACTACTATTAAATTACAGACAGTGATGAAGAAAATCACCAATCAGCAGTCCCAATTAAATTTAAAATAATGAAAGAAAGGAAGTTATGAATACAGTGTAGTTTAAAAGCATGAAACATGATTCTTTGTGCACCCTTTTCCATTGTCGTTTGCCATCACTTTTGTAAGTAAGGATAAATACCAACAGATAATTATATTATTAATAAGAACTCCTAGTCGTGATGTTTACTATGTATCAAGTTACCAACAGAAATAACATGACAATTTGTTCACATGTTGTTGTTGGAACTAGACGAATCAGATCACATACCATATGCCAGTATCCATACAGACTGAACTTACAAAAAGAAATAAAAAAGTATTTTCGCTTGTGGAAGTGAGTCTAAGTGATATTGTGAAAATACATTTTTATGTTATAAAATGACTATAGTCGAAGTTTGTACCACTCCAAAAAATTTGCTGCCCTAGGATAAGTGGCCTGTGCCTAAATACATCACTGGTGTGGTATCACAGTGCTGGAACTCAGCAGCACAGTATCATTGTATCATTGTACTTTCTATATAGAAATCTTTAGTGGATAAATCTTATTTTACCTTATCATATTACTGTGTCAACATTGTCTTCATTTTCTAATTAGTTCTTGATGCAATTACATTATTTTCTTTATTTTAGCATAAATTCTACAGCTTCCCCAATTTAGGGATTACATTCATACAAAGCTTAGTATTTATCATTTGAACAAGTTAAAAAATTACAATGAGGAAGAAAACTGGAAAACGTTAGTTAACAGGGGGCAGACCTAAAGAACATAAGTCATATATTAGTTTGAAATAAAGGTTTAGGTGTGAATTATTGTTTGGCTGACCAAATGTACCTTTTGAATGGGACAATATTATTTTTGTACTTTTTGCTGTCCTGTCGTTTTAGTGAAAATGTCACTTTTGTACCATTTTTAATAAAAACTATTGAACCTTTAATATTGGTCAAGTGCAATTTATTATTTGTAACCTATAACTTTATATCAATATCATGATTACCAGTAAATTGAATAACCATGGAGTTGCATTGTTTGATACTGTAGGCTAGTGTGCCTAACAGAATTTTGCTATAGGATTTTTCGGAGGACCACTGGATTAAAATCCAGAAAATGCAAACTGGAAAGAATAGGAATGATATAGGAAGCAGGAGAGATTGAATTGTTACTTTCTACTTCAACTCTAGTAGACTGCTGCTTCTCTTCTTTCTTCCAGCTGTGCTTGATATTAATTGATATTAATTTTATTTCACTTGGAAATTTTTTAAGGATAATGTCAAAGGTTATGTATCTTGTTTATAAGAGATTGTTTTCTTAACAAGAACCTATAGTAATTTTATTATCTTATTAGAGTACAAGTTGAGCTATATCTTGCTCAAAAATTACTACGGCAATTTCTTTAGATTGCTCGTAGGAAAAGAGGAGCTGCAAGTATGCCAAAACTCCAAAAAAATGATAAATGCTGAATTACTTGTTTAGGCTAGTAATTTGCTAGACCATTCCTTGGTCTTTGTGAGTTATACCATATTTTGTTCAAAACTACTACGGCAGCATACTTAGCTTGCACGTAAAGGAAAAGAAGAGCTGCAAGGATGCCAAAACTCCTGGACAATTATAAATGCAGTTTTTACTTGTATGCAAGCAAGTATGCTAAGTCCTCTAGACTTTTGTGAAATTAACCATACATTGAAGGTGTAGTACTTAACTTTTAGTGCGACTTCATTGATGAATATGTGAATGCATTAGCCGGACTATGGCTAAACGGGGATGTACAGTTACTGATGCTGTAGATCTATGATGTTGTAGATCATCCTGAACGGTGGCCAGTAGCGAGTCCTTCCATGGCTACGAGCTACGCTCCACGAAGTTCTAGGGATGTCCTCGAATCCACCTCCAAGTGGATTAAGTAGTGGCTGCTGATGCTGGTTCCATGATGCGTAGTTATATGTAGATACTGTACAATAATATATTCAGACTTGTGGTCTGTTGCTAAATTTGGGGCTGTGCCCTTACGCAGCGACGATCGGTGAAGAAGTGAATGAAGTCTAACGGCCAAAATGCGTTCACATAATCATCTTACAAAGAGTCAGGTTCTAGAATCTTATGGAAGGCTCTTCTTGAAGTTTCCAGTAGCTTCCATCCAGAATAAGAGCACATTTAAAGATAATAACATGCTGTAATTATTCTGTAACATAAAAAATCTGTATGTGAGGATTTGCATTATAATTGTAATGTATAATTACAGAGAAATTAGTAATTTTCATGCGGTGAATAATCGATCTATTCATAAAGCTGTCTCTACAAACAAGTGCAATAATCGATATGACGCTTCTAAGTGAGCTAATGTATTCTGGCTTTAGCGCCAAGTAAATGCTAATGAGCTGTCACTCGACAATCGATATCAGTTCGATGTCGGCAATGCAGCTTTCTATGTTGCAATAGGCCTATAGTTTTAATGTTAAATGTTGACAAGTACTTAATAGTAATGCATGAAACATTGAAGCATCATTCTAGGCTTGATATGAGAGAGTATAGAATAATTACTTTCTTTATCTACAATAAAAATAAAGAAGTAAAAGAATGTCAAGAATTCTGGCTACAAGTGGTTGACATTAGTGTCATCTAACGAGTGACTGATAAACTTATTTGCTTTAACATCACTTAAATGTGCTATAATTATATTTTGATATTCTCTAAGCTCTATGAGCTTACAGATACTAAGTATCGATATCTGCAGCATTTTATTCGAAGAAAATATCACATCTTGTGGTGAAGTGAACTGTGTACTTTGATTGCAAAGTTCTGTTCTGATGGGTTCGTATAATCTCTGCACATTGTGCGCTTATCAACTATTATTATTATTATTATTATTATTTATTCAGATAAAATAAAGAAATACATGTTAGCAGTCTTTTGTTCAGATTGTATACAGACTAGTGGCTTTGTTATTGAATGTTGATGGTTTGAGTTTTACACTACACTTTTTACATTTACGGGACCCCACCTTAAAGCCCCTCCCGGAGGACTCCATGCCCAGGATTTGTACATCCTGAAAAATCCATCGACCGCTGCCGAGTTTGATTCCATGACCTTCGGATCTAGAGGCGGGCACACTACCTCTAGACCACCGCAGATAACTTACGCATAAGAAAGTAAACTTCATCAATACTGTGTTGACTCTTTTTTTTGGTAAAAATCGTCATCTTTTAGTAGTCTGCAAAATACAGAGCTTTCTATGGATTCAGAATCAGATTTTCTTAGGACTTTTGTTAGCTTAATCAGTGTCATAGCAAGGTGATACTGTGCACCTGGCAGGACAGCTAAAGCTGCACCGTCCCACTTTCTGCTACTTTTTGTCAATTTTTCATCCCCTCTGCTATCACTAGGGCCCGGTTTTTTAGGCTTTTATGAAAGATATTTTAGCCTTTTATTTTCGTGGAATGGCCCTTTTTAGGCTTTAAACAAATGATTTCAGCCATCTTAATAAAACATGTAATGAACACTAATATTAATTCCAAAAATTGTATTATAATTTTGACACATTTATTCTAGTCTTTTTTACAAAATAAATAAGTTACTATTCCTTATATCAGCACTCAAAAAATAGCATAAACAATTGAGGTATTTACCCTTTAATGATACAATTATTCTCTCTTTTTATAGTATTTTAATGAAAAGTCTGTAATTCAGTAATGTTAACACAATTATACTAACCTTTCATGGTCTTTTACTGAAAAATTCCACTCATGCATTGGCACTCACATAAAAACACATACTTAATCCCTTTATGACCACAGTCCGTAGGCTGGTAGATAAAATGAAAGATAGCTATGTTTACTTACTTGTTTTCGACAGGTTTGGCAGAAAATTACTTGATCATCAGTTGTGAAATAGGCGACTGCTGGAAAAGTCCTGTTTTTGAAGATTTCTGTTTGGGCATATCAAACTATCTTAAGGGTCAATACACCACGCAATTTTACTTCCAACCTATAAAAATAAGTAGACTGGAGTGTCTGAATTTGTTCCTTTAATACACCTTCTCTGTCGTCGGAAGGCAACTTGTTACTTGAAAGTTGAAACAACAAAGGATTAGTTGCAGATTTCAAAGTATTGCAGACAGCTCAAGTTTCATTTCCTGCGACGGCAAGGCAGCACATTTTTGAGTTACAAAGATAAGCAACATATAGATTGTTGATTTCAGTGCATTGTATAAATTTATTTTTATTATGTCTTTTCTTAAAATGTACAAATTCACATATTTATGTTCCTTTGCATTAATTGGAAAATATACAGTATTTAAAAATCGTGTTTTTCTGCAAAAGTCCTCTTTAGCCACTAGTTTTTCAACAAAAATCCTCTTTAGCCCCTAGTTTTTCAGCAGAAGTCCTCTTTAGCCCCTAGTTTTTCAGCAAAAGCCCTTCTTAGTCCCTTTTAGGCCCTTCAATCCGATTTAGCCCTTTTTAGGTTCTATGAGATTCATATATTCGGAAGCAAGGGGCATGAAACGGGGAAAAAAATGTTAAAATGTTCTAATCATCTAGCTGGGTAAAAAATAGGTTAAAACATTCAAATCTGGGCCCTAGTTATCCCCCTCTGTCGGAAGACTACCTTCCTGCAATTTTTTTGTACACAGCTTTATAATTTTGTAAGTAAATTTAAAAAAAGTGATGCTTTGATAAAATATACTGTACACAATAAATTAAATGTGTCACTGTAGTAAACTAATTACAGTATTTTCTGAAAGACTAAACGCAAACAAAACTGTATCTTATTGTTTTTGGCAGTTACAACATTGGCTTTTGCATAATGTATAAAGAATACATTTTGTTTGCTTCACACTATGTGTAGTACATGAATTATTAATTAGAATTATTGGAAAAAGAGGGCTATATTTAAGAGCTGAGAACATATGAGCTGAATTCAAATAAATTGATATTAATATCAGATAATATTATCTAAATGATTAAAAATTCAAAATGTTGAAGTCACAGTAACATTTGGTTGAAAAGCTGTAAATAGTTTATGACTGAAAAAATCTCTTCCCAGGAATAATGTTTTAATTACAATCCTAGAATTTGTAGGAAGTTTATATAGTGAAGTTATAATTAATTGAAACTTGAGATGGAGGTTTAACATACGTAACTACACTTGAATTAAGTGAAGTTACATATGTTAAACCTCCATCTCAAGTTTCAATTAATTTTTAATTACAATTTTGCTTCCCAATTCTTTGTTTTGAGCGAAGTAAACACATTGATTATGTAGACGTATAGGGTTCCCCACCTGACCCAGGATCTGCCAGTAGGGTGAAGTGCAGTTCTTTGGGCACACAAATAATAATTACTCTAGTAATTTTTTAATCAGCCACAGACGGCTTATTCTTGAATTAATTTTATTTTAAATTTTACGAAAGTTTTTTGGTGATAAGGGATACACAGGCAAATTACAAAACCGCTCGTACTTGAAAGTTTTCCGTCATACGGCTCCTCTTGGTGGTTGTCATACATACCTCCATGTAAAAAATCATGACAATGCTTATGGAGACCATCCCAATCTTGTTCTTTTTATAGTCGTTTTTGCATCTCTTTGTCTGTGCTCTTGGCAGGGACCAGTCTCACCACCCACTCATCAAGAAAGTAATAATACTGTACAAAATATATGAAATATAATTAAATAATTAAAAGTAAGAAAGAATTTAAAAATTTTATGTCATCCATATCTTCCAAATAAAATTCTTCAACTGAGTAGAAAGATTTTGACTTGTGCCATTTTTCAAGTGTACATCTAAATCAGATTACTGAAACCTCTTTGGCTGATATTGAGAGTTTGTTGAAAAGTTTTATACCAACTTGAAAAAAAAACTGTTTTTGTGTTTTATTTATCTTCTCCCGTCCAAAAACTGTTGGACTACGTTCTTTGAGTGTAATAAATTCATTGAGTCCTACTTTCCACTTTGACTGACACGATTATATAAAACATAGACGATAAAACTTGCTTACAGTGGATAACCTTCTGCACAAATCTCACAACGTTTCAACCAAAGCCGTCTGGTCTTCCTCAGGTGAATGTGAGGAAGACCAGTAATAGTGTGTTTTATTTAGTTTCACATAATTAACACCAATTAATCAATAGATATATTTCTGTAAAGCCATTAAAAAATCTGTAAATTTCAAAATTGATTAGTAGGCCTATATTTCAAGTGTGTTTACTTTCTGGTATGTAGTTATGTTTATTACTAGTAAATGTTTTTTGTTTTAGCCATAAGATAATTGTGGTATGTATTATTTTTCCTTTGAACCAATGTAATGTATGTCACCCCTCACATAGCTATGCTCTTCGGAGTTGTTTATATATTGTATTAAAAATAAATAAATTATGCCTCTGAGTGTAATGGTGATAATATTTTCATGTGAAGGCTTAACAATGTTAACACAATGCGAAGTTGTATAGCTATTGACTCCTGATTTTTATTTTGCAGCCATAGAGATTTAAAACCAGAAAATTTGCTTCTTGATGAGAAGAACAACATAAAGATTGCAGATTTTGGAATGGCATCTCTACAACCAGCTGGTAGTATGCTCGAAACCAGCTGTGGTTCTCCTCATTATGCCTGTCCAGAAGTCATCAGGGTATGTAAACTTTTGTTATTACTGCCAAGAATTAAAAATACCAGTTTAAAGAAATTAATGTAATCTTGGTAGTAAGTGCTATTGAACTCAGATGTTTTCATAGATATCAGGATAATTTGTCTTATTCACCATTTATCGAAGGTTGTGTTTTTAATCAGGCAATTAAAGAGTTCTTTTATCACCATTGCTCTTTTTCAGTCTGTTATGTGTTAATGATATTATTTTTTGGGGTGGTTGTAGTAGAGTTGAGGATATATTGCTTTCGCAGAAGAAAGTACTTCGCATAGTGAAAAGGTGCAAAGGTGCAAAACCCTTTTTGTAGAATTTAAAGCTATGATCTAATTAACCAATATTTGTTGGATCTTTAGACCCATGTACAGGTAGGGGAAAAAAAAGTGGACCTACTCTTGTAGCTGATGGGGGAAGGATTTCCCCGAATATGAGGATATTTACAGATAATTGTGACACTATAGCTCAAGTTACTACCCTCTTACATTACCTCTAATGGGTTTCGAAATGGGCTAAGTCAACAGTCGACACTAGAACAAATTTTAATACATTCCCTGCCTAGAGGCATTCGCAGTGGCTTATATCGGCAACTTAGATATTTTAGTCGGTCCCCTTTTTTTTTCTGTACCTGTACATAACAACATCAGTGACTATGGTCTGAAACATGATGTGCATGTTCACTATGCTAGGAGCAACTCTAATCTAAATTTGCTGCAATTCAGACTTAAGTCATATATATATTTAGTCCCAAATCTTATAATTTATTGCCAGAGAGAATTAAGTGTATGAACAGGAGATTTATTAGTGTTTTATACCAGTGGCTGGTTGACAATCCTTTTATGTGCTTGAAGTGTTTTTAAATTTAAATTCTTAACATTTCTTGTTTTTATGACATTGGCAATGTCTGTATTGTGCCTTTTTTTTTTTATTTATTTATTTATTTAATAATAATAATAATAATAATCGCATCGCAATACTACATGCTATGTTAACATTTCTAAGTATCTACGATGTTCCTTTTCTTACATTATCAGTATCCTAATATATATATGATACAGCACACCACTTCACACCTCACCAGTACACAAGTTCTGCTGATAGTTTACATATGTTGAGGAGTGTCCTTTCACCTTCACTTTCACTTCACGATTGCTGTTATTTACAATTTTACAGCGTTCCCATCTCCTACTGTATCAATTTTCTATAGCACTAGTTTACAAAGTCTAAGCTTAATAATGTACTTATTCAATTACTGTAACCCTAACAATGTGCATATACGTTATGTTATCTACATATTTACAATGAGTTAAAATCTATTGATTGTATAAACTTTTTGAACAGTTTATAATGTTTTGCAATAAGTTGATCTGGAGCAGCTGGCCACTTTCCATGATTCGCCACTATTTGTTGTCTTAATGTGTCCCTCTGATGCTGAAGTTTTCTACATCTGTAAATCAAATGATCTACAGTTTGTGCCTCCTGATGACAGGAACAGGTGTCATCATTTACAATCTTGAATCTGTGAAGATAGGATTTTAATATGCCGTGGCCAGTTACTATTGCTGCAAAGGAAGCTGTCATGATAATCTTCTGTTTTAACCTTTGGTGAACCGATGGGAAGAAGGTTCTACAAACTGCCCCTTTGGTCGTACTTTCCCATTCTTCCTGCCATTTTTTTAATCCTTCTTTGATTCTTCCAATAATAGCTGTTTTGGGTTTTTTGTTGTATATTACTTCTCTATATTCTTCTTCTGCTGCTTCCTTGGCTAATTTGTCTGCCTTCTCATTCCCTAAGTTCCCCGCATGGGCCTTTACCCATCCAAAATGTATCTGCCAGTGGAGATCCTTGAGGCTCTTAAGTTGGTCCCTGATGAGCTCTATTATATTGCTATGGTTACAGTTGTTCTTGAGTAATGCTATTGTTATTGTACCGTCTGTGAAGACTGCCACTGTTCTTTCTTCCGGTTCAATATTGAGCTTGTTAAGTTCACTTATAGCTTCTTTTAGAATGGCCATCTGTTCAGCTTGATTGTTTGAACAGTCACTGTGCAGTCATGGTGTGTATTAAAGTACCTCCTTTGTAAAATGCGGCTGCCGCTCCTACTTTCCCTTGGATTTTACTACCATCTGTGTATATTTCCACAGCATATGTTATCGTATCTTTAACTTCATCGATTATTATTCTATCAGCAGGGTGTGGCCAGTATCTTACTTGAAGTGGTTTGTCATAGTTTTCAGGGTCTTCCTTGCTTTTATGTGTCTCTTTGTAGATTTCCACGAGTTCTTCTATGTATATACCAATAGGTCTCACTCCAGCAACAACACAAGATGCTGGAAAGGACAGTGTTCTGTGTGCTTTGGCTATCTTTATACACATTAGTCTCTGTACTCTTTGTAGTTTATTTAGATTCCTCTTTGTTTTCAGAGCTTCACTCCAAACCGAGCACCCATATGTTAACATCGGTACCAGGGCTCCTTTATAAATTGTCTTCAATGCATTATGTCCTAAACCCTATTGTAGTTTCGCAGCTCTACTTAACATATTTACTAATTGTGTTGTTTTTTGGGTAATATAGTCAATATGCTTCCCAAACTTGAATTTTGCATCAAAAAAGATTCCTAAATATTTTAATTCTGTAACTTGTTCCAACTTTTTGTGATTGATGTATATTCTTATATTCTCAGTGTGATCTTTCCTCTTTTTTTGAAACTAATAAAACCTTTGACTTACTCTCATTAAATTCAACTTTGTTTTGAGCAGCCCATTTTTTAATTTTGTAAAGATCTGAGTTGGAATAGTTTTCTGCTTCTATGCGTGTTGCTCCTTTAGTCAGGACTACTAGATCATCTGCGAATGCGACAATATGAGAGTGTGTTGATAATTTTAGATTTAACAAGGAATTATACATCACATTCCAGAAACCTGGCCCACAACACGATCCCTGTGGACACCCTTTGCTCACTTTCTTTACCAATTTGTGAGTATTTGTCTGTAATGTGGCATATCTATCACTGAAATAGCTTTGTGTCAACTTAAATAGGTTTTTAGGGCATTTCAATTCCTTTAAGTTTTGTAGGATACTTGGCCACCAGGCTGCATCAAACGCACCTCTCACGTCTGACCATAGATATACACTTTTTTTCCTTTAAACTTTGTGAGATAATGTTCTTTACATCCATAGCAGCATCCACCGTTCCTTTTTGTGGAGTAAATCCATACTGTTGAGAATTCATTAAGGAATGAGTATAAATTTTATGAGATATTCTATCAACTAGGAGTTTTTCAAGTACTTTCCCTGCTACGTTAATCAGGCTTATAGGCCTGTATTTAGACACTTCTGTACTTTTATCTTTACCCGGTTTGGTTATAGGTATAATGACCGTTTGAAGACCCTCAAAAGGATTTCACTACTAATCCCATCCTCGCCAGGCGTTTTCTTGGGGTTGAAGTTTTTAATGACAGTGAGTACCTCCTCTTCAGAAAATGTTCTATCATCTTCCTCTTCAGATGATTCTAGACTATATCTCCTTATTTCTCTTTGGCATTCATTGTCACTCTCTTTGTTATCGTCGGGTACAAAATAATCAATCATATATTGTAGTGTACTTTCCATATCTTCAGTATATGTCCCATTATTTTTCTTTATTGTTGAGAGAATGCATTGACTTCGTGTTTTACCAGCTGATATTTTGTAAGCTGCACTCCAAGGATTTGAACTAGCTGTGGAGCAGAATTGTTTCCATGACTTGATTTTCTCTTGTTTTATATGTGATTGATAGAGTTGTTTCTCTTCTATATATTGTGTTTTCCGTTGAAGTCTTAAATTTTCGTCATTTAGTGTTCTCTGATAGCGTCTTCTCATGGCGTTTACTTTTTTGCAGTGTACTGTTAGACCGTCATTCCACCATGGCACTGTCCTGCCTTTTGAAGGTTTTTTCCTGCCTATAGAAATTCTGAATGCAGAGTTGCATGCAGATTTAATGCATACAAATAACTCACTAATTAATTCTTCCATTCCCATCCTGTTGAAAATATTATTAGTTAATTCTTCATCTAGTATTTTTGGATCACTATTATTTTTTAGATGAAACATGTTCACTAATCTGTCTACCAAACTCGAGTTAAACTGTGGAAAATTTTTCTGGTTTACTATGTATTTTATCCCTCCATCTGTCTGCTGAACGGGATTATAGTAAGTTCCTGAACTGTCAGTTTCTATTCTAAATGTTATGATCTTATGATCTGAACAGCTTTCTTCCTCTCCGCTGTTCCATTCCAAAATGTGTCTGACCATTGTGTTGTTGGAGATTGTTAGATCTACTCAGCTTTTCCCTCTTACCGTTTCAAAAGTAGGTAAATTGTTATCTTCATTGTTAATATATATGTTGCTAGTAATTAGATATTCCTCCAACTTCCTTCCTCGGGGATTGGTTAGAGTGTCATACCACATTTGACTTCGTGCGTTGGTATCAGCTGCAATGAGTAACCTTTTTCTTTTGACGAAGTTAACTATGTTGTCTAGCATCTTTATGTCCGTATCAATGTCTGCAGTAATATCGAAGTATTTGCTGACAGCATAAAATTCAAATTCTTCCAAGCTTACTTCCACTACCACGCAGTCTGCGTCCGACAGTTGGTTGATCATTATAGTATCCATCTGGCGGTTGTTAACAATGATTGCAGATCTCTTTCTGCCTACGCCATAAGTAAAAGTTTTAAATTTTGTGGGAATTCCTGCAAGTTGGTTATTAACAACGTATGGTTCCTGTATAAAGGCCAGGTCAATGTTATGTGCAGTGATTAGTTGAATTAAGTTAGATGTGGCAGCTCTAGAGTGCTGTACATTAATCTGTATGCATCGTATTTGTTTTGATTTTCTGTCGTTCCTAGGCATGTGGTGTTAAAAGTTGATACGCCCAATGTAGTTCTTCACCTTTATTTTGTACTGGTTACAGCTTTTATCCAGTGCAGAATGTTGTTCATTGGCAGGATCCTTGGTGTTGTATTTATTGAAACTGATACAATTAATACACCGATATTGATTCTTCTGTGCTGTACATTCTCGTAGTGTATGGTTCCCTGCGCAAAGTGGGCAAGTTAGAGTCCCTGTGCATTCACTTGCCCGATGATTATATTTGTTACATTTGTAGCATCTATTTATTTTTATATAGTCATCATGACCACACATGTTCCATCCGACCTTAAGTTTTTTGTCCATCATTTTCTTCCGAGTTTCAGAATTAACCTCAATAATGAGATTGTTTTTTCCTTTCCTGGCTTTGAATATGAATTTTGGTGTAATGTCACTTTCTTCCAAGTGGAGCTCAGAGTTTTGAGCTAGGATTGCATCCTTTAGAGCGTCCAAGTCCATGTCCTCTGGAGTATTATATACTATTAATCGAGGGTTCCACAATTTAGTATCGGTAGCTTCTACTTAATCTTCACACGTTTCATTTATATTTTTGCAGATAGATTCCATATCACTCTTATTTTCAGCCTGTATTAATACGTTGCCATTTTTTAGTGATTTGAACGATCCAATGCCAACCTTAAGTTCAGCTGGTTTAATCTTATTCTTGACATATGTCTTAATGTATTCTGTCGTTTGCTTGATTAAAAACACAATTTCAATTTGGTGCAAGCCAGTTTGTGTGCTTCTATTGCATTCTGATGTCAGCAATCTACGACGACGATTTCCATCTTGTAATATGCATTATTGGTAGCATTGGTAACTCAAATCGATGCATGGATTATTCATTCATTTAGTATGCTGTGATCTCACAGCAGGCAAAATATTGATAACAAAATAAGAAAATAATTATTATTTACAAAATTCGTTACATTTTATTCATGAAATAGTCTTAATAAATCCTAATCAAAATTACGAGTTTCATCCGATGACATTTTGTTCTCACAAATATATTTATAAACTCGTAATCTCTTGTGGATTACATATGATAAATGCTTAAGGCTCATATTATAATTGGAGGCACCTATTTTTGGTGGAAATTTTTGCCAGATTTAATGCATTTTTTAATAGTAATTTGATTTTTTTTTTTTTTTTTGCTATTTTGATTTAATTTTTTCAGTAGTTTTTGTTAGGATTTATAAGGAATAAAAGCTTCAAACAACACTAGGCCTAATTTTAATTAATGCAACTTGATTTTCTTAACAAATTGCAACTGAACTCTCATTTTCAGTGAATATTGACTTAAACATGAATTAGGCCTACTGATTTTTATCATCACAGTTTGCCTTCAATGACCGATTCACAGTAGCCACCATTTATGATTGCCACCATCAAACTGTTCCCAATGCATTTCAATTATTTTAAATACTAAATGGCAATAAAGAGTGTGTCTGTCTACCATATGTACTCTTTGCAGCATTTGCCCTTGTTTTATGGGTTTAACAATTAGCATGCATACAAATATTTTGAAATCTAAGAAGAAATTGATTAATTGTGCTACAAAAGAAGCGAGTAGAGTTTTCCGTTTGAGCATGATTTTGCTCACAAATGAAGGAGGCTGGCAATGAAGTTAAGACCAGTTCATTCTACTTAAATCACAAATTGTGAATTTTTTCCTCTCTCGGATTAGTAGTCATCATTATTATAAATTCCACCTACTTCCTCAGATACTATTGTTATAATAATCAGTGTTCAAAGTTAGAAAAGAGCAGACGTGGTATGTTTCTCTACAATTTTATACATGCTTTTATATTAAGACTGAAATAATATATGTTATGATATGTAATTTAGTTCTATAATCTTCTATCTATATAAAAATGAATGTATGTCTGTCTGTCCTTTATGCATTTCTACACCATTCATCCGATCGCCATGAAACTTTGGGAAGTTGTTGAGTACACTCCTACCAAGGTTTCTGGCATAGTACTTTTTTAATTTTAGCTTTCGTTCGTGAGTTAGGAGTGAAAAAATTGGAAGAAAACGTGCATTTTTTGTGCTTTTGAAGCATCAGTTTTCAGTAAAACATTTCAATTGTCAAATCAATGAACAGGTGACTGTCTACTTTTGTCATATCTTGGAAATAAAAGCATTGCAATCGCTTGAATGTTGTAAGCTCATGCTGGTCGATTCATTTGTTTATAATGTCAAGGCACACAGACAACTGAAATTTTCACTCTTGACGGAAGAAGGATAATGAATATATGCCTAAATGGGTAAACATTGTTCAATTTGAACGAAACTCACTATGCAGGGGTTTTCTGGGCCAGGTAACTCGAATCTAAGGTTATTTTTCCCATGCTGCACTTTCTAATTGTGGAATTCACTTCGAAGCCGATTTATAGCTGTTTCATTAATTATGCCTATCAATCATTTAGTTTAGACCTATGAATGTTTTGCATGCAAAGTGTTAATCAATGTAATATTTTAATTATTTGCTCTTAATTTTTAATCTTCCGCTTAATTATCGTGGGCAAAGCCGCAGGGATCTGCTACAAGCTATAAAAAGCCATATCTAGTGTTTTCTGAGGGAATAGTTTGAGTGTGATAAGCTGTTCTTCCTCATTTCAAATTCTAAATACCTATATAAAGACCTAGTGTAAAGTGTTTCCTATTACAGGCCATGGAGGCCCAGAGGGTTCCAGGAGGTTGAGGCTCCCAGATTTTGGACATACGGCACGTAAAGGTGGTAAGGTTGTCAGCCTTACGCACCGGCCGCCTGTACCCCCAGGATTGCTCCTGGTACTCATTTTTGTTAGAGGCTGAGTTGATCCCAGGGTCATAGTGCCACCAGAAGGATTAGGCCAATTGAAAAACTCCAACGACCTCATCGGGAATCGAACCCGCAACCTTCCGGTTTGTAGTATATACTGTATAAAGACCTAGAGTTTGAAAATCAAAAGTCCTTCATAAATTATTTTTGAATTTACAAAATACAAAGCCCGAGCGATGCCGGGCCTTTCAAGATAGTTATTGAAATATAATTCACCAGCTCGGCTGAAGTTTCCATATTGATCTCATTCTGGAGGTGCACCATTTTTTGTTTTCCTTTCTCATGCTTGTGCTCATCTGCCTAGCCATAACTTGATATATTTCTCTGGCTTGAATTTATTTATGGGAGGTACCATCAGCTTTAAGAAGAGTAGGTTAAATTTGTGAAGATGATTTCTTGAAGGTGATAGAATAATGTTTGTTCCACAAAATTCCCTTTCACAATCTGTAGTTGATATAATTACAGATTAACATTTTGAGATGCTGGCAGGGCCAGCATTCATGAATCAAGATTTATTATGTTTTTGAACTGCAACAAAATTGAGTTATTAACATACATATGATTTACAGAATGAGAGGTTATATAGGCTACAAAACAGAATATGGAAATACGACAGTTTAAAGTACAGTATTAGTGATAACACACAAAGAAACAGGATTTTTCAAAATACAATATCAATATTAACTACAAAAAACTTATTAATATAATAAAATGGATTTAAAGCAAGCCAGTCTCTCAAAACAGCCTTAAACCTGTTTGATTTAACTGATGGCGCAGCTCTGGTAATCTATTAAACAATTTAATACCTATATTATTACACCACTCTTTTAGTATTTCTTGCACTGTGAGTAACTATGATGTTATTCCTAGTTACATAATGATGTAGATTATAATAAATATTTTTGGTACGGAGATTAGATTTAATATGTAGTAAACAATTGTAGATATACTGATTAATTACAGAGAGAATTTTAAAATTCTAAAACAACGGATGACAATGAGCATCAACAGATATACCATAAATCTCAAGGCCTTTTTTTTTGTAATAATAATACTTTATAGATATCAGCAACATTGCACCATATATGAAGGCCATATGAAAGTATACTGTGAAAAAAATCATAATAAGATTTCTTAAGATGTTCTTAGATACATTATTTTTTTAAAATGATTCAGTAAGCGAGCCAACCTTTTCCAGACGTAGGAAATATGACTAGCCCAAGTAAGTGTAGAATCCAATACGATACCCAGAAGATTAACTTCAGAAGTAATTTCATCATGAAATTGTTTAAGGGGAAAAAAGAATAGATTGTGTTTTATCAGTGTTAAGTTCAAAGCTGTTAGCACTAAAGAGTTTATTCCATTCAGAAAATGGTATTTTACTAGTGTCAAATCTACAAATAAAATCTAAAAACTGAGCAGTTAATGGTTACTTTGGTGAAATATTAGTAGCAAATAGGCTATATTACGAGAATAATAACTGTGCCACCCATAAGCAACTCCAGGGAGCGGTATGCCACTAATCGTTTTTACCAGCACCAGTATTGCATACCAGTGCATACTGGCTCACTTCAAACACTGATAATACTAGCACATTCACTATGGTGGTAATTGAAAAAATGTTGATCCTTTTCTTGGTTGAAGAAAATGTTTTGTGAATTCATCACTGTTGGGCTTTAGTAATTTCTGACAAAGTAGTAATTAATTTTTACTTCTCATTATCCATTTTTCAAGTAAATTATCTTTTTTTCATAGGGTGAAAAGTATGATGGTCGTAAGGCAGATGTATGGTCCTGTGGTGTTATTCTTTACGCTTTGCTGGTGGGAGCCCTCCCTTTTGATGATGACAACCTAAGACAGTTACTAGAGAAGGTGAAAAGAGGCGTTTTCCATATTCCTCATTTTGTCCCTCCTGATTGCCAAAATCTTCTGAGAGGAATGATAGAAGTCAATCCAGAAAAAAGACTCACGGTAAGTTCATGCTACTACACAAGGAAAAACTATTCCATTTTCCACTTCAGAATAGTTACATTCTGCTGCCAAAACTGTGCAATGCATTTTACCATTTTTAACATTTGATGATCTTTATATTACCATAATCTAGTGTTAAATTCTTGAGTTTTGTCCATTCTGTAGCGATAATCTTAATGATTTATGTATAGTGTAGAGCTTTATCACTGGTACTCACTACTAAATTGCGGTATTTTGTTACCTGTTGGAGCGCTTTCAACCGCATGGAGCGGCCATCTTCAGCAACTGACTTCCGTGGTGTTGTTGTTGTTGTTGGGAAGACATTTCTGGATAACTGTATCGTACAGCGCGTGCGATTTGAATTGTAACTGTTCGTTTAGGATGTTGGTGTTGTCTTGTGTGGTGTGTCTGTATATTTCATATTGTTCGAGTGTGTTGAGTGTGTGACCTTTGTGGTTAATGTGTAGGATTTCCATGTCTGTATTGATGTCTGCGTATTCGTGTCCTGTGGTTATTATATGGTTTGCATAGGCAGAGTCTGTGTTTTGTTTGAGAGCTCGTATGTGTTCTGTGTATCGTGTTTTGAAACTTCGGCCTGTTTGTCCTATGTAGAATTTTGGGCAGTCGTTGCAACGACAAAATTCTACATAGGACAAACAGGCCGAAGTTTCAAAACACGATACACAGAACACATACGAGCTCTCAAACAAAACACAGACTCTGCCTATGCAAACCATATAATAACCACAGGACACGAATACGCAGACATCAATACAGACATGGAAATCCTACACATTAACCACAAAGGTCACACACTCAACACACTCGAACAATATGAAATATACAGACACACCACACAAGACAACACCAACATCCTAAACGAACAGTTACAATTCAAATCGCACGCGCTGTACGATACAGTTATCCAGAAATGTCTTCCCAACAACAACAACAACACCACGGAAGTCAGTTGCTGAAGATGGCCGCTCCATGCGGTTGAAAGCGCTCCAACAGGTAACAAAATACCGCAATTTAGTAGTGAGTACCAGTGATAAAGCTCTACGCTATACATAAATCAATAATCTAGTGAAATAAGTTGTGCAATCTGTTTTGTCCCTGTAAATGTAGGGAGTTTTTATTGTTTATTTCATCAATAAATGTATATCATATAGCTTACTAGGAAGTGTCTATTTGTTTTATGTTAGTTGAATTATGTAATAAAAACCTAATTACATCTGATGTAATTTTGCTTAATGATTTTCTGTTTAACTGTTATCCATGTACTAAAATTTTACTTTCCTTCCATAAGAGGGCAAAAAAAGAAAGAATTAAATTACTGACTACCTTTTCCAACAATTTCAGAACTAATCTATTTGTTTTTAATTTTTGCATTGTTCATTAACCAACCTAATTCTCTGCAAGGTAATTTTTCTTGTACTTATCTGAATTTTCTGGATTCTCTGAGTTTCTTTTTTGAACAAGTTGTAATAAAGCATTTCTATCCTAAAGTAAGCAGTTGCACTGAATTGCTGGACAAGTGCTGGGTAATAGTTTTGGCATGAAAACTAGCAATCTAATTATAGGCACTCGCAAATTTGTATTTTAGTATGTTGTAGCAAATGCTGAATTTTCAGAGTTTAATCTATCTACTCATAATGTTTACTTTTGGTCTTTGTTGCACAAATCATCAAGGAATTCATTTTCTGTATAAATAAGGATTTGAAGATAAAGGAGAAAATTATAGGCTATTTAATGGCTGCATTGTTAGTTTGATTTTCATGCTACAGAATGGCATTCAAGAATCCGGCAAACTTCAGGCCTGAGGAGTGCCTGAGGATTTTAAAAAATGCCACATTTTTACACTTACTTTTTATCATACACTGTTGAAGAGCCAATGTCGTATGCTTCATATATGGTTTGCACCAACACATCGCTATAAGTTTGATTAGCATTTTCACTTTCCCTGCATCAACAACACATAATGTTTACATTTTTTGCCACCTCTTTTCTTTGCTGAATCCATAATGGGGCTATTAAGTTTTATTAGCAATTTTCACTTTCTCTGCATCAATAACACACAGTGTTTACATTTTTTGCCACCTCTTTTCTTTGCTGAATCCATAATGGGGCTATACAGCAGTAAATAGATGATAAAATTAGAAGGAATGAACAGGAATGTCTGTTAGCAGAGTCAAGCAACACCCACCAAGAAGGAACATTTGAAAATGCACTCTGAAATCCATGCCTCAAATCAGAAGGAACCGGATTTTTTATGGCTGGGTCTTTTAATGTCAATCTGTACTTTAAGAATGTAACAGGATTAGTAACAGATGCTATATCCAAATATAGCTTATAAAGATAATAGTGGAAATTCTCTCAAAAATACATACATTTCCCGCAAGATAAACCATCTATCCGTTAGAAGTTAGAACTACAATCAAGATCTTCTCTTCTGCTGTGAATAGCCCATTCTCTGTATCTAAATAAAAAATAATGCCTATAGTCAGTCAATGGTATATACTTGGTATAATCATCGTAAAATATGAAATAAAAATTTTTCAAATCATAAAATCTCATTTAGAATAATGTCTAATAATACGGTTGTCATAGTTCAGGAGTGAAAAGCTTGAACATCATTCACCTAATTGATAGTAGAGAAAGGGTAATAGTGATGGGAGATTTCAACAGTAAAGTGGGACACACAGAATTCGATGAAGAGGAGCCAATGGGTCCATATGGATACGGCAGTCGTAATGAAAGGGGAGAGAAACTGATCCAGTTCGCACAGAGAAATAGGTTAAAAATCACCAACACATTCTTCAGGAAAAACCCATCAAGCAAGTGGACATGGATAGCTCCCAATGGCATCACAAAGAACGAAATTGACTTCATTCTCACCAACCAACTGAAAGAGGTGAAAGATACCCAAGTAGTCAATGGAATAAAATTCGACACAGACCATAGAATGGTACGCATAAGAATAACTATCCAGAGGAATAAGCAACCATACATCAAGACAAAGAGATCAAAACCAGAAACAATCAATGCAACAAGATTCAGCCAAGAACTGAAAACTAGAATAGGAATGATCGCGAAAGAAAAGACGCAAACAACAAAAAAGACAATATGACGATTTAGTAAAATGCATTACACACGCAGTGGAGAACTCCAAAATCTCAAACAAAAAGGAACAAAAGCTGAACAAGCTTAAGAAAGAGACCCAGGAAATGATAGCAAGGAGGGAACAGTTAAAAACGAGTATGAAGGACAACCCACAGAAAAAACAAGAATATGCAACAATAAACAAGAACACAAAAAAAGAGATGAGAAAGGACCTGAGAGATTACAAGTTAAAGATAATCCAGAATATCATAGATTCCTCCAAAGTAACCTCGATAAAGAAGATAAGAAAACAGATGTCAGAAGGCAAGCACTGGATGCTGGGGGTGAAGGATTCAGAAGGAAGAAGCCAGACAACCAGAGGAGACATATCAGCTCAAGCCACCAAATTCTACAGAAAACTATATACTAGCACTCTGAAAGACAGCACACCAGACCAATACTCTGCAACCGCAACCTCAGAAATTGAAGAAATCCCACCAATCATACCCAGTGAAATCAGATCAATAATCAAGGAATTAAAAAATGAAAAATGCCCAGGTGACGACGAAATCTATAACGAATACATCAAAATGGGAGGAGAAACCTTAATACCAACCATCACAGAATTGTTTAATGCAATAATCCAAACCGAAGAAATCCCCAAGGAATGGCTAAAAAGCACCATCATTCTGTTACACAAAAAAGGCAAGAAAGATGACATAAACAACTATAGGCCAATCAGCCTCATGCCAATCATATACAAAATGTTTATGAAAGTTCTCACAAAAAGAATGACCAACAGATTGGATGAATGCCAACCAGTGGAACAGGCAGGCTTCAGAACAGGCTATAGCACAGCAGACCATCTACAGACACTCAACCAAGTAATCGAAAAAGTACAGGAATTTAATCAAGGAATCTATATCGCCTTTGTTGACTTCCATAAAGCCTTTGATTCAGTGGAGCACAAATGCGTACTTCGAGCGCTGACGAACCAGGGAGTTCCAACCACTTACATCAACATCCTAGCCCAAATGTACAGAACAAGCCAAGCGAGAGTGAGGACAGAAAGAGATGGGGAGTGGTTCCGTCTAGCAAGAGGAGTCAAACAAGGCAACCCTCTATCCCCAAAACTTTTCACTAGCCTATTAGAGAACCAATTTGCAAAGCTCAACTGGGACGACAAGTACGGTATCAACATCAATGGTGTCAGGTTGACAAACCTCAGGTTCGCAGACGATATTATCCTGCTAGCAGAATCAGCAAAAGATCTAGAAGAAATGCTAAAAGACCTGGAGGCTACCAGCAAAGAGGCAGGATTGCACATGAACCCCACAAAAACTCAAGTGATGACCAACAAAGAAGAAACCCCCATCCACATCGGCACTACACATCTAAAGTACACCCAAGTACACCCAAGAGTACATATATCTAGGACAAATGATCTCGTTTGGTAACTGTATGGAAAAAGAAATCAAAAGATGGATCGGCTTGGCGTGGAAGAAGTTTTGGTCATTGAAGTTCTTACTGGCTGACAAAAGACTGAAGACAGCAATGAAGTCTGCGGTCCTAGAGAAATGTGTGGTTCCAGTACTGCTCTATGGGTGCCAAACATGGGCGCTTACTGAAAAACAGCGGCCAGCATTACAGGTATGCCAGTGCAAAATGGAGCGATTTATCCTCCACATCTCATTAAAGGACAAAATCCGCAACACAGAAATCAGGAAAAGAACAGGTATGAAGGATGTGGCAAATACAGCGGAACAGTTGAAATGGAGGTGGGGAGGCCATGTGATGCGAATGAACCAACGAAAAGGGCACAAAAAGCTACAATTTGGGACCCCAGAACAGGCTGGAGAAGTGTGGGGAGGCAAAAGACCAGATGGGAGGACGACTTCATCAAATCATCAGGAAGACTATGGTCTCGAGTAGCGAGGAATAGAAAAGAGTGGAAGAAAATGGGAGAAACCTCCACCCCAAGTGACTAGTGGAAATACAGAAGCAATCCAACCATGCACAAAAACTCTCGCTAGGATTAGCTCACCTAACGAGAGGTATAGGAGCTTGCCCTGCAATCCGCAGGAGGCCATTGCCCTTTGGGATGTCTAGGCTAATTTTATTTATTTATTTATTTATTTACTAATATCACATTCCGAAATACTTTATACCTGATATAATATTATTGTCATTGTCACATTCTTTAGTTTTAAGTTTTGTTTGATTTATTTCCTTAAAAAATGAAATATTTATGCGGAATCAGATCAGGATATGTTTAAAAATATTAATGGTTAATTCATTGCATCTGTGCTGAAACAATTGGTCACTATTGCACCATCTGTAAAGGGACAGTAAAGATTACATGACAGGACTTTAATTAATTAAGACATTAATTTAAGTTGGTCAAAATTTTTAAAATTTGTAACATCAAAACAGAATCGCAGATGTTTAGTCTTTTTGGCCTGGACGTGTTCCGTTATTATCTTTATAAACTATTCATTGTATCCAATTCATTGGCACTCAGAAAATACCTTCAATATCATACTTTCCAAAGAATATATGACTGGTACTCATTGTTTTCATTGTAACCTATTTGAAAATGGAAAAACATCCAAGAGAATGAGACTATTCTTTAGTTTTAAAACCTCCCTACAATAAGGATGTAACCAACAATATCAGTGTTCTCATAGTTTGACTATAACCTCATAGGTGGCACCAATAGACAAAGTATAAGTTCATATATCTTTATTCAACCAAAAAATGCAGTATAAGTTATGTGAAGTCAGCTGCAAATTATTTTCTGAACATATGCTTTGTTATGCCTGATTTTGCTGTGCAATTCTCATTGGAAGGATAGGGTTATGGAAGATATAGTTCAAGATGTAAATGTTACCCTTTTGCCATAGGTAATAACTATAAGAAATGTTGTTAAGAATGTTGTTCAGTGTCAGTCTTCATCTGGGAAATTGCATACATACCAGTATTGGAGAATTAACTATTCTATTTCTAATAGAGGTTTCGTATAAAGATTACAATAAGTTGCTTACTGTTTTTAACTAAACCTGGAAAATCTGTCTGAAACTGTAGTAGAAAAGAGCAAACTGACAGAGAGAAATCTTGTAGCTATTTTATTTCAAAAGTGTAATAATATTGTTTAAATATCAGGAAAATCTGAGTATAAAATCTTCTATGAATGTCAAGATTATCAATTCTGTAAGACCAAATGTTCTAAACCCCAGAGAATATTAAAGAAATAATTGATTGATATGTACAAGGAGAGGTAGGTTTCATTAAGTTGCTTATTTAGATATTTTTTAACTAAATAATGTGGTTTTGAAATAGTTCATAGTCGTAAGGCTTCAAACAATATTGGAGATAGATTTATTGTGTGTTGTGTGTTCTTTATCATTAGTTGGCAGATATAAATCGGCATCCTTGGGTGACAGCTGGTGGGAAAGGGGAATTAGAACTTGAGCTTCCAATGATGGAAGTTGTGCAGACACACATCATTCCCTCCATCGATGCGATGGATCCAGATGTTCTCCAGGCCATTTCTAGCCTTGGATGTTTTAAGGATCGAGAAAAACTAATTCAGGAATTGCTTAGCCCAAAGTAAGTTTCCTTGGATACTTTAAGTGTATTAATAAACTAATTAAAGTTTACATAATCAGTTAAGTTATCAGTTTCAGTTTCAGAGGAAAAGGATTTAGAGGAACAGTATATGGCAGCTCACGTGTATTAACCTTTTCTGTGCTTGCTTACTTACTCAATGGCAATAGGTAATTCCTGAGCAAGCTAAAGGAATATTATCTATTTTATGGAACCCAGAGGTTCATTGCTGTGCTTACATGAGCCTGCCATTCAACCCTATTCTGTGCTAACTCCAACTCCAACTACTTCCCTTAAATCTACTGTAATATTGTCCTCATATTGTTTAGGTCTTCCAAGTGGTCTCTTCCCTTCGGGTCTACCAATCAATATTTTTTAGATATGTCATTCCTCCCCCATACGTGCAACATGTCCACCCCACCATTTTATCCTCCATGATTTAATTACCCTTATTATATTTGGTGAAGAGTACATGTTATGAAGCTTTTCATTATGCAGTTTTCTCCATCTCAGGTCCGAATATTTTCCTAAGCACTCTATTTTTTAACACTCTCAAATTTGTTCTTCTCAAAGAGTAAGGGGCCATGTCTCACATCCATATAATACAACCATGTTTATTTTCAGATTTCTGGACAGAAGATGAGAAGATAGGAGCTTCTGAATTGAATAAAACAAGCATATCCTGATTTTACATTTAACTTCTTCCTTAATTTTATTTGTATTTGTAATTATTGCTC
Organism: Ectobius pallidus; assembly: GCA_964059195.1. Lineage (NCBI taxonomy): Eukaryota > Metazoa > Arthropoda > Insecta > Blattodea > Ectobiidae > Ectobius > Ectobius pallidus. The sequence goes on from CAXKWD010000001.1 coordinate 100,547,282, forward strand.
CCACATATTTGAATTTCTCCACTTGTTCGATTGCTTTATCTGCTACTCTAATATTTTGTAGCACATTATTTTCATCATATTCAGTGGGTGCCACTTTTTAACGACTCTTTTTCCAAGAACTTCTCGTACCTGCTGCCACCCTAATCCTCCTCGACCTGTCAAACAGTGAATAGAAAGGTAATTAGGCGTATTCACACTTGTCTGCAGTCCAGAACACTGTTGCCAAATACGTACCACAGAACTTACTTTACTTAAGAAGTAGTGAATGACAGCGACGACACTGGGGAAAGCCACGCTACTACCAGAGCGCCTGTTCTTTGTCGGTGTCAAAGTCAGTGCAGATTTTCGGTTTAGGGAACAATGCTATTATATTCTTTTGCAGATAGACGAGGGTTTGGGACGAGGCCTTCTTAAAATGGCATCAGCGGTACTTAGTTTTTTCTGTATTAATTTCCAATACAACATTCCCTCAGGCATCGAAAAGACTTTCTGTATTTCTCCCAATTGTGTTTATGTGATTGCCCAATAGATGAACATCATGTGCGTAAGGTGAACATATTGGGTGATTGCCATTTAATTCTAGGCCTATCTTTTTTCCTGAACTTTCCTAATGGCATATTCCATAGCAAAATTAAGAAGTAGGCTACAGGCGTTAGTGCATCTGCTTGCTTTAAGAGATTTTTACCTTTACTTAGGGCAATCAGTCATAGGAGAGAGGTTCCATCCGGTGCTGTGAATTGAACTCCGGCTTAGCTCAGTTGGTAGAGCATTGATGTGAATAGTCAGAGGTCCTGGGTTCAAGTCCTGGTGTTGGAGGAATTTTTCTCCTCTAATATTCTCATGTAATGTCCAGCAGAGACAATAATCTGTGGTTCATGAATGCTTATATATCTTCAATTTGACACCTGATATGCAGTCCTTGGTCTGTTATGTCTAAGTAAATTTCACTTGAAATACTGTGAGGGCTCTGCAGATGCAATTCTGTTGATTATACTGGTTTATTGGTAAGCAGGTAGCTGTAAGTCAATACTTTTTTTTTCCCCCAATAAATAATAATAATAATTATTTTATTGCTGTCAATAAAAAGACGTTTTTAAAATTATTTCGAAACCAGTGAATAAACGTTAGAAAGTTAAAACATGACGTTTCAACTCTACCCTTGAGTCTTCCTCAGGTGACACCTCGATCAATACTGAACATAAGGAGGATTGAGTTTCGTCATGATAACCCATTTGTCTATCATTGATAAAAACATTGTTTCTAAAATATCTGTTTTTCCAGTCCTTTGGAATGTGAAACATTGCTTCCTCTATGCATTCCACAGGCGGCCGGGGAATTTTTACCACTGGATTTTCCCTTCTCAGTCTCCTCATTACATCCAACCACTCCTCCCCTATATCACCACCACACTTATTCAAACAAACCACCTGGTTGCCGATTATGCATCATGCCTCATATACCTTTCTTTTTACGCAATCATCCTCGATACTTACAATGTTTACATCACCAATACTATGTTTGTATGATTGTGTAAAAAGAAAGGTATATGAGGCATGGTGCATAATAATAAATTACAATTACAATTACAATAATCGGCAACCAGGTGGTTTGTTTGAATAAGTGCGGTGGTGATATAGGGGAGGAGTGGTTGGATGTAAGGGAAAATCCAGTGGTAAGAATTCCCAGGCCGCCTGCGGAATGCATAGAGGAAGCAATGTTTGACATCCCAAAGGACTGGATTTTAGAAACAATGTTTTTATCGATGGTAGACAAATTTGTTACCATGACGAAACTCAGACCTCCTTATGATCAGTATTGATTGAGGTGTCACCTGAGGTAGAGTCGAAACATTGTGTTTTAACGTTTATCCACTGGTTTTGAAATAATTTTAAAAACGTATTTTTATTGTATTTGACTCAGTGGAAATTAGGACCGAAATGGATGTTTTATTTATTGCTGTCAGTAGACTCCATGGAGTTTCTGACATTGTCAGTTTACATCTTAGTTAGTGATACACAAATTGTAAAATTTATAAATTCATACAAAGACATTCATACATGGCAATATTAAGATATATCATTACAATTAGTCTAAAGAATAGGGCCTACATAATTAGTAGCAATTTGAAAACTATAAAGATATGATGAGATTACATTCATACAAAACACATCATAGTAGCAATTTGAAAACTATAAAGATAAGATATATACAGACAACATTCAGATAAAGTATTACAATTCATCTAGAGAGTAGAATCATTTACTTATTAAAAAACTTCTCAGTTCCTTCCTAAATCTTAAACCATTTAGTGTTTTTATATGCTTTGGCAATTTATTAAATAATATAGCTCTCATTATATACACATCTTTCCGGGTTGAGGATTTCTTTATACGTTCTCTATGGCAGTCTTCATTGTGCTTAGTATTGTAGTTGTGTATATTACTGTTTGTCCTTAGATGTTTTTCTTTTGTATCTAATATTGTTTTATATGTGTAGAGTGAGTAGACTGTAAACATATTCTACATTGTTGACTTTCTATTTCTTTTCCTACTACCCACACAAAAAAACAATGAAAATAAAATAAATATCTTCTTGTGGCACTTTAGAGCAAAAGGTTTGGATGATTGTTATTGTGAAAAGAAAAGTACGAAATAAATAAAGAGGTGACTGGCCTAAATGCTTTGAAACAGTTACATTCAACATTAAATTTTATCTTTTTTAAGTATTAATTCTGTGATGGAGATTTAATATGTATTTACTGACTTCACTACATAAACTTCCTATAAATTGTATGGATTTCTTTTTTTTAATTGTCAGTTTTATAGATTTTTTGTGATAAATACTATAAGAAACAAGAAACTCCTACTATTACAATGATTTTCACTTGTATGTACAAATTGAAAACGCCTGTATTACTATTAGGTAATCTTAGTCTTAAATTAAATATCTGTGTTGTCAATTTGTTTAAGAAGAAGGCTCTTAAATACGTTTCTTCTCATTGTCCACATCCTGAGGTTGTTGACCTAGTTCCACTTTGACAGATCAATACTAAGAGCATTCTTGGAAATGTCAGGAAAGAGGCTTTTCACCTTAACAAAATTCAATTACCTTTTTGAAATCCCAACATCAAAATCCGAGCCCTGATTATAATTGTTGCCAAAAGAACATTTATACCTCATATAATTAAGAACAGACGAGGAGTGGGAGTAGTATTCCTGTCTGAGTAAAATGCGCCATGGATACAGCCTTGTTATTTGCTACTGCGTGTATCTGCATAGAAATAATTTTGATTACACAGCAATACAATTCTTTTGTTAAGTGGGCATAAACATATAAAGGCTGACAGAAAATGATTCAGATTAATATGGAGTTTTTATTACTGTTATTATAGCACAGTGTTTTAATACCAAAATTTATTTTCCAGTCATAACACAGAAAAGGTAATTTACTTCTTACTGCTGGAAAGGAAGCGTCGCCGACCAGCGTTTGAAGATGATACAGAAGCCATTGTCCGTGTTCGATCTGAATCAAGTGATCCTCCTAGAAAACGAATAGATACCTGTAAAGTAAATGGAACTGCAACATATCAGTTTGGCCAGATCAGCGAGGGCTCTCCTCTTACGCCTCGTAGACAGCAATTCAAGTATGTATTGGACTTAGAAATCAAATTTGAGTCTAATATGCACATGGGAAATCTAAAATCATTATAGAGAACTCCCAGTTATAATTTATTATTCAAGTAAAGCAAATTTTTGCCTTTAGCTATTTCAAATACATTTTAAGGCTTTTTTATAATTTGGATGTATTTTGTATTTCCACATCTTTGATAAATGCATTTCATTCCACCTCTCTCTTTTTTTTTTTTTTTTTTTTTTGTCTCTAGTGAGCTAGTTCTTTTAAATGTAAGATGTATTCTAATTATTTCTTCATGGGTTAGAGGCCTAGTCACAAATTTGGAAAACTCCAAGCTTTTGAACCAACTCTGGGTCCATCCTCAGATATCTGAGTTGAAAGTAAAAAGTATAATAAGTAGTCCTAACATTTAGCAAGAAATTCATGTCATTCAAGTTATATTCTTACTTTGCAGCCTTATTATTATCTCATGAACTTAGCTAACTACACTGCTAGGCAAAGAAAGCATAACACGTAAGATTTTTTGAGAATTGCATAACAAATGAACAATATATATCTTCTACATACATAATATTCTCATACAATTTTGTGGCATCATTTATTGCATCTTTCTTTAGACAGTATGTATATTTTTAACAAACAGAATTAACATTTAGCTGGAAATGAAAAGAAATAAACAGAAATTACCCAGTTTTATTGTTCGCTGAATTTGGTGGACTTTTCCGTGTCTCAGTCGTTGAGATCATACGTTTCCATTTCTCAGTTATTGAGTTTGCTTCATTTGGCACTGTTTAGACACTTTCTCTGAACTTTTCATTAAATTCTCAGTTCATAGAGGAGATGGAAATCAATACTTTGGACTGGGTAGTACAAAATCCTGACCTCAGTCCAATTGAGCATGTATGGGACATTCTTGGATGTCAAGTCAGTTGACAAACTTTTTTTACACCGAGTTTTACAGTGTGGGCAGCACTGCTTATAGAATGGAGTGCAATTCCACAAAGATAAGATAAGATAAGATTTATTCACCATAAAATTTCAATACAGAATTTATGGGCTTCGTCAGTAAACTAATCCTAGGCTTATTGGCTAGCAATTCTTACAACAATTAAAAGTAACACAAGAATGAAGAAGTTTAAGGTGGATTCCATTACAGTGTAGAGTTACATGTCAATTAAGTTATAACTAAATAATAATATTATAATTAACATATATAATTAAGGATATAAACATATTTAATTTAGGAGTTCCAGGTTCAAGAATTCATCAACGGTGTATGGCATATGATGTAGGAGCATTTTTCTGACTGACTTTCTGAATAGGCTTGACTGATAAGCTTTTATGTGGTCAGGAATTTTGTTATATAGAATTATGCCCCTATGGAAAATACTTTTAAGGCTACTTGCAAATCGAGGGGTAGATAAGTGGGCGTGCTTAGATGTTCTTGTATGATATGAGTGGTAGTCAGAATTTAATTTGAATCTTCCTATGTTTTTGTGAATGAAAGAGACCGTTTCTAAAATATAAACACATGGGAGTGGAATAATTTGTAATTCTTTAAAGATAATTTTGCTTTCAAATCTCAGGGGTACTTGTTTCATAATTTTTATAGCTTTCTTCTGTAGTCTAAACAATTCCAGAGATCTGCTAGACATACCCCATATAGCAATACCATACTGAATTTGGGAGTGAATGTGGGCAAAATATATTGTTCTCAAGACTTCTATTGAGGTTATGTTTCTCAAGATTCTCAATGCATATAGATATCGATTTAGTATAGCTACAACTTTTTCAATATGGACATTCCAGGATAGAGTAGAGTCGACCCAGATCCCAAGGAATTTTGTACACTTAACCTCAGATACGTTTTGGTTATAGATCTGCAAGTGCATTGGAATTTCAGAATTTAAATGGCTGAACATAATGAAGACAGTTTTACTTATATTGCATAACAAGTCGGAAGCAGTCCGACTTTTTTGACATCTGTACCGTAATTGCTAGGATGCCAAAAACCTAGTTTCATTATTTCATTATATTGTTTTCCGAAAGCTATAACCATGCATAAAATTGTAGAAATATGACCCACAAACAAGGAACAATGTTTATGATTCCCCAAAAGCAGCTCAGAATGTTTTTTAACAAATTACCTTAAGAATGGATCCATAACCTCAAAATTCAATCTCAGACATCTACGAAATGACCAGTTGTTACAGATATTGACCAACTTTATTTTTTACATCAAGGTGTTAGGTTGTGTAAAGCGTTGCACACACTACAGTAAAACCTCCTTTTTATACAGTGCCTTATTTTTGACTCGTGGCCGGCCGTCGGGAGGTAGCTGCTTGCGCACAGTGCTTCTCGTCGTTCCTGGCTTTGGCCGGCCACGAGTAAAAAATAAGGCACTGTACTTTTCAAGGGACTGATGCAAAAAAGTGTAAATGTCAGGAAAGTGTAAATTGCAGGAAGTGTAAAAGCTGTAATGTTATATATTGCAAAATTTAATACATGAAAATAAATATGGGCACCTATATACATTTACATTATCTGTTTAAAATATGATGCAAAAAAGTATACATGTTGTTTTGTAATATTGAAGTTTCAAGGTTGATGAAAGGAACAAGTATGTACCATTCAAAAATTAATGTGTAACCTCTAGGTTAATTTATTAGATTTAGGGATTTTACCAAATTTTTCTTATATTCTCCTTGTAGCACCACACATATTAAATAAATAAAAATTTCTCTGACTATTCAATAGATTTAGATGGTGTTCAGAGTTGAGACAGAGAGTCCAAGCTCTTTTGCCAACTGAACACATGTTCTGACATGTGAATCAGTAGGACATAGGATTTCCGACTTTTCTTGAAAAAAAAAAAAAAAAAAGCATTTTCTATTGTTTTTTTTTTCCAACCTCCATGTTACCGCCAAAAATCATGCAACACAAAAACACCGTGTTGCTTGAAATTACACTATATGAATAACTACAGTACAGTGCACGCCGCTTATTGTGATCACTTCAGGAGGTAGCTAATCTGATAATATTAACCAACTTATGTCAGTAGCCGAAATAAGTAATTGAAGCTTATTTATTCATAAAGTAATACGTAACTGTGAATCATTCATCCACTCATAATATAATATTAGATTGCAAGCATATTTTTGCAATCAATAAAAAAGTTTTTAATTGTTTCTGTTTTCTCTTTGGAGTCCATTAACCAATATTTCATACTCATAGTGTTTACTGACCTGTGGTGAACACCGCTTAGCAAAACACCTGTCTGTTCAAATCTTTTCATTTTACACTAACCATCACTGCATGTCAACATTGTGATCTTCACAAATCAAAAGCAACAGCTAAATTAAGGGGTTTAATGCTTAGAAGAGAAAGTTAGGGAACACCCCCCTCGAATATGTCATCCTGAGAGTTGGGAACAGTAGGCCTACCCTTACTTCCAAAATATAACACATTATAGTTAGTTTAGAAACAAAACCTACAAAACAAAATTTTGAATGATGTACGGTACTTGGAAATAAAGCTGCATAAAGGAAAATGTAATAACAAACCGAATCATTGATCACAATAAACAACATTTTTTCAATGTATGAGTATTAATATTTATGGGCTTTCATAAAAGTGATAACATTACTCGACTGATAACATTATCCGTGATTGCATGAAACAGCATTCACTGTATAATAAAACACACTAAATCGCACCCACACAAAAGAAACCAACTGCACCTGGACTAACGCAAATAGCAACCAACAACATAGCAGAAAATTTAGTTAAGCATTTCTTCATCAAAATCAACGCTGCCAAAGGGGAAAATATGTAAATGGCAGAAATACAATTGTTTAAAAGCTGTTAATGGCAGGTATGCTATATATTGTTGGTTTAGGTTAAAATACGGGACCAACAGAAAATGGTGCAAATGGCTGGAATGTTAAAAGGGGGTTTTACTGTAGTCTTTTATGCATCTACTATTACTCAATTTTTCTCCTTGGCTAAGTATATTCCTGGTATAAATGTTACACATGGATTATTAGTAAAACTGTTACAGTGTAACTTCTGTACAAATAGTCTTCCATGGGAGGTAAAAGAAAACATAATTATTATGTTAAAAAATAACGGGGAAAAGTGCAAATAATTGAGTGGTTTAAGAGTTGAGAAACTCTTTATTCACTAAAAGAACAAGATATTTTATGGTGTTTGTAGATATAACTTGTGTAATATTGTACAGTGCATAGGTGGAACTTCAAATTATGAAACTTAATTATTAATTATTATACACTTATTATATGAAATTATTTTATTGAATTGCAAAGGATAATAGGAGTTTTACAGTTTGATAGAAAAAGAACAATAATATAACATTTCTTTGTTTCTTTCAGTATAAATTCAAAATAATATATAAATAGTATATTCTTATGTACAATGCACTGATATCATTGTAATAATATTAAAATGGACATTTTACCAAGAGAGTTGAAAAAGAACTGAACTATAAGGCATTCAACATCACATAAAGAACATTATCAGTTTAACAAAAAATAATTTGCATCAGTTATACATTTTATAAGAAGGCAGGATAGACATGGGGCTTGTTTCGTTTAAATGCCATCGACCTGGGTTGGAACCAACTTGCAAACATTGGAACAGATATCCAGTGCCTTACTTACTGCTCCACTCCAGGTGACATAATTCCTATTCTTTTATTGCTTAACTAGGAAGTGGATTATGCAACGGTCAAGGAATTTACAGTTTCACTGCCTTGTACCTGCAGAGCCAATAACAGTTACCCATACATTGCCAGTACATGATCAAATTTCATACATAGAAACAAGAATAACTTTCAAAAAATTCAAAACTTCAAATTATCAAACTAGGACATCCAATAAATCATCATACACTCACCAAACGTTTACTCACCGCTTCTCATAGGAGCATACATGCGTACAGTAAGCTACCACTGTCGCTACTAAATTCAAACAATGTCATTTTTAAGAAGAAATTAATAATAAATAAGGAAAGCGCACAAATTGTGCAAAAGTTATTGGTGACAGTTTGTGCAATAGTCGATTATCGAATTCACTCGCATTTCACAACGTAACACATGATAAAGGTCACAAAATTTGTCACAGAGTTTACATAGACAGTTCGGGCCTGGGTCATGGTAATATTTAGCCTTGCACACCTTGTGATGGTAGCCATGCACTGCCATAGAATTTACGAAGTGACGTAGTTTCTGGTTTGTATCCGTCCATGACCTATTTGTCATTGCCTCTGTAGAGTAAAAGTCGTTCCATATTTCCCTTCTTTTCCTCTCTCTGTCCTCTAACAGCTTCCTCCAATTTCCTGTTGAAGGCAGGTCACTTTTCCATCTCAGATCTTCGATTAGGAAAGGTTCACGTGCAAGTTCGTATACTAACCTTGACTTTGTATACTTGGAGACTCCGAGGGCGGCCTTGAGGAAGCGGGCTTTGACTTTTTCCATGCGGAGGAGATCTGTGTAACTTAGTTTTTCCCATGTTACCTCCAGTCCATATGTGAGGATGGGTATTATCTTGGTCTCGAAGAGAGCCATGGCGGTTCTCAGAGAGAGTCTGGAGATTGCTTTGATGTCATATATAGCCTTGGTTGCGGCTGCTGCTCTTTGCATGGTGTGGATTCTAAATGATCGTGTTGTAGTCTGCAATGTTAGGCCCAGGTATTTAAAGTTATTTACAGTCCGTAATGGTTCTTGGTGAAGGTAAATTTTGTCCTTAAAGGAAGGGTGACCTCCCTTCCTGAAGACCATGTGTTCAGTCTTTTCTGCGTTTATCTGCAGCTCGTTGTTTTCTGCCCATTTACTCAGTGCATTTATCCCCTTCTGTAGCTCCTCAATGCTGTGTGATCCTACCACGATATCGTCTGCGTAGATGTAAACCCTAAGATCTTCTGCTTCCTCTCTTATTGCATGAACGACGTCATGTGTGGCTACATTGTACAACAGAGGGCTAAGGGGATCTCCCTGCAGCACACCGTTTGTCTGTGTTATTTCTTTGGACGTGGTTACACTGTCCGATATTGTGACATAGTTGTTGGTCAGAATATTGTAAGTCAGAACAGTGAGTTCCTTGTTTTCCTCTACCATCTGCTGTAACTTGTGACAGATGATATTCCTTTTCAGTCGGTCGAAAGCTTTGGAAAAGTCTATGAACACTGCATGGAATTTGCCGCGTGGGAATCTTAGCCTTTCTTCTATGTCTTCTATGAGATTTTTGATCGCCTGCATTGTGTTCCTGCCTCTTCTGAAGCCGAACTGCTCCTCTGGGATCTTGTTGTCAAGTTCTTGAGTTAACCTCCTAGTCATCAACCTCGTCAAAAGTTTGAACAGGTTGTTTTCGAGTGCAATCCCTCGATAGGAGTTGGGATCATGCGGATTGCCTTTCCCTTTGTATAGCATCTTTATTGTAGACCGCCTCCAAGCCGCGGGAATGTTTCCTGTATGGAGGCATAGATTCATAATATCTGTAATGGCTGGGATTAGTATGTCAGGTGCTGCTTTAAGGTGTTCGTTGAAAATGTCATCCGGTCCTGATGCCTTCTTGTTTTTCAGTAAAACTAGCGTGTCTCGAATTTCCGTCACTGTGAAGTTATTGACATTGATGTTGTACTGTCCGGTGGTTGCTTCATGTGCTACACTCGTTCTCTGTTGATTTAAGATATTTTCAAAGTGTTGTTCCCAGACATGCATCTCTATTTTGCCCATTGCCTGGGCCTTTCGTGGTCATTACTAAGAAGAAATTAAGAATACTGCTACTAAAACTTATGTTCTATGATATTTATGATGATCTGTCCTATTCCCTCTCTTCATAGAAATCTCTCTATATATAAGACGCTTTGTCCTGACTGACTGACTGACTGACTTAATGACAGAATCAACGCAGAGCCTGAACTATAATAGGTAGGGACTTGGAATTTTGACAGTACCTTTGTTTCATAATGTAAGTGCTCACTAAGAAAGGATTTTGCAAAATTTTGATTTTAAATGCCAAAAATTAAATGTTTTTGAGAATACTTAATCCCTTTTTACACAGAATTATCAAATCCAAATCACAGTTTACATGACAACATATTGTTGCCATTGGTCTCAGATGGGTTTGGAAATAAATGAAATGGGAGTTTGGAAAATTAGAGAAACTATCAATATAATTCATGTTATAAATAAATATTAAAGAATGAAATCCACGAAAATAATGCAGTCACATAACTTTCTCTACCCTGGACATAGAGAAAACAATACGATGTATGGTAATATGTATATTATTATATCGCAGGTTTTTGGGGTGAGAAGTACGAAAGTGATATTGCATTTCTGTTTAATTTCATCCCCAAAATGGGTTTATGGTAACATGAGAGTGAGAAATAAATATTCCGCAAAGACAATACAATTTTATGTTAGCGGAATTTCTGTTTCTTCTTATTTGAACCCCTACCAGGCTTGCTGTGTACTGTACAAGCGATCGGAAGCAAAATTCTACATCCTCTATGAGTCATAAAAAGCCATATGAAGTGTTTTCTGAGGGAATATTTTGTGTGTGATAAGTCGTTCTTCCTATTTCAATTTATAAATACCTATATAAGGACCTAGAATTTAAAAATCGAAAGTCCTTCATAAGTTAATTTCCAATTACAAAATAAATAACCCAGGCGACGCCGGGCCTTTTAAGCTAGTTTCTTATATGTCTGGAGTGGAGCAACTGTTGGATATAACTCTTAAAACGTTATTTTGTATTGATTGATAGTTGCACAATAACTTGTCATAAAGGAGTTCGGTCTTTTCCCCTTACAATTTAAAAAATGGTACTGCTGGAACAAAATGCTTGCTGAACTTAAAATTCCCGTGATGTAACTGAAGAATTGTTTGCAGCAGTGGAGCAACAAGACACCATAATCGAAGATCTCCGGGAAGTAGTGGTGGTCCTGGAGGACACTCTTCTAACATACAGAATTCGTCTGCAACTTCCAGTCCCTTGCACACAACATTCAATAATGCTGCCTCTTCTACACTTGCTGGTAACATTAATTTTTAATTGATATTTTGTTTAAATTTTATTTTCATATACTATGGTAGAAATAGAAACTAATGGTTGGATTCATAGCTCAAGGTAGAAGGATTGGCTGCTGTGGTATGTTAGAAATAAGTATAATTATTGATTTAATAAGTAAATATGTCAAAATATGTTTGTCCCTACCAGAATACTTACATGACTGGGCACACAGTGTATACAATACATTGCTCTTGCAGTTCCAAGAAAAACGTATTGTAACTCTTGACCTGTTGATGCTGTGATTGCTCTAACACAACTAACTCAAGCTAAACAACAATGTTTTTGTACTATACTGCTTTTAGTACAAGTACAAGAAATAAGCTGACAATTGAAATAATGATGTGTACGAGGTGTCATAAAATTACAGTGAATAATTATATTACAAACAATGTAATAAGCTTACATATAATTTGAATCAATCTCCTTCAAAGTACTGTCCTTGGCTAGCTAATGTTGCTATGATAGGATGTATTTCGTCAGCAACTAGTCACGAGTGTTTCTGCTCTTTTGAAAGTGTCATGATGAGAGTGCTGAGTGTATTACATTACATAATTCCTTTCATTATGTTATACTAAACTGAGACACATTGAACACTGATAGGCATATTATAATAGTGAGGGCAGAATCCAATTTTGAAAGGGAAGAGTCAGGAGTAACAGTAGGAATATGCAATATGTAGCTTACAGACAATTTGCCTACTGGATAAATTCTAGGAAGCTGTTCGGAAAAGCAAACAGAAAAGCAGGGGTAGCTCGTCCATGTAGGCAAACTAAGCAGCTGCCTAAGGAGGGAAATTTAGGGGTGGCAAAGAAGTATTGAACTACATTTACAATTACAACATTGAAAATGGGTTCCATAGTTTATGTGTGTGTCTCTTTGAGCTCTCTTGACACTACTGATCTTTGTGGTAAGTGCAGAAAGAATTTTTTCAAAACTAAAACTAATTAAAACATATCTGCATAGCTCAATGAGCCAGGAAAGATTTCCATCGAAAATGAGTTTGCCACTCAAACAGATGTAAACGATCTTATCAAAGAGTTCGCCAAAATTAAAGCTAGAAAAGCTTCTTTAGGATTTTAGGCTTATTTCAACTCCTACCTCCTGAAAAAAAAAAAAAAAAAACTTACCTATTCTTTATTAATAAACTTCATTATGAAGCTAAGCTAAATTTCAACTAGTATAGTATAAAATCAATCCTTGGAAGGTTTTCCGCCTATATACTAGTGTTATCTTACCACATTAACGAATCTAAGTCCGAATTTGCCAAGATTTGTGATGTAAATATATCAAATTTTATTATAGATTCTTGTACATAGTTTAATAAATTTACATAATTTATTATATCCCTTCTTTATTCAAAATTGTAGTTTAAAATTTTTACACTTATTGAGTTAGATTCAAAGTTTAAAAAATATCTTAGTATAAATTAGATTGTTTATATTGATAAAAGGACATTATGTCATTCTAAAAATATTTGTCTTACAAAGACTCGTCAAATATTCAAATTATAATTCATTCAATTTTTAAAAATGATTTCTAAAATTTATATACTGTATTGAGTACAATTACAATAAATACAATAATACAATACAATAGTGGTACAATTACAATTCTCTCCAGTTAATATATTACGTTAGGTTAAAAGATTTAAATTATTTCAGTATACTTGTCCTATTTACAATTATTTTGAGTTACTCATAAAACTCTTGTCTATAAAAACTGTATATGCATTCAAATTTGAGAGTAATTTTCTTTTTACTCAAGTCTAAAATTATAAAAATATCTGTTTGTTTCGTACAAGTCTTATTGTAATTAACACTTATTTTCTCATTTTAAGCAGATGATATATAGCGTTTGTTTGTTGTACCAGTCAAAAATTATAAAATACCTGTTTGTTTCGTTACAAGTCTTATTGCAATTTACACTTATTTTCTTTCTTGTAAGCAGATGATTTTATAGCGTTTTTTGTTGCACAACCCACAAATTCTTATCAGATTCGGCCTTTTTGTCGTTAATGGCGGTATATATCTTGGATATATACCGCCAATACTCGACAATAATCATGTCATCTTCAGTCCTAGTTGTTGTCCTGTTGTGCTCAACCAGACCTCACAGTCACCGGATTAAATAGCAGGACAACAACTAGGACTGAAGATGACATGATTATTGTCGAAATGCATATCCAAGATATATACCGCCATTAACGACAAAAAGGCCGAATCTGATAAGAATTTGTGGGTTGTGCAACAAAAAACGCTATAAAATCATCTGCTTACAAGAAAGAAAATAAGTGTAAATTGCAATAAGACTTGTAACGAAACAAACAGGTATTTTATAATTTTTGACTGGTACAACAAACAAACGCTATATATCATCTGCTTACAATGAGAAAATAAGTGTTAATTACAATAAGACTTGTACGAAACAAACAGATATTTTTATAATTTTAGACTTGAGTAAAAAGAAAATTACTCTCAAATTTGAATGCATATATAGTTTTTATAGACAAGAGTTTTATGAGTAACTCAAAATAATTGTAAATAGGACAAGTATACTGAAATAATTTAAATCTTTTAACCTAACGTAATATATTAACTGGAGAGAATTGTAATTGTACCACTATTGTATTGTATTATTGTATTTATTGTAATTGTACTCAATACAGTATATAAATTTTAGAAATCATTTTTAAAAATTGAATGAATTATAATTTGAATATTTGACGAGTCTTTGTAAGACAAATATTTTTAGAATGACATAATGTCCTTTTATCAATATAAACAATCTAATTTATACTAAGATATTTTTTAAACTTTGAATCTAACTCAATAAGTGTAAAAATTTTAAACTACAATTTTGAATAAAGAAGGGATATAATAAATTATGTAAATTTATTAAACTATGTACAAGAATCTATAATAAAATTTGATATATTTACATCACAAATCTTGGCAAATTCGGACTTAGATTCGTTAATGTGGTAAGATAACACTAGTATATAGGCGGAAAACCTTCTAAGGATTGATTACCTATTCTTGTTTGTTTAATCCCTATAATATAAACCCATATGGCTGACAGACTGACTCACTCACTCACTCACTCACTCACTCATTGACATTAATGTTTGCCCACTTCCAGATGAGCTAGAAACTTGAAATTTGCTACCCCTAAAGCTTTTAGGCTTTAAACCACAGGAAAATTCCAAAAAGTTAATTTTTTTTAAATTTTTAGCCCTAAAAACTCTCCGAAAAAGGGCTCGGCTTGGCTCACTGACATTTATGTTTGCCCACTTCCATATGAGCTAGAAACTTTAAATTTGCTACACCTATAGCTTTTAGGCTGTAAACCATAGGAAAACTTAAAAAAAAAAAAAAATTTAATTTTTAGCCCTAAAAAACCCCCCGAAAAAGGGCTCGGCTCGGATCATTGACATTAATGTTTGCTCACTTCCAGATAAGCTAGAAACTTGAAATTTGCTACACGTATAGCTTTTAGGCTGTAAACCACAGGAAAATTCCAAAAAGTTTATTTTTTCTATTCTTAGTCCTAAAAACCCCCCGAAAAAGGGCTCGGCTCGGCTCACCGACATTAATGATTGCCCACTTCCAGATGAGCTAGAAAATTGAAATTTGGTACACATATAGCTTTTAGGCTGTAAACCACATGAAAATTCCGAAAAGTTTATGTTTTTAATTTTTGGCCCTAAAAACCCCCGAAAAAGGGCTCGGCCACGGCGCACTCTACTCAGGCGAGAAGGTTGGTGGAAGGGGGTGTGACGTCACGAGGCCTTCCTTCTTACTCCACGTGCTTTAAACTGCATGGGCTGTGGGTTTTAGCAGTATTGTGTTTAACTCGTATTAGTTAAAATGCCTAGAAAATGTTGTGTTCCGGGGTGTACGAGTAATTACACAATAAAGGGTGTTAAAAGTGATTATATAACATGTTTCAGTTTTCCAAAAGAACAGGAATTACACAAACAGTGGGTGAAAAATATTCCTAGAAAGGACTGGATTCCCTCAGCCGGGAGTGTAGTGTGCATTAAACATTTCGAATCTGAATGCATCCAACATGAGGTTTCATATACTGATTCTAAAGGTGAGAAAAGGGTGTTCGTGTATGATAAACCAAAATTAAAATCCGGTTGTTTACCAACTATTTTCGATGGACTTCCTGCGTATCTATCTAAGAAACCAACAATAAAAAGGAAAAATCCTGAAGACAGAGCTGTGGAAATTGAAGAGAGAAAGAAAGCTGCCAAAGAAGAAGTTTTGAGAAGAGATGCTGAAATAGATGCAATAAGAAACTTTCAACAATGCGTTCAGGAAATTTCCGGTAAGATAGTACATAGTCATGTAGAAAATATGGGACTTCATTTTACATTGCTGAATAATCAGTTAGTCATCTATGCTGTAAAATTCGACACCATGACTGTAGAATTTTATGTATACATAGACCAAACTTTAAAAGTGTCTGCATTTGTGAATGGAAATTGCTTATCAAGCGCTCAGTAACATTCTTGGGCCTAATCTACTGTTAGAGAAATGGAGTTGTTATGTGATAAAAGTCTGGATTCTAATTCTGTAGAAACATTGGTGCAAACCGTAAAAGTCACTCTTCAGCGTATAAAACACGTTGCTAATAATGATACTAATAGTAATATTAATGATGATGGTGATGATGATGAAATTTTGGCTAAGCAGATTGACTTCTTATCAGAACAGATCTCTCTGATTTTTACCTGCAAAAAGAGTTATTCCCCAAGAACAATGTTAACTGCTTTTCTTATCTTCATGCAGTCTAAAAAATGTTATGATGCAATAAGAGCCAACAAAATTCTTTCTCTACCACATCCTAAGTATCTGCAACAACTGATTGCTTCTTTACATATTTCACCAAATCAGACGAGCGAAAATAATCATTTCATGAAAGTTGTTGGTGAAAAAGTAAATGATTTAGAGAAGTGGGTCATTTTACAAATAGACGAAATATATGTAAATGAGGGGATCGACTACAGGTCTGGAAAAATTACATGTTTCGCAGAAAACAATGACCTGATGATAGAAGCAAAAACTGTTCTTGCTTACCTGATTTCGTCAGCATTTTCGTCTTTCGAACATGTTGTTGCATTACACCCTGTAAAGACAATCTCAGGAGCAGAGATGGCAACCTTAACCAAGAAAGTTGTGCAAATTCTAGAAAATTGCAATTTCAAGGTTCTGTGTGTCATTAGTGATAATAATAAGGTAAATCAAAAAATGTTTAATTGTTTGAGTGAAGGTTCAATTGACGAATGTACATTGTTTATGCCAGAAATTGACCATCCTGTATACTGCATGTATGATACTGTTCATCTTTTAAAAAACATTAGAAATAATTGGATAAACCAGAAGGATACGTTGAAAACTTTCACGTATCCTGCATTTGAATCTGAAACTGGGCTGGACTGCGATTCGCTGAGGAAAGCAGAATTTAATAGCCTCAGAGACATGTATAAGAAGGAAAGAAATGACATTTTGAAAAAAGGGTAGAAATTAAATTACAAAACATTGTATCCTAGTAACCTAGAAAGGCAACAAGTGTCGCTTGCCTTAAATGTTTTTGACGAGAGCACTCAAGCCTCTTTGATAGCATACGGACATGAAGAAACAGCAAAATTCATTTCCATTATATGGAAATGGTGGTCACTTGTGAACACAAAAAGCAAAAATAATGGTGTTCGTAGAAATAACAAATTTGGCGAACCGTTTTGCTCTGTTTTAGATTTTAAATTTCAATTCCTTCAAAATTTTGTGATTTGGGTAGAGAAATGGATGAAGGTGGGGGCAAGTTTGAAAGGCGGCTCTTTAAGTAACGATACAGGTAAAGCTCTCATTCAGAGCTCAAAAACACTTATTAGAGTAATAAAGTTTTGTCTGGAAATCGAGAATGTAAAATACGTGTTGCCTGGTAAATTTCAGACAGACAAATTAGAAAAAAGATTCAGTATTTACAGGCAGTTTAGCGGCGGAAACTACAACATCACTGTCACTCAGTTAATGGATGCAGAAAGGAAAATCCGAGCAAAAAATGTACTAGGGATAAAATCTGCAAGATATGGTATGATAGCCCTAAATGTTGAGTCCTTGGATTTGGTGGTCGAAGGTTCATGCAGTGGAAATATTGCTTACACAGCCAGTAGTCTCGAAGATCAGTTTAAGGATGTTCTGCGTAATGAAGTAGATGACAATGAAATTGATAATTCAGCCCTTCTTTACGTTTGTGGTTATGCTGCTTTTAAAGTGTCTACGAAAGTGGCATGTGAACAGTGTGCATTGCTGGTGGTTGGAAAAAACACAAATGATGGGTATTTTGATGACATTAATAGAGGAGGGTTGACTATTCCCTCTGATTTAGTTATGGGCGTGGGAAGCATAGCATTCAAAATTATGAACACTCTCGTTTCCAGAACTTATGAGAAAGCATTTCTACAAGACTGTGATAAACAATTCGAAGTGCTAAACAGACTAATTGTGATAAAGATTAAAGACACAGAGTTCAGTGAATTGTTTATGAAGTCTTGTGCCTGCGGAAGTGCTGTCTCCGTAATTATAAACAAAATAGTCAGTGTTTTGTGCAACATCTTGCTATCAAACTACAAGAAGCGGCGCAACGATTTCTTGTCCCACAAAAAAGGGGAAAGTTCCAGAAGGAAGCTCTCAACGTTAAAATAATCAAGGTAGGACTATGCAAATTAAGTTTTATTTAGACTTATCAGTTTCTATTATAAGTTACTGCATATAGTTTTTAGTAACTACAAATTTAAGTGCACCAGTATGTTCTTTTAACTGAACCTTATCGTAATACTCTCGCATATGTCATAAGAAATTATTTTGGCAGGTGGCCTGTTATCAGGTTGTGAACCTGTCTTGTTTACTATAATAGCGTAAATGTTTTATGATAACTTGGCGTTTTTTTGTGTGTAAATTACCAGGGCATGTAGAGGGCGAGGGAAAATTTCTCTTTGCTTTTACCCATTTTTAAATGAAAAGAGGAACCCTAAAATATAAATTCTTCGGTTAGGGTAGATTCTTTTTATTTGTTCCATAGTAAAAGAAGACACTCTGTTATATTTTTATTAGCCTGTAAATTTCGAGATTACAGGATGGTTGCTAGTTGCAAACAAACCTGACCTTGAAAAATACCCCAAACTGAATGACTATTTTTTCTGTAAGCATACAATAATTCACTTTCTCAAGTGAAAAAAAGGGGTAATGTAGAGGGCTTTCAAGAGTTCAATGTTTCGAATTAGTTCCAAAATTGCACAATATATTCTTTAAGCTTAATTTATACGTAATTGCATGCGCTACTCTTGAATATGCAGTTTTGTTAGCCTCCTGGACCAAATAACAATAATACGCTTACTTGTATAAAGTGTTGCATTTTAAGATTTAAAACAATGTTCTGTATACCTTTTACACCAGTACACACGGGGATTTAAATGCACCACAGTTTAGAACATTTTACAGTACAGTGGATTAATCTTCTTTATAAAACCTGGGCGCCTATTCAAATATTGTTTTAGATCCTCTCTTTATAAAAGCCACTGTTATGATACTTCACTTTTATCACAACGTTATGGAATTTAGCAGACGATAATCTTTAGTCACTTCTGCTCTTAAATCTTGCGATTCTTTGTTACCACTTTGAATTTATCACCCATATACAGAAGCAGGTCATTTTGTAATCAATACATTTAGTCAATAATACAGTCTATATTTATTATTATTGTTTAAGTTAAAAAGGAAGGAATTTTTACCTCGCGTATATAATTAAGAACCGACAAAAGCAATTCAGCTCTGTGCAAAGCGAGGCCTCATGACGTCAGCGGAACTCCGAGAAGTGGGGGTAGTATTCTCGCCTGAGTAGAGTGCGCCGTGGCTCGGCTCAGCTCACTGACATAAATGTTTGCCCACTTCCAGATGAGCTGAATACTTGAAATTTGGTACACATATAGCTTTCAAGCTGTAAACCACAGGAAAATTCCAAAAAGTACACTTTTAAAAAATTTTAGCCCTAATAACCCCCGAAAAAGGGCTCGGTTTCCATGGCAACGATATTATCAAACAGTGTTCACGTGTGGCTCTGAAAGTTTAGAAATAATTATTTCCGTAAACCTAACGGGGTGGCCGAGATAGTAACGTCTTGTACTCACATTCTGAAGTCTCTGGTTGATAATAATTAAATCCAATTAACATATTTTTGTCCAGAACTAACAAAATTTTCTTCTATCTGTTAAAGATATTTCATAATTTGTATCCTTTAATTATAACTCGTAAATGAAGTCTCGTATTCTTTACAACATATTATAACTAATTTTACTTGTGTTTTTCTATGATTTCCCTGGTCGTAAAGGCAAATGCCAAATTGAATATTTACATACCATGAATCTTAATCGCTATTTCATTTTGTATCATGTCCATTTAAATTAATATCAGATGAAATTTACTCCATAAAATGCACCATAAATGTATGTACACTGCCAGTTGATCTAGAAAACTTAGACTTGGCAAACTGATATCTTTTAGCTTGCAACCGACGGGGAAATTCCCAAAAAAAAAAACCCAAAGTCTTCCACATTTATTTTTTCAGGTTTGTTGTGGCAAAAAAAAAAAAGGTAATAGCCAATACAGCAGACTAAATACACACACTCTATCTCCCATAGATCTTTTAAAAAACCTTTCCCGAGAACCTCAGCGAAGCGAGTCTCTATATATAAAAGCCAAAACCCACTGACTGACTGACTGACCACAGTTTCTCAAAAACTATTCAGCCTAGGAATGTGAAACTTGGTACATATATTGCTCCTGGGCTCTAGGTGCGCACTAAGAAAGGATTTTAAAATATTTGGCTTCTAAGGGCCAAAATAGTATGTAATTCACCAAAAGGAATTCATACTGCATGTATACAATCCCCATGACAACATATTTTTTTTTAAACTACACAGGTGGCTTGGCATGACAGTGTGATTTCATGTAGACCTAATAGATATAAAATTACCGGTATGAGAAAGGCTATCAATAGAATTCCTATAAATGATTATTAACTATTTTGTGACATGAAGTAAATTTAGAAGGTCTTGGGTTCTACTATTAAGAGTTGAACTCTTTTCTTATAGTTAGCCTAGGACTGTATTGCGAAAGATAGTTCATAAAATATCAATAGATATAATTTCCTGATTAATTTCCATTTACCATATCATCTCTCTATCTTTACCTTAGTTTTTACCTCTCCATTTTGGGGTCTTTTAAGCGACCCACGTTGCCCGGACCTTAGAGGGCCGCGACCTGTCGGAAGGGGGATTATCTATGGATCACATACATAATTTCTTGACCAGACAAGGACATGGAGGGCCTCCCGGATGAGTGATCAGTCCAATGCCGGGGCCACCTCGGACGAGGTCACATAGGATGAGATACACCATTCACACACTCAATCTGAACAAGGTGAGGATGGGATGAGGATGATAATGGCTGCCAAATGATATCCAGGGACCACTAGGGCCTAAAGTTACCAGACATTTGTCTCACAGGTCAGGAAAAATCCCAGAAAAACCCTACCTAGGTAACTTGTCCCGACCAGTATTTGAACCGGAGCCCGCTTCGTGAGAGGAGAGAACGCATCCCCTACGCCCAGCTATTTACTGTATGTTTGCCGAAATTGAAACAACGATTACATTTTTTAAGACCTAATCAGAGTAGGCTAAACTATGGGAGGCATGTATAATAATTGCTCATTAGTCATTACTCTTTACTTGCTATTTTGGAGTAGTTACTCACTTCCGTATGCATAAAGAAATATTACTTCCTGCTCATTCATGAGTAACTGCTCCTACTGGGCATAATTAATCGCGTCGGAGCAATTTCTCAATTTTCGGTATGAATAAACATTCATGTGTTTTCTCGCTGTGGAGTAATTACTAGTAAATATTGAAGTGACCTCGACATGATACTCAAGACACTTAGCAAGTAATAAAAGGGTGAATTATGGCAGAATATTTGGGATTCTTGCGTCGAAGAAAGATTTACAAAGTCAGGAGGGACTCTAATAGGTATGATTTCAAATCTCTCTATCGATTTGAAAAATAAAATGTTGATTGGTTGGCACAACATTTTCTAGAAGCTAGCAATGAAACACGAGGTGGTGCACTTACTAATGAACAGAAGATGAAAATCTTTTTACGTTATCTAGGGGATCCAGGTTTTCAAACAGGAGTTGCAGAAGATATCAGCGTGGATCAAAGCACGGTATCGAGAAATTTTAGTGCTGTTTCAGCCGCTGTTAAACATAAGGCACACCAATGGATAAAATTTCCTAAGAATGAAATTGCTCTTCGAGATTGTATTTGCGAATGGCAAGAGATTTATACTATCCCTTCTGCAATTGGTGCTATTGACTGCACGCATATACTAATTAAAAGACCACATATACATCCCGAGGAGTATGTAAACCGAAAACAACAACACGGTAACAATGTGCAGGCTACATGCAACGCAAAAGAAGAATTTACGAGTGTTGATATTTCATGGCCTGGATCAGTGCACGATTCACGCATTTGGAAAAACTCTGATATTTATGATGTGATGAAAGAGAATCGAGCAAACGCTCTACTGCTTGGTGATGCAGGATATGCGTTAACTCCATGGTTAATGACACCTTACAGAGATCCTATTACACCTGAACAAAGATCATTCAATAACTGTATCACAAAGGAGCGTGTTATAATAGAAAGGTGCTTCGGTCAACTGAAGCAAATGTTTCCCATCCTCAAAAATAAAATAAGGCTGCCTACAGAAAGGGTTCCTTCCGTTGTTCTGTGCTGCTTTATTCTGCACAATGTGGCTAAACGTCTCCATGATGAAGATTTCCCTGAACTCCTGCAGGAAGACGACGATGACAACCATATGCCTGCAGATGAAGTAGGACGCGTTAGGGAACGAGGTCAACAGAGAAGAAATGCTATAGCTGGTGTAATACATGGATATAGGCATTAGGTATACCCAGCAATCACGCATTAAAACTACTGTTAATACATTTTTATTTTAAATAAATCCAATGAATTCAGAAAGACTGTCATCTCATTCCATGAAATCTAATATTATATTATCTCTTTGATTCTTTTGATACAACAACTTCTCTTTTTTCAAACGCAGAACATTTAAATGTTCAATCATTAACAACCGCTGAAGTTCCTGATTACTTAAATGCTTTGTTTCTTCAGATTCCTCAATAACATGTTTCCTCTTCTTAGTAGGAGGTTTCGGCACCGCTGATGTGCTCTCACCATCTTCACCGCTAACAGCAATTTCATCCTTTTCAGACTGAAGTGATGAACCATACACACCAGCTGACTCGGCACCTAAAACATATAATAAATTGTTTATAATTAGTTTAATTTATTAGCTTCAATTGAACGAGTGAAAACAGCTCTTATTATGAGTAAGATATGTACGTATACTGGGAAATGTTGCATTAAGTAATTTAAAAAAAAAATCAATAAATCACACTGTATGTAATACAAATAAATTTTACTAACCTTCCAGTTTTCTCACGGCAGGGTTGGAATCTCCTTGAAGCAAGTCACACAACTTCTTCTGCCAAGATTTCAATTGAATTTTTTTCTTTCCCGTTTTATTAAGGTCTGTTTTCGCCTTCAATCGTGCCTTCATATTGAACATTTTTTTCATTAGCTTATTTTCAGTCAAGTTTGTCCCAAGAATGTTTTGACAGTTCTCTTTAATCTTTTGTAGAGCTACTGATTTCTTTTGCCTACATTCAGGCAATTGAGATTTACGGAAAATCACTGGATATTCACACAACAATTCCATAAATGTAGCTTGCGAATCGTTTTCTGACACATCCATGATGAAACAAAAGATAATCGTGTTTACGCAATAAAAACCAGTGCCTCCTTATTTTGCATCGTCAGAAAAGTAAACAGAGGAATTACTCTTTGACGGGAGAGTAGCTTCTCATAAGAGTAATTTCTTTCTTATGCATAGGGAAACAAGAAATTGCTCCTTCTCGCATATAGTCTCACATCTGCTCACGAGTAAATTCTCGGAAGTAATTGCTTCTTCTTATACATATCGCCCTATGGGTGGAGGAGTATGTGGAATATAAATACGTACACCGTTTTGGTTGGACAGCTGATGATTTATAGAAGTACATCGAATCGACTTTAAATTGTGTTCATTTAACCTTATATACATAAATCTAACAATGCGAAGCATTGATGGGTCAGCTAGTGTCAGTATAAAATTAAATGTATTTAGTCCCCATACTATCTAGTTATGTGTTATAAAGTCTTCATAAATAAAAGCTTTCAAATTAGGACAATTCAAATAAATGTACGGTATTTAACCACTTTATTTTTCACCAAATTATTTCTCGCCTAAGGCGCCAAAATACCTTGATCCGACCCAGCAGAAAATTCATACCTTCATGCATAATTAAACAAATTTGGCACGAATACCCTGAGCCTAACAAAGGGCTGCTGAAGGAAGAGACGTTTCGTATTTTGATTCATTGAAAATTTAACCCTGAATCCACAACTACGAGGTTCAAGAAGTAAAATACAGAGCTTTTAAATTCAACTCAGTCTTCTTTTTTTTGGTACTAGGCTTATGTCTATTAAATATCTAGTTTTGACCTTTTTATTGTCATGCATGTGACACCTTGATTAGAAGAACAATTAATTTCAAGAATAACTATCACAATTTGAACTTTTGCTGTAAACAACACCAAAGTTTTAAGTAATACACTAAATTTGAACTTGTAATAGACTTTGGGTAGGCTCGAAATTATGCTGATTTATTCTATTCAGCCACTCTTTGAATCTGCTGGTGATCTTTCTCGATTTGGAAACTTATGAGCACTTATTCCTAAATCTACAGTTGTGGTGTTTGTATGCCCAAAAACATAACATTTAGGTATTTCCAACAGGTAGGCATGCAAACTCACACATACAACAATGATACACAAGTTGCTTGGCCATACAAAATTTGATTATTGTGGTGAACGGCAGGCAGCTAGGGACATGTAACGTCATTCTATTGGAAGCTTCATCAGTTATTCTTTGAACTCACGAGAATGAAGCTTCATAGAGACATGGGGTTTTCACTGCTACATTTTACTAAACAAAAACTTTATTCTGAGAATAACTTGATTTTAAGTTAACGGGGCCTTTAACTAGAAGATTATAAAATGGTACGTGCAGTTACCTGAAATTAAGAAATAAGCTGATAATTGAAATATTAACTTGACAGATTAACTTAATAGATTCATTTTAACTTAACCTGCAGGTAAACTACGTATATAATACCAGTGCTATTGTTACATTACATTACTACACATTTTGAAGGGCTTTCTGCTCATCCTTAGCTAAGTTTATCTGCTGAACATCTGTCTTATGCTGCCAGATGTTACTCCTGATCTTTATGTGCTTTTCAATTAGATTTAAGTCATTTCTCTCAGGGATGTCAAAGTTTTGAAGATTTTCTTTACATTTCTGTATAGTATGATAAGGTTATTCTCAATAGATATATAAGCATTCTTGAACCACAGATTATTGTCTCTGTTGGACATTACATGAGAATATTATAGGAGAAAAAATTCCTCCGACACTGGGATTTGAACCCAGGACCTTTGGCTATGGCTTCAAATCCCAGTGTTGGAGGAATTTTTCTCCTATAATATTCTCATGTATTGTCAACAGAGACAATAATCTGTGGTTCATGAATGCTTATCTTGAATGTTAACTGTACAATAACAGTGGGAGCCCGGTCCCAGAAATCACTAATTAGTTTGCCTCACAGTACTGCATATGACATAACTTGTCTGTCTGTGAGGTTGGTAGAGCATTGGCGTGAATAGCCAAAGGTCCTGGGTTCAAATCCCAGTGTCAGAGGTTTTTTTCTCCTATAATATTCTCAAGGTCATTCTCATTCATGAAAGTATTTTAAAAGAACCTCTGTTACGTTTCATACATTTCTATATCAATGACATAATTCAGTATTATTATTATTATTATTAATTATTATTATTATTATTATTATTATTATTACTACTACTACTTTTGTTATTATATATGTTATTATTATTATTGATATTGTCATTGTCAGTGCTTTTTTTGTGACTGTACGCAACGGTACGCAGTACCGGCACCTTTTTTCCCTTCAAAGAAATTGGATATTACCCGGAATATTCCTTTCACAATTCCTATAAAACTATGGCCTATTACTTAAAATCAAGCTTGTTTGTTGGTTTTGTTAGATTTCTACATACATAATATCCTACACACGAGCACATGATAGTTTCTGTAAATTGCCGTGGCTGCTGGACTGCAAGAGAGTTGGGGTCGGCAAACTGCTCCTGTGGCCAATGCCATTCTAACAGTACAAGTATTGCACCAAGTGCAAATGTAGTAACAAACAAGTAGTAAATAGCTAACCACCATAGTTAATCAGGAGTTAGTGCGTGTTTAAATTTAACTGCATTCGTTGGTTACATATAATTTGAAAAGAAAACCCTTCATTTGTGTTGCAGAGGCAAGTAAATTCACACAGTTGTTTAGTACAATTGTAGGATCAAGGTTTGCACGTGGTTCACAAGTAGAGAAGTGAAATGAGCAAAATATGAAATTATTTTGAACCGGTGCTCAATAAAAGAGTGCATGACGATGATTTTGAAGTATCTCATAAACTGCACACAGCGAATAAAATTAATCTTTAGAGAACGTCACAAGTACCGGTAATTTTACTGCAATTTCAGGGAAGAAACATTTCTGGCCATGATAGGCCCGACTATTCGACATTAACTCAGAAAAATGACTTCTGGGAGAAGTGTGGGAGCTCCCGTGTGATTAAGTTAAAAAGTTTCGGCGAGTACCGCCACCTTTTTTGTTAGAAAAAAAGCACTGGTCATTGTTATTGTGCTTTTCATTTATTTAATTTTTTATGTTACTTATTAATTTTTCTTTTCATTATTTTAGATGAGTTGATCTTGATTTTCAGTACCCTACATTGCAATCGATTTGTTAAAGCACTTTATATTGTTTTATTATTTTTGTTGTGCAGGTATACTTTCACCGGTCAGTCAACGAGCAGCTTCCCATCATCATCATCACCATCATCGTCCAGCCCATGTTACTAGTAATGCTCATACAACATTGGCTCCACCATCACCCCATCATCAGAGAGCCAATAGTAGCGGAGGAACTCCAACTGAGAGCAACGATAATTCCACAGGTACGGATGTTTCATTAGTTTACTTTCTTTTTGTCCTCATAAAATACATTACTATTTCAGGAGCTACTTTCTGATTATTATTTCATGTTTTTGTATAGTATTGTGATGTACAAGCTAGAACTAAACATGGACGAGTTTGATAACCTTGGGATGTTCATATACCTTCCCCGTCTTCTTCCATACTGCTCTCTGGTTAGAGAATGAGCCTACTTCTAAGGTAATCATAAATGAATGTGGACATACTCATATCAGACACATATTAATAATGAATTCAAGTGTGTGGCATTTGAGCAGTGAGAAATGTGGTTCATCCCAAATTCAAAGCCAAGGCAGACTTCAATTACTGGTCCACACAGACATTCAATCTCTCTGTCAGTCTGCAGAAGGTACCTAAGCTGTCGCCTTGTGGTTTGTATGTCTGTCCTTGTAGATATAAGCATGATGAAACCATCTCTTACGGCGAGTAAAGATTACTTATATGTAGCAAGATTGAGTATGGAAATATGCACATTAACTTCAATATTAGGTATATATTTACCCAAGATACAAGGAGAAAGGAATGCTTTAGAAATGTTATAAACAAACAAACAGAAGAATCAGCTTTAGCAACCAATTTCTGGGAAGACGGCCATGAAAATAAGTTAAAAAATGACTAGAGCTTATGTTAAGGGAGAAAATATTTATTCAAAAGAACCGCCAAAAACTTCTAAACTTTGACACCTCAGAATGGACATCCAAGGAACTTTGAAAGTATATTTCTTCACTGTATAAAAGTTCCATTATTATATTGGGTTTTGTTTAAATAAGTTCATCCACCTGCTGCCAGATGGCCAGTTGGAATCAGCTGATGATGATGGGGATGCCCATTGAAACGATCATTCTGGGTGAAGTTAGTGTGCATATTTCCATACTCAATCTTGCAACAGATATCTACACTTCACTGTGCTATTTCTCTTGTATTATTAATATTAAAGCTTACTTACTCATTTAATATAGTTATGAAAACTTAGATAAACAGAGAATGTGGTAAGGAAATCTGTGTTCTTCACGGACCCCTTCCATCATTCCCACATATTCCAGGTTGGGAATCGCTGGTGTAGACTTGCTGGTGAACTTGCTTTTGAGCCTGGTTCTTTCAAACACTCTTTGACCAGATTGATTGAATGGGAATTGTTTGGATGAGTAAAACTGATAAATATGGAGAGAGTTTGATCTCCTAGCTTGTATCAGAAAGGAGTCCGAATGAGTCTGATGGCTGATTTGCACACTACTAAACAAATTCTAGACAAATCTCTATCTTATCACTACCTTCATTGTACATAAATGAGATACTACTCTATGTAAAAAGAAACGTTAATATATTCCAAGTCTCCTCACAAGTTCACTGCCATAACACTCGTCATAAAAAAATTATCTATAACCACTATAACCACTCTGCTTGCAGAGAGCTTTCACTATAACAGTATCATTGGTTTAAAATGATTTACCAGATATTTAAAAAAAATTCCAGTTACAATCTGTTCAAAAATAAATTAAGTTTTATGTATAAACACTGTTTTTATGGTATAGAAGAGTTTATTGAAACCTGTGGAATGGAAGGGGAACACAGCCTAAAGGTAGCATGTGAATATTGTACATTTCTAGTAATGGTATAGCAAATTGTAAGTAAGAGGAACATAATTGTAGTGGTAGCATGTGAATTGTAAATTTCTAGTAACTGTAAAGTAATTTGTAAGTAGGGGGAACATAAAATAGTAGAATGTTAATTGTAAATTTATAGTAATGGTAGAGTAAATTGTGAATTCTAGTAATTTGTAAATTTCTAGTTTCTTTAATTAGTAATTAGATTTAATAGGTATTTTAAGAAATTGATGATTCCCATATCATTGTAATATGATCCAGAGGATGAATAAATAATTGAATTGAAACATTTCTTCAAATTGTGACTTTAGATTTAGATTTTCTTTTTCTGAGAAACTGATTTAAGAAATTTAATTGTGAATTGCAATTGTTTCTGTAGGTCTAACTACAGGCGGCATGGCACCCTGTACACCTCCTGGATCACCTCACACCAGCACAACAGGTCATCATTGGAGATCACGATTAACAACTATTAAAAATAGCTTCCTTGGCTCACCACGCTTTCATAGAAGGAAATTGCAAAGTGAGTTACTTGTTCTAACAAAACTTGTGGAAATATTATAAGGTGTTTGGATAATTTTTGTTGAATGCCACCACACATCATGCATATTGAATCATTGGCCAAAGTGTAAATCACATTTTGACATTTGTATACTATAAGACAGGTTTCCATTATGATGATATAAGCATTGAATCGCATGGCTGGGAATTTTATGCAAGTATCTCATAATAATTAGAATCACTAGATCATGATGCTAGCTAATTTAACAAATATAAAATTACTTAAAATGTGCAGGAAAATTAATATAATCATTTATTAACAGGGATTTGTTAACTTTCTACAAAGTATATCTATAAGAATTAAATTCTAGTCATTGATTCGTTGAGACGATTGAAGCATAACCAAAGCAAGAACTTTGTTGCATTTTCAGCAAATTGAACATCAAAGAAGGCTTGTATTAACATTCAGGCTGAGTAGACTTTTTTAAAATCTAAATAAACATGGGCACAAGGGTGTTTTTTTTTTTTTTTTTTTTTTTTTTTTTTTTTTTTTTTTTTTTTTTTTTTTTTTTTTTTTTTTTTTTTAAATTGCTTTAGGTGGAAAACTTGCCTCCTATAAGAAGAAATCTTCCGATTGCACATTGCATTTAAGGTTTATAAAAATTTAAAGTAAAAAGTGTTCCCTATACAGGAAAATATTTTCACTTTCAGTGTATGTCTTGTTTTCTATGTTTTCTCTTGAAGGCAGCTCATGCACTCCCTAAATATCATGCACGTTTCCCCATGGGCATTACTTCACTTATTATGCTGATGAAACTTTCTTAAGAAACCGTGGTCTAAAACTCAGTAGTTTTTGTCACTTTGTTTTATCAGTTTGAAGCAAAGTGAACTTTTTAGAACTCTGAACCACATTTGGCAGTGACTTTCAATACCAGACTCGCTTGTTGTTCTAGTTGTGTTTCTTTGTTTAGGATGTATTTTTGTGTGTGGTGTACCGGAGGTGCCGGTACGTGTTGTTTATGTGTGTTCTTGAGAATATAGTGTGGGCCTAGTATGTACGCTTTCCATGTCTTTATTGATGTCTACATGTTTGTGTACTGTACTATTAGGTGGTTTGCATAGACAGAATCTTTCTTGGTTTTTAGAATTCCGATGTATTTTGTGTTTTGAGGTTGCAGCCAGTTTGTTCAATGTAGAGCTTAGGACATTAATTGCATTTTAGGTTGTAAATTGCTGGCATACTGTATTTGTCTCTCTGGGTCGTATTCTGTTGAATATTTTGGGTATTACTTGCACACTAGCCATTTGAGATATGGCAAAGCAGAAGACACTTCCACATAGAAGTGCAGTATGAGAGTCAGAGTGTAGTATGATGGCAAAGAAGTACTGTCAGTGTTATTGCAGAGTTGCCAAGGGTCTCCATGGTTACTGGGTGAGAGTACTGATCAGGAAGAGTGAGATTCAAGGAAAATGAGTGAGACAACAATTGGCTTGACTCGGAGATGGCCATTTTCACGGTCAAGATAGGTGATCAAGTACCATCCACATTCAGTGAATGTCCAAAAGCTGTTTTGTTTTCGTTATCATAGAAAAAACATGTTCTCGACGAGACAAAAACCAATGAAATCCCGTACATAGTACATATGCGTTTCCTGGAAACCGGCAGAGACGCTCCTGCCATCGCAGTCTCTCATGTGGCTAGCTCAATGAACTTATCTTGCAATATCAATACTAAAATCATGGTATTCAGGGATTTAATAACACTAAAAAGGAGTTAAAATGATGTGAAATTCCAAATGAAATCTTAACGTTGTTAATGGTCAGCACATGAGAGTTGACGAGTCTGTTACTACTCAAGCCTTTGAAATTGAAACCACAACTATTCATCACCTCCATTTGGGTAATCCATCTTCATTCTTCCATTCGGGTAATCATTTCAAGACAATCTATAAGTTACAACACTTTCTCAAATATACACTTAGCTGGGAGGATTTCAGTAGCCATGCCATTTACTAACTATTCTACAGAATAGTCTTTTCATTTGACAAAAATAAATGATTTAATTAAAAAAATAGTTATTTATGATGTAAGACTGTTAAATAGAACTTAACATGCAAGCAGGAAGTTAACAAAATGAGTGCTAGCGATTTTGTTATTCTTATCAGCATGTTAAGTTCTATATAATGGTCGATCATTGTACAACATTTTATGTTATTTTGAATCATAAATTTTAAAACTAAATTAATTTCAGTTTGCTTTTGCTTAGAGTAGTAATTTAAAAACTTTTTGACAATTTTGTATTGTAGCGGAATTCAGGCTCTTTTGGTTGGCAAATCATTGTTTAAAGAGATGAACTGTAAACATTTATGGAAAAGCATGAATTGTGATGTATTAAAAAAAAAAAGTGGATATCCATCTTGAAGTTATTGAAAATGCAAGTAACAAACTAATATTGAAAAATCCTTTGCTATGATAAGGAGTTGCAGACAATTAATGAACAAAGAAAACGGGTCATAAGTAATGTTTTAAACAAAATCATTCTGTTGTCTTACCAGTACGTTTGTCTTGTCATAACATTTAAACCTTCTAGTTTATACACCAAATTTTCAATGC
Source organism: Ectobius pallidus (assembly GCA_964059195.1). Classification (NCBI taxonomy): domain Eukaryota; kingdom Metazoa; phylum Arthropoda; class Insecta; order Blattodea; family Ectobiidae; genus Ectobius; species Ectobius pallidus. The sequence continues at coordinate 100,579,047 of CAXKWD010000001.1, forward strand.
TGATATAGTTATTTTGAATTAGAGCTCTCTCTGCTTTTCTTTTCTCCTCCCTCCAATGTTCATTATACCATCCTCCTTTAACTCTTTTGCTATACTTTACTTCCATATGTTTTGCCGCTATCTGAAGTTGTGCTGTGAGTGCATCAACTGACCCGTGCGCTGGTTAATGTTAATAATATGGTTTATATGTAAGAATTTTTTATGAGAAATAAATACACTATCTATCTAATTTGAATTGAAAATAGGCCTAATGAATGGATACATGATAGTGGTAATGGTAGAAGTAATAGTATATATGGTTGTTAAAATTATGGAAATGGGTACCGTATTTATTTGTATGAAAGGGAAAAGAAAAACAGTGACATCTGGCAATATCTTCAATAATTTTTATAACGGGCTAGCACTTTCTTCTTTACACTTAATGGGCTTGCCTTTTCTTTACATCTTAGTCCATAAAATGGAACTTACATAGATGGAGAGAGTTCTGTTAAAAAACATTTACAATACAAAATAATATAAAAGAACATAAATAGTACACATTATGACATAATGGATTACATTGTAATCCTTTAAGACTCTAGCTGATAATTTATGTTCTTAAAATAAAAATGTCACTTTAATTCAGTTTTTTATTTTGTAGCCAATTTTATGCTGCCATCTTCACATATTTTTTGTGAACTCATGAAACATCAACATTTTCACCCAGTATTGTATTGTTTGGTACTAAATACTATACCGGTATCTAGTCTAGAAGCTGATGAAAATAAGCATTGCTTTTACTTTGTTTTAACAAGAAAAAGTTCCTTTTATCTCATAAGTAGCAAAATATTTTAAGTTGATGTCTGATATAGTTGAAATATATTTTAGATTACCGGTATCTAGAATTTTCAGAACAAATAATCATGTATGATTATGTTGATATCAGAATTATATATTTGGAGCACTTTTGGAGAAATCGAAGTGACGGTATCGGAAATTAAGCAATATTGAAATGCATGCATTGGTTGGGGGTGGGAGGCAACTTCTGATGAATAACCTGAGGTAGTGGATTGTGTTAATCTGGCCTGCATTGAAGAACATTTTTGCCTGCAGATGTTGGATAAGCTAAGATGAAAACTAAGATTCTTAATACCCATAAGTAAAAAAAAAAAAAAACAGTTGATGCTGGATTTTTATTCCACATTCAAATAAAGAAGCTATACATTATTTTAAGCTAAAACTACATAAATCGATGAGAAAGGCTTCATAAATCATTCATCTGCAAATGTAACATATATCTTTCTTGCTGGTTATGCTTCAGTTTATGTTTTAGTTTTTTTGTGTTTGTAAACATTAATGTTTGAATGACATTTATTTTAGGAAATAACATTTCCTGTGCAGAATAGCTTATGAAATCTCTATATACATTTATAAAATTCACATAACTAGAATTTAAAGAAATGGAGTACTGTAGTGGCTTTTGAATGATGTTGGTGGATTTCTGGTTCAATTGTTCATGCATGATGTTTGATGTTAATAGTGTAGCCTACTATGAGAAGTCAGTGTTCTCAAATAATGGAAGTAACCAGGATAACTACTGTTATGAGGGAAATTAAAAAGTAAACACTTAAGCTTCAGAGTCAGTGTATGGAATGTTTAAGAACTAATATATATTTTATGTTCAGATACCAGAAAACTTATGTTCTTTTAATTTAAAAGAAAACAGGAATTTTGAAGTAAAAGGGAACCTTTTGAAGACTCTGGATGCAGGGGTTGATGCAACTTTAATAGTGACAGCTCTACTTCAAAATAAAGTATTATAAATTTAATATATAGTACTCTAATACAGTTAAAACTGAGATATAATGACTTCGAAGGGACAGCCAATTTAATGTTGTTATAGCCAATAATCACATAAACCGGATTTTTTTCTAAACATTTCAGATCCACAAGTTTTATATTGCTGGCTTTTTTTCTCCATTTTCTAATCGCCATAATATTATGTGTGACTTCTCTTTGGTATTAAACACTTCCCTTTTCTTTAGCAACATCTTGACAGCGGTGCTTGCCTCAACAGACATCAATTCCTAAAAACGTTTAAAAAAAATCAACATTGGACATTTTAGCCAATACATTTCTCTGAAAATGCTGTAAATATGCATCGTTTTATGCAATGTCATGGTAAATGAGGTCATACTAAGAGATTTTTTAAATACAGAGTTTATATACAGTTTAGATGGAATCATTAGATTTTGCCGTTATACAAGCAAAGTCATTATAAACGGTTTCGACTGTATATGTTATGTTAGAATGTAATGTTAGATTATTATTATAAGTAACTAACAGTAGGGTTCACATTCCATCATCCCATGACAGATTTTGAATGATCCTTTATGTTTTTAACCAGTAATGAGTGAAGGTCTATGAAATCCAGTAATTAATTTACAATATTCTTTTTAATTTTTTTTCTGTTATTGAAAACAATCTTAAAAATTAACTGGTAAAAAATAAAAAGTGCAGTAAGGTAGCATACTGAAGTGTTACTGCACTTTACTAATTCAGTTTATGAAAAACATGTACTTATGAGGTCTGTTGGCAGCACTTTTATAACGAAACGAGTCTCATATCCCCTTACATTCAGCTTGAAAATATCTATCATTCAGTTATGTGTTCATAATTCCTATGCAATGAATGTTCTGGGACCCAGTGATTTTAAGCCATGATCATGTTCAAATAAACGTCCTTTCTCAAGACCCAAACAGATGAACAAATGATAGAAATACGAAATCATTCTTTCTCTCAACAAAATTTCAGATTTTTTCATTAAAAAATGTCCTAAAATCTGTTGGCACACCGGTGAACATATATTTAAATACCACCGGGTTCAGAGTGTTAAGTATGTCATTTATCTTTGAAAGTTACTGACAATCAATTCCGCTATTTGTTTTGTTTAATGGAATTTTACTTAAATGTATTTCAAACATTTATCTAGAGTTGTAGTAGAGTAAACATAGTTATTCATTTAGCAAAATTAAAAATTATAATATAGTGTAGTTTAGAATATGAAGCCTATGAAGATTGCAGGCAAACTGCATGGGTTATTGCTTATGGATAGCCTGTGGCAAGCCCATGGGCTCCCTATGCTCCCCCCCTAATAATTATGATTATACATTTATTTGTGACATTTTATATGACTTACAAAAACCATAATTAATACACCTCAAAGTGAGTGTAAATTTTCAGCTGATTGAATGTATTTTGTACACTTAAAGTAGGTCTATAAGCCCACTTCTAATTTCTCAATATTGCCCAAGCCATAACAAAATTAATGATACATACAAAGTATATATTTTTGTAATGGGTTATCAAGTTTTCGGTAAGTAATTAACAAAAAAATACGTATTTGTGCATCTACAAGCTTTACAAGTTTCACTGCTGAAGTATTTTATGGTGTAAGCCTATACAGATACAGTTCATTCTCTGCAGGTGTTGTGTATGTCTCAGCAATCTCCAGTGTTTTCCATATGAGAAGTGCTGTATAATTGTTTCTAGTTCGTTCTTAAGATGGAAACAAAAGCAGCTCATTATTTACCTCTTTGCTGCGGTAATTTTTTGTTAATATTTTGTACAAATGAGGTCATTTATTTACTTATTTTTCTTGCAAACTTATAATGGAATTACAAAATTAGTGATATTGATTCCAGGTATGAAAATATAACATGCGCTTAAATAGTATTTTCAGCACATATAAAACTGCATATTAAACCAGAGCACTAAACCTAGTGGTAATTTCACAATCACTTTGGTAGTCAGTTTATTATTTCTTTAAGTAACAGTAGGTCAAAAAATCTTTTTCAAGGAATGAAACTGCACATTGTCAATGAAAGTACAGTGTTGAAAACTACTTCAGGTAGTTTTTTATAGGCTAGTTAAACCAATTTTTTTCATAATATTGACGATTGTCATAATGATAATGGTAATAATAATAATAATGATAATAATAATAATAATAATAATAATAATAATATAGTAATAATAAATAACATAATGTAATAAGAACATAAGACAAAAACATTGTCAAAGTTTATTGTTATGAGGATTCTAATGAGAATTACTCCATACATTTTTGCAAAACCTTAGCTGATTGTAATTGTGCATGTCATTCTACAATGAGAGATATAATTAAATGTGTTGTAATAAAATGGTACCTTCCTTTCCAATTTTGTTTTATCTCTGTTGCTGTACAGGAATAAGTCACAAACTAGAAGGCAGTAAGAATCTTTTAAATGACTTTATACAGTTCATTTAGATATTTGTCAAATATAGTGTTAATGAAACTCATTTTATGTGATTAGCATATCTTGCATAGATTATTTTGACCTCCTACTTTTAGTCTAGATTAATCAGTTTGAAATAAAACTCTGCATGAATTAATTGGGTTTACATCCTCGTTGAAGTTAATATATTTCTGACATGTAGATAGTTAGTGCATGATTAATTCTTGAAACAGAATGTTGTTTGAATTAGTCAGTTTCAATATTTCCATAATGTGATCAGGTAGGTAGTTTAAAAAATGCTACCAGTACTCATTGTTTAACTTTATTTTCAGTAGAAATTATTATTCTGTACCATTTTATAGTTTTCTTGCATTTTTTAAGATTTACAGATTACTAATTCAAATGCAGTGAAGTTTTCTCTCTTCTGTTAGAAGTTTCAATTAAATATATACTTGTACATTGTTTCTTTAAATATATGTAGGCCTGTATGTTAGGTTCAAAGACCAGAAACGCTCATTGAACGAAATATTTGACCACAATGCGATATGGTTTCTGAAATTCATCCACAATGTGAAGTTTGATATACTTGCAAAATGGACACAACATATTTTGTCATACTCAAAAGTGCCTTGAAGCAAATTGTGCAGTGGCTGTATTCATATTTCACCATAATGGGCTGTGGTAACAGCAGAACATCAAAATAATTCTGGCCAATGGTTGATGTAGCCATAATGCAATTTTTTAAATAAAGAATCATGAAAGTGTCTAAACTTATTGAAAGCTATAGACTAGCATCATTATTCTTAGTATTTTAAATTCTCATGATAATAAACAAATCATAATCAATTTTTTACATCTGAATTATCTAAGTTTCTCTTTAATATTCCAATAATGAACAAACTATTTTAATTCACAGTTATTTTTATTAATTTGCTTAATACTTATGAGTGAAAGTGTATTTCTTGTTTAAGTACTTATTTATTCCCAGAATTGTGTGATGAAAGTGAAAAAAAAATATAGCAATTTATTTTTTTAAATTCAGCTTTATTTATACTCCTTTGAGCATCATCAGGAGGTCAGGTTCTGTAGTGAATACCAGTAGGCCGTGGAACTATTGATTGTCAACTATTTCTTAATGTTGGTGTATTTTTATTACGTCAATAATTCCAACTGTTACTAATTTCAATGAATACGATACAGGATAAAATAGCAAGAATGAATCATGGTAAGTAAATATCCAATTTGGCATTTGCCATTTACGATTGGGGAAACCATGAAAAAACCCATTTCAAATTTGCCAGCCACGGTATTTGAAACCTGTGACCTCCCAAATGTGAGTCCAAGATGTAATCATCTCGGCCACCTTATTCAGTAATAGCGATGTTAATAATTTGTTATGTCTGAAAAGTGATTAATTTCAGAATTATGATATGTTGCCTACCTATGCTGTCACAGATTTTAATAAACTATTTATAAGAATTTTGTTATTATACGAGGGGGGACCTAAAAATAACCGGAACCGATCTGTTGAGCGCGAATGCTTTCTAGTTATGAGTTCTGCTGTTATTTGGTGTTATTTGGGGGTCTCCTGCGACCGTTAGTAAGCTGGCGTCAGTCTGAGTTAAGTGACTTGGTTGTGGTGCGGTGTTATGTGTGTTCGTGTTTCAACCTGTTGGTGATTAGCAAGATGCCCGACTACAAGGAACAAAGAATGTGTGTGAAATTTTGTTTTCTGTTAGGGAAAACTGCAGCCAAGACCGTTGGGATGCTTAGGCAATCCTTTCATGATGATGCTTTGGAGAAATCGCAGGTCTAAGAGTGGATTTCCCGTTTCAAATCTGGCAACATGTCAACTGAAGACATGCCATGCCCCGGGCGTCCTTCGACAGGAAGAAATGACGAAAACATTGCCAAAATCAAACATGCAATTGATGAAGATCTTTTAAAAAAATTTGGATCGTTCTGCACTTCACTCTTCAAGTTGCGGCAAACATTCACGCGGTTTTCTCTTTGGTCATCTCTGAGGAAACGAGGAGCAGACACCCATCTCATGTTCAAACCTTCGGTTAAAATTCGCTGGACCGTGCTCCATGATCCGTTCCTTTCCTCAGGAATTTTGTCAATGTTCTTTCGGCGATCTCTGCTGCAGTTTTCCTTAACAGAAAAAAATTTCACACACACTCTTTGTACCTTGTGGTCGGCCATCTCACCAATCGCCGACGGGATGAAACACAAATGCAAACAACAGCGTACCACAACCAAGCCACTTAACTCAGACTCACGCCAGCTCACTAACGGTCGCGGGAGACCCCCAAATAACACCACCTAACAGCACAACTCGAAACTAGAAAGCATTCGTTCACAACAGTTCGATTCCGGTTATTTTTGGGTCCCCCCTCGTATTATATCACATAAACTATTGATCAGAACACATTGTGATGTTTTGCTATTACCATAACGTGTTAGTGGTCAAATATTAAAAGAACTGCAACACAAATTTTGCTTTGTGGCCATTTGAATATGCCAAAATGCATTGTGGCCATTTGCAAATACCACAACAAGATCTTCATTTTGTTGATAAATCTGAGAAGCCATAATGCATTGTGATCAGATTTTTCGCTCAATGAGAGTTTTCAGTCCTTAAGCCTGACACGTTATATTGTTTCTTGGATATAGAAAATTATGTTTCTAATTCAGGGATTGAGTGGAGAGCTTTTTAATGTTGGGTAAAAGTTCTGAAAGGATGGTATTTAATGTTACATATTAGTTCCTGGAAAACTTCCAAAGTTTTTCACTATGTTTTCATGAAAAATAAGCAGCAAGAATGGTTATTTTTACTGTAATTTTTAAGCTTAATCTTTTCAATTCTGGAGACATTTAAATGAAAAATCAGCTTTCACAGCAATTACATAAACACAGTGCAATACAATATAGAATAGGCCTACAATAAGATGCTTAATTTTATCTACTCTGTGTACAAACATGGTGTAATCATGCAGATTTTTAAACAGAGCTCCTTTAGCAGACCTTATTAGTTATGTAATTTATTATACAGTATGACTCCTTTCTGATAAGGGTCTTTATTGGTGGCTGTATTATTTGTGCACTCCCTATGATAGTAATTGATTTTTCTAGTAGTTTATTATTAAAATGGTAATTTCTGTTAAAGGTGACTGAGAAGTGTAGACTATAGTCTAGACTATAGTCAGTAACCAGTATAAGTACCGTATTAGTATTCCAACTAATAGTTTGAGTCTTGGTAATATTGTCACAGACCAGATTTTCATATCTTGTTGCATGTATACCTTGTACCAAATATGTTTTGAGAGTGTATGTTTATTTGTGTGCATGGATGTGTGTTTATCTGTATGGAAGTAGTGTAATTTTTATGGATATAGGTTAACTAAAATTAATGGTAAACACCTATTGCAAAGTGGGTTGAAAGTATTGGAATTTTAAGAATATTAATAGTGAAATTTAATTACTGTAATAAATAATATTTAAGAGCTTATTGGTAGTAGGCTATAAATTTTATTCTTGATACTGAATAGCACAGTATAATCAACTTTTTTTTTTAGTTAAACCGACTTGGATATTATTTTTATCTTTTCTTAAAGGTAATATTTTGAAGCAGGTGTAATTTGTTTTAAAATTATTTGTTTTTCCATTTTTAACTTAGTCTTTTTCAATAATATTCACTTAAAATTTAACATATCTGAAATACGAGTAATTCACCACTTTTGCTAGTTCTTCCCAATGTGTTAACTTTTATGTTATCAACATACAAAACTAGTAGGTCCTGATATGAATCGAATGGTTCCTAGCCATGATTGAATGCCCCAGTAAAATGTGGTACAAGTGACAATAGCTAGAAATGTTATTTCATGTGGTAAAAGTACTCTCAACTGTATATAGAACTTTGAAGGAAGGTTGTTTCTATTACTTTCAATTTTTTAAAAAAATTTCTTCAATTTAAGAGTAAAAATAGTTTTTTTGTAAGCTATTCACACAACCGAGTGCACTTTTATCATGTGAAATAAAATTTTCAGCTACTTTCACTTCTACCATCTTTTTTGTGATCCCTTCAGTTAATATTCATATTAGCTCTCTACTGACCTATTTGGCCTATATGCACACATAGATCTCTTAACTCCTTTCCATCCTGATTGGTTGATACTCATCGACTTTCTCCCACCAAATCTACTTTCCTTTTGCTCCTAAATTCCTATACAAGCCCACACCTCACTAGCTTGATACTGGTATTCCTGAGGAAGGCCACAGAGATGGCTCCAGTCAAAAGCTTGGCTCTATTAGAGAATTTGACTCAGTTTTTAGCCCGTGATCATTACTAATCAAGTAATCAGTAGTACCAATAAGGTTGACCATGGTATTTTCATGTTTCAACCTACTCTCATGCTTGGGTTGACGTTATTTAGTTTAATTTCCTTATATTCAATTGCTTGAGATTTTAATTACACCATAGTAGATGTTGCAAAGAACAGTAGCCTACATTATTTTTCAAGCTTGAAGTACAAAATAACCATATGGATGTGTATTTTTTTAAAAGTTATTAATGAATGTCATTTGAAATCGCCTTATTATTAAAGTACACTTGTTTTTAGTAATTATAGTTTTAGAGGCTAGTTTTACTCTGGTTAAATTGTATTCAAACAAGTATTCAAGTAAGTTATTTTGTGAGGTGATGATACCTACATGCTATTTTACAACATTGCTACAACTTCTGAAATATTGTAGTTTTGCCTTCTTCGTACGTGAAACAGAGCAGGGCATGAATGCTTATTAGTAACTCACTGATTTATTAGAATCAAACTACTCCTTTCAGTACAAATCCATTGAGTTTACAAGGCTCTCCATCACTCCATTACAGATAACATGACTTTCTTAATGTGATAATTATATTATAAGAAATTAAGCTGTGGTTCAGTAGGTTTTCTTTTAAAAAACTACAGATAAAAATGTTGAGTATATGACCTTGGCAAATATAAAAGAGTGGTCCTCTGATATATCAGAGTACTAATATCTTCTCATCTGGGTAAATTCCGATTCAAACAATATGTTCATAATTTTTGCTAGGCAAATCTAAGTCTTATACAGTTTGGTAGGGGTAGTCAGTGGCGTAGGAAGGGGAGTGCGGTGGGTGCGGGCCGCCCCGGGTGCCATCTCCCGGGGGTGACAAAATAAAAATGTGTCTTTGTAAGTAAAAAAAAGCTCAAGGGAATTTAATGAAAATAATACTATTATTCCAAACAATTAAATAAGCTTAACAACTTCCTAGAAGTCAACATGCGTACTGAAACTTGTTTTAGTTTTAAATTCAGTCAACAAAGGTAATAAAACGCGGCTGAACTGGCCGCTGTGTTGATACGAACAATACTATTATGGTTAGGGGGAGGGATGTTTATTTCTGCCGATGCTTGCCTCTGCAGTTTTATTAATTTAAATGAGACTTCAACAGTCGGTGATATTTTATATCACTCAAGCCGCAACCAATTCTACCCGCTGCGGCATTCATGACTTTGACGAAAATAAACTTCGAATGTGAGTTGACTCCGAAGTCTTCGGCAATCTAGATTTTGAACTGGTATGTGCGCATATTTAAGAATAGATTATTAATAATACAGTGCCGTAAAATAACTTACATTACTTGTTTATGAAATTTATTAGGATCAACCTATAAAAAATTCTTATGTATAATTCACATAACTTCCTCTGCCCAAATAAAAGTTAGCCTCCCCTTAAAAATAAGAGAAAATCGTCGCCAATCTTTGTGTCACGTCCCCAAAAGGTACCTAACCCAAATACAAGATTTTGTTTTCATACGATTTTCCGTTGCAAGAGAGGCCGTATTGCAAAGAGCACGTATTCAGAGTGGGTGGCTTATAACTACCCTTCAGAGAATTATTTCGGAAAAGTGATTTAGATAAAAGTTTTAGCTCTTAGTATAAGCAACCCATGTGCAAAATTTAAAGAAAATTGTTAGAGCCGTTTTCGAGAAAACTTTCTTTATGTAAAAATAAGGAAAACTTGTCTCCAATCTTCGGTTCACATCTTGAAAGGTACCTGACATAAATACAAAATTTTGTGTTTTTATCTAAATTCATCTTTCCAAATTCGAAATTTCGTTTGGAAAACAAAATATAAAAATATAAAAAATCACTCCAAAAATAAAACTTGGCCTAGAAATGTGTGAAACAAAAGACGTTCGCTGTATTAATGGTAACATCCACATTTCGTGAATCTGTCCCCCATGAAAACAGTGTATATCTGTCTATAACGTACTTTAGATTAATAATAATAATAATAATAATAATAATAATAATAGCATATATTGTCGTTTAATAGTACAATGTACAGCATAATGTGCTTGATTTGTATGTATTTCCTTCATCCTAAAAAATTGACTGAATTAGGTTAACTATATCTTATATGCACCATTGTAGCACTGGTTACAACATGGTAACTCGAATCGTTTTATGGATGGTTGATTCATAGTATGCTATGATTTCGGAGCTTAGTTTTGTTTTTTTATAACAAAGTAATTGTTACTAATTTTGTATAATCCGTTGAGTTTACGAGTAACATCAGAAAAATTTGTTGCAGCTGCATCTATCGATAAACTCTTAAACTCTCGTGGGATTACCTATGACTATCCAAAAAATAACACTTGGAACTGTTCCGGTTGGGGGGGGGGTGACAAGAAATTTTCCGCACCGGGTACCACGTAAGCTTGCTACGCCACTGGGGGTAGTGTATTCAAGACAAGAAATAATTCCAGTTGAATACCGTACACTTGTTTCAAAACACTGTGTTTAACATTTTTCTGGGTAAAACACAAGCTCACAGCTGATTTATTTTCTTCATGATTAGCCATGCCACTGTGATGTATCACAGTGACTGTAAGAGTGTAAAATTTGAAGTAAATCACATCTTCGGAAACAGAAAAACAGACATCGGTCTGTAGCCTTTGCTAATAGGACACACATTGATATAAGCTATTATTTCCTAGAGTTATGTCCTAAATTAGTAAATCGTTCTGTATTATAAATCGTTCTGTATTATATTATGATTTCCAAACATGTAGACTCAGTTTTCAGCAGGGAACTACACTGACCAGGTTTTTGTAAATGAACATTCTAACAAATATATGATATTATTACAAGCATGCAGGGCCGCCACATGGAGAGGGCTGCCAGACCCAAGGGACCCGGTGATGTGAAATAACTTTATGGAAAACTGGAATAGTTTGATAAAATGTTCTGTTACACGAGTAACGAGAAGGAAGCTCCACGGAGAAGGGAAGACACAACTGAATGAGGATGGTCAGTGGTCAGTGAGGGGCCCGAGACCAGTACATGGTCCTGGGCCCAACCCCAAGATGTGGCAGCCCTGCAAGCATGTATCATGAATTGAAATTTAGGTAGCATATGGTGCATTTATGAATTTTAAAGTAATCTGTTCACATTGTCATTAATGCTAAGTATTGTCCTTGAATAATGTAATAAGCTGATACTGCAATCAGTTCCTTGATAATTAAATGTAACACTAGCTCAGCAGCCATAATTACTAGTGTTAAGAGTCTGTACCGACAAAAATGTTTCAGAATACTGCATGGTATTCATGATTTTTAAATCAAGTTTTCACTGAATATCATTCTCTAATGGCTATAGTTGTGTTGCTAGAGGCTGTTATTAATCATAAAAATAAATAATATAGTTCAGAGCATTCAACATTCTAAGAAACAGTTAGATTATTTAAAGAAGCATTTTTCTTTCTGTGTTACACATATAGACCATTAAAAATAGGCTTAGCACATTATGGAGTTCTGCATACAAAGTAATATATAGACTTCCATGAAAAGTTGAATTTACAAACTGATATTGGTTACATGAAATATTCTTCTTCTTATTTTGAGATGTCCTATCCTAGATTTTGACGTCTATGTATTATGTAAAGTGTTCTGATGTTAGGCTATAATTACAATCACATAATTACACCCAAAGAAATGGTACAACTGGTTGTTTTAACTTATGGGGATTTAGTAATTAAGTTGAGCTTCATGTGTTACAGCTTCATCAGAAGAAGTACACCTCACACCAGAATCCTCACCAGAACTCACAAAAAAATCATGGTTTGGTAGCCTTATGACAACAGAGAAAGATGAAACTTTTACAATTCTAGTGAAAGGAAAACCACTAGCAACAGTGAAAGCAGATCTTATCCATGCTTTTCTTTCGGTAAGGTTTTTATTCATTAAACCCATTTTTGTTGTCTTACATTAGGAAAAATCATAGACTGAAAAACAGTTTTTCTCTAATAATATAATGCACATGCATATATACAGTAGAACTCTATTTATTCGGATTAATTGGGATCAGACCCGTTCCGGATAATTAAATATCCAGATAATAGAATAAATCAGGAAAATAGATCATTTCTTTGTTGTTTACATTTTGTACAGTACAGTACTTACTAAAGTGTCACAACTAGAACATGTCGGTCAGAGTCAGTTGTTTTGCTGACAAACTGGTAAGTTTTGTTGGCTAAAAGTTTTCCTTTTAGCAAATAATCTGCCCTGAAAGAGGGTTTACCAATGATCGCTGCTCCAAAAGCTATTTGAATACGACCTCAAAGCTATCCAGATAATTGGCAATCCGGATAATTGGCGATCTGGATAGATGTAGTTCATATAATTGGCCTGTATAGGGATCACTTTACCTTTATATATAGTCTATATAATTTTTTTTACAGATAGCAGAACTGAGCCATAGTGTTTCAAGTCCCATGTCTTTCCGTGTGGAATATAAAAGAGGCTCTACAGCACCTGCAATGTTTCAGAGACAAGTTCGCTTCCAGGTGGATGTGTCTGCCATCACAAAACAAGCAGGAGAGAACCCCAAGGAATATCTTTATGCCATCACTTTTACATTACTTTCAGGTACTGTTGGCTTTTATTGACAAGTAAATAAGATGCATCATTAAAATCAAGATTTAAAATCAACATTCCTTAAAATGTTTTATTTTATTTTTTAAAGATCTGGTAAAAACTTTATTTCGTATAGAACAGAAAATAATTTTTTGGCAAAACATTAGCTTATTTTCTTGTATAAAAAATTACTGTACTGAATAATTTCATAAGTTGGATATTTTTTTTTACCACTAAAAACATGTAGAAAAGGCCATACATAATATTAAATAATTTTGCCATTTATAAATTTTCACAGAACTATTAATTGTTTGATTTTTTATTGTGTAGATGTTTTTAAGCTATTGGTTTTCTCTAGGCTTTGCGTTTTGGAACCAGGTAGAAGATTGATCGCTCAGCACTGCCTTGTAGGTTGTTTTTGAATGACTGGTTGATGTGTATGATCCAGTATTTTGCACGAACCACTTCCAGGCATTCCTGACCAATCAGTCTTCTACCTGGTATAAGTGACCAAAATATGAAGCCTAGTTATCATATGAACACAAGAGTAACTTTTTCATTCAGAGAGCCTTGGGGCCATACAGTCAGTGAGGGAAGTGAGGCGGTATGCGCTGGTATGGAATACTGTCACTGGTTTTAAAGGTCCAATGGCATACCGGCACTGGTTTCAATGGTGAAATCACTGAAAGTCAGTGGCTGTTTAATACAAATTGTTAATGTTCCTTTGAGTCGTAATATAATAATTACTTTTCATGATTATTCACCACCCCTTATGCTTTCATTGATAGCCATTGCCACTATAACTTGTGATGGTCTTTATTGCCATTTTAATGACTACACCACTAGATTCTATGTTTTAAAAATGTTTCTCGGTAACAAAGTGTTGTGACTTTTATATTGTTTAAATATGTCTTAAATTCTTTTAAAATATCTCTATTGAAGTAATATTATCTTTATTGGCCTAACATCCGACCGCTGCTCATCTACCATAGATGGCAGGATTGAGGGCATGTGGTGAGCATGCCAACACAAACTGCTGTTACTGATGGTTTCTGTGATGTGAAATAAATAAAGGTCTGTCAGTCGACAGAACATGATGTTCTGGTCTTGTGTTGTACTCCGACTTGGCAATCATCTATAAAGCAGGGTTGGTTACTCATGAAGGAAGTTAATTAAAAACACCACCAAGTGGATATCACATACCCTGCATGTCACAAAATTATTATCTTGTAAAGGAGGGAATGTGCTTTTTTAAATTGAGGTATGTTAGGGAAAAATTTTGGGATAGCATACCGCCTCTGGATTTTTCTCACTTCCTTCACTGCATACAGTGGGTCCTCCTCGATCAATCAAGCACCCTGGGAAGGCATTGTAATGAGGATGAGCTCTGACTTTGTTGGAAGAAACACCCTTCAGGAATTTGAGGAATGGCATAATTTTGTAGCATATCCATATAAACATCTCTGTTGATACTTTTCCTCTTTATGGGCCAGTTGCAATTTCTTTTTAAGGCCACACCAAACTTTAACTTTGGATTGTCTCTTTCCATCTCCCTCACGACATACGGACTTCCCGACCCTGTACATGTGGCAGTTGTGTCATTTGTTATGGAAGTTGGACATGGTAAAAACTCCTTCAGAAAGCTTTTATTCTTCAGCAGAATGTCAATAGCAGATTGATTACTTGCAGGCGTGCCATTTGGTTGCACTAACTGAATCTTGAATGAAGACATAAACTCTTAGGCTCTATATTATATGCAGTGACTGGTATCCCTAATTCCCTACTGGCACAACAAACAGACTTACATCTGCTAATTACTATTTCTATTTACTATCATACAGTCCAAAATTTTTCTTTATTCAAGTGTTTTATTTAATATATAAGGAGCATTCAAAAAGAAATGCGCCGGAGGCCTAGGAACAGAAACCATTACCTGTATATCAGAAGTATTGGCCCTGGCTGTTGAGACACTTGTGCCACTGCGACACAAGGCAGTGAATGGCTGTCTCTTAAAATTCCCGGGGCTGCATTTTGAACAAATTCCGAATCTACTGCTTTACGTCGTCGTCCAAGGTGAATCGTTCACCCCTCAGAACCTTTTTTATTGGACCAAAAATGGCATAATTACAGGGAGAGAGGTCTGGATTGTATGGATGGTGACCGAGGACCTCCTACTTGAACTTCTGCATGAGTGCCGTGATTTGATTGGCCATATGAGGCCTTGCATTGTTGTGGAGCAGAATGACCCCATGGGTGAGCTGGCCTGGTCGTTTCGATTTGATCGCTTGACGAAGGGTGGTCAAGGTTTGCGAGTAACGCTGGGCATTCACTGTTGTCCCATGCTGCAGGAAGCCTGTCAGAAGGGGGCCATCTTGGTCAAAGAAGAACGATTCACCTCAGACGACATAAAGCAGTACGTTTCGGAACTGGTTCAAAATGCAGTCCCAGGAATTTTACGAGACAGCCATTCACCACTGTTAGATCAAGAGTCTATAAATTTTAGTGTTTTAATTTAGCCTCTGTGTTATTTGGCGCCTCGCCAATTATTTGCCGCAAATTAGTCACTTCCTGCAGGTGTGAGCATGTTAGCGTTACCACGCCATTGCAGTGAGAAGTTAGTTGAGATCTAGACGTGACAGTGTATAGGCATGCGTTGCAGCTGCGTCTGATTTAGGCCAGTTTTCGCTCTATATTACTAATACTCATCTTCAACTCCGCGTATATCATGCTCCTGTAGTGAAGGCAGCTTTACGTGTGAAATTCAGGAAATAATATTGTATTTTAGTGTCATTTACAAGTATTTCCATTGTCTCTTAACCTAGAAGCCACGTGAAGTGAACAGGCTTTGTCTAGCGTTACATTCGCCAACGGGCGGGAGAATAGTTTTCTACGAGAATAGTAACTGTATTATTCTTATATTTTATTGTGTAAAAGTGTTGTATCAAATAATTCAGAATTCAGGTTTCTTGATAATATACCGTTGCAAATTACCCAGGTTGAAATCTCTGTCCCAGCTACCTACAGTCCATTGTCTCCCTTCGATTAGTTATTAATTGGCATAATTGCCTGGTCCTCCGAAAATATCTTCATTGTACCTGAGTTCCCTTCATTTGGTCCTCCGGGCCGGATCTGAGATATATTTGCAATGGTTTCTGAATGTTTGAGCAAAGTGCGACTCGTACTTGATTTTCATGTGTGACGCGTTCGTGCGGACTTCGTGTCAGATTCGGTTCGGTTCGGCTACGTTGACCTCGCGGCTCCAGCGAGCGGCAGACAGCTGGCTGACTCTCCACGTGCTCATGGTCACCACCACGCGGGAGGAAGACAACGGCCCCCGACCGCCTCCAGTGTTGCAGTTGACTGTCTAATCATTTCTCCTCCGTCAGTGTTAATTATTTCATTTCAACATGGAAAGTGAACTACGGGCTTTGATTAAAAGAAGAGGCATAATTAAGCGTGAACTAACTCACATGCAAAAGACTCTTGCCACTATAAATGAAGAAACAAATGTGTTTCGATTAAAAGTTAAACTTGACAGTGTAAACGTTAGTTGGGAGAGGTACGAGGCAGTTCAATCTCAAATCGAATCGCTTATAGAAGCCGAAGAAGATTTAGATGAACACGCAGAGCATAAGGAAACAACAAGAAGTTGTTATGAAGAGCTAAAGGCAAGATTAAGTGAATTAATACATGCGCATGAACCTACATCAGTCAGTGTCAATTCAAATAACAGTGGCACACGACAATCAGTGAACTCTAGTGTTTCGCAGGCAAGTAATGGGATAAAACTTCCTACGATTCAAATTCCAGTGTTTGAGAGTGATGTAACTAAATTCAAACATTATTTTGACACTTTTTCGAGTTTGATTGTGAATAATAGCAGTTTATCACCTATTCAAAAATTCCACTATCTCATCGGTTCACTCAAGGGTGAGGCTAAAACATTATTGCAAAGTTTACCAGTGACGAGTGATAACTTCCAAGTTGCATGGGACCTATTGTGTGCAAGATATAACAATAAGCGGTTAATTGCCATATCCCACATTAAGCATCTGTTGTCCCTACCTGTAGCGAGACAAGAGACAGTTGCAGACTTGAGAAATTTGTTGAATCAATTCCAGAACAACTTGCATGCCAGTGAAGCGTTAGAATTAGAAGTGCCACTTCATGAAGTCATTCTAATGCAATTGTTATTAGAGCATTTGCCAGACAGTGTGCAACGTGAATGGGAATCTAGAATCGATTCTCAAACATTTACTTCATTAGGTGAACTTGTGTTATTTCTAGAAGCTAAGTCTCATTCTCTAGAGGTGCTGTCGAATAATTCCTGCAACAGGGCCAGCCCATCAAAACCTAGAAGTGAACGTCGTGAGCCTAGAAATCAACATAATAAGTCGTCAGTCATATGTGTCGACAACTGAACAGTTATGCCCTCAGTGTCAAGGCGGCCATAACCTGTTTAAGTGTAAACAATTCCGTCAGCTGAGTGTTGAACAGCGATGGAAAGTTGTGAAGAGTAAAAATCTGTGTTTCAACTGTTTTTCTAATACTCATCGAGTAAATCAGTGCAACGCATCTTCCTTCTGTAACTGTGGTAAACTGCACAGCAAGATGTTACACAGCAGTGATCACAGGAGAACGGTTTCGCACTCGAGTGAAAGCAGTGAGACAGTAAATAGCAACAGGACTGAGGCTCCTGCAAGTTATTGTTCAGTGAAAATAAAGCCAGTGCTTCACGTCTTACTTGCGACTGCAAGAGTCGAAGTGCAAGACAAGCATGGTAACTACATACAGTGTAAGGCCCTTCTAGACTCTGCCAGCCAGGCCAGTTTCGTGTCTGCAGATCTAGCGAGGCGTCTGCAACTTCCTACAAGGACAGCTGATATGCCTGTCAAGGGAATAAACGGTACTTCATCTAATGCTAGTCATAGTGTAAACATAAATGTGAGATCTATGGTTTACAACTATCGAAGGAATCTAGATTGCCTAATCCTTCCTCGCATAACAGGGAAGTTACCCGCAGTCCGAATTGATCCATCCTCTTGGAACATTCCCTCTGAAATTCCATTAGCCGATCCTAAATTTAATATTCCTTCTGAAATTGATTTACTGATTGGAGGAGCATTATTCTTCGAGCTTTTCCATGGTAAAATCTTGACCAATCCTGGGTTTCCTGCATTGATTAGTACTGAACTAGGTTGGATATTGTCTGGAACCATTCCTAAATCCTCTGTGAAAGGCAATCTGGATACTGGTTCCCAGCACAACTTCTTCATCTCTACGGACAATGTGGACAAGCAGCTACGACGGTTTTGGGACCTCGAAGACTTTCCACAACAAATATTAACTCCAGAAGAGAAAAGGTGTGAACAGCACTATGCAGAAAATACCACTCGCAATGATGATGGTAGTTTTATGGTACGTCTGCCAATGAAACAAGATAAAACTTCATTGGGTGAATCCAGACAACAAGCAGTTAAGCGTTTTAGTTACCTGGAGCGAAAACTTCAGAACGACTCTACTCTAAAGGAAGACTATACTAAATTTCTTGTAGAGTACGAGCAGATGGGTCACATGAAAAGGGTTTCGCCTCCGCAAGAGAATGAAATATGTTATTACCTGCCTCATCATGCAGTAATAAAACCTTCTTCATCTACAACTCGCACACGAGTAGTGTTTGATGCTTCTGCAAAGACGGACACAGGGTGCTCTTTGAATGACATCCTAGAATGTGGTCCTACTATTCAAGATGATTTGTCATCAATTATTCTTCGCTTCAGAACATACCGCTATGCATTTTCAGCTGATATATCTAAAATGTATAGGAGGGTACAGATGCATCCTGAAGACCAGAATCTACAGCGTATTGTATGGCGTCCAGATAAAAGTGAGCCACTACAAGATTATGCATTGACTACTGTAACCTATGGCACTAAGTCAGCATCTTTCTTAGCCATACGGTCTTTGAGTCAACTCGCTCAAGAAGAAGAGTCTAAATATCCTCGTGCTGCAGACGCAGTACGAACCTCTTTCTATGTGGACGATTGCCTGTCAGGTCATGATGATCTACAGGAAGCTCTACAATTGCAAAGTGAACTTATACTCATGTTAAACAGTGGAGGATTTCCACTACGCAAATGGTGTTCAAATACCGAGGCTATCTTGGAAGCAGTACCCGTGGAGCACAGAGAAACGCAACTTCCTTTGTCCCTCGACAACAGTGAAAATGCTCATGCGCTTGGACTCCTGTGGCATCCCAGTACTGATTTGTTACAGATACAATCACATTCCTCTCTCCAAGAACCTCCTTCCTACAAGTTTACCAAGAGAAATATCCTTGCTGTTACATCCTCTATTTTTGATCCTCTAGGCCTCATAAGTCCTATCGTAATCCATGCCAAGATATTCTTGCAATCTCTGTGGCTAGCTAAGCTTAGTTGGGATGAGGAGTTGCCATCTCACCTAAGGGAAAAGTGGATGGACATCTGTGACATTCTTTCTACAATTCATAATGTTCGCATTCCACGCCATGTGTTAACAGCAGCTACGGTTACCGACATACAGATACATGGATTCTGTGATGCCTCGGAGAAAGCCTATGGTGCCTGTGTGTATGTACGGTCTACTGAGAGCAGTGGTCTTGTTACAACTAAACTACTTTGCTCCAAGTCCAAGGTTTCACCATTGAAGAAGCAAACAATTCCAAGACTCGAGTTGTGTGGTGCCTTGTTACTTGCGAAACTGTATCATAAAGTTGTCAATGACTTGAAATTGCCTACATCACAAAATTATCTGTGGTCTGACTCCATGATTGTGCTCTCATGGATCAAATCTAATCCCCATAAATGGAAAACATTTGTGTCTAATCGCGTATCTCAAATCCAGGAGATGTCAGAGACGGCAGCTTGGCGGCATGTGGCCACCCAACACAACCCGGCTGACATGATTTCGAGAGGTGTGGTAACAGAACAAATCTTAGACATTGATTTATGGTGGAACGGGCCTGTGTGGATTTCACAGCCTATTGAATCATGGCCCAAACAGCCTCAGCAATTTGAGCTGCAGGACAGTGATGAGCAGCGTGACACAGTTTGCCTAGTCACACATGCTGAAGAAGATTTTATGCTACGCTTTTCCAAGCTAGCGCGTTTACAGAGAGTTACTTCATATATGCTACGCTTTATAAACAACTGTAGAAGCCAAGTTAAACGTCACGGCCCTCTCACAGTTGAAGAGTTACAACAAGCTTTGTTGCTTTGTATAAGAATAGCTCAGCAAGCAGCCTATTCTCATGAACTGTCCGATCTTCAGAGTAAGATGCAAGTAAATACTAAGAGTTCTCTCCACTCCTTGGTGCCTTTTGTGGACAAGGATGGCCTACTCCGAGTGGGTGGACGTCTGGAGAAAGCTGAGTTACCACATGATGCACGACATCAGCTTATCCTCCCTCCAGGTCACCACCTCACTAGATTGATAATTGAATCCGAGCATCTGCGACTGCTTCATGCATCACATCAACTGCTCATATCTTCTTTGCGAGAACGATATTGGATTCCTAGTGTACGTAGAATTGTGAAGTCTACGCTACACAGATGTTTAACTTGTTTCAAATTGAAAGCCAAAGGTGCTCACCAGCTGATGGGCAGCCTACCTAGCTACAGGGTGACCCCTGCTAGAGCATTTCTACGTTCTGCGGTTGACTACGCTGGACCATTTTTCATAAGATACGGTTCCCCCCGCAGCAAAACTCAGGTCAAAGCATACATTGCTATCTTCGTATGCTTGGCTACGAAAGCAGTTCACATCGAGCTGGTTTCAGACCTTACTTCTGATGCCTTCATCGCCGCCCTGCGCAGATTCACATCTCGTAGAGGACTTTGCAAGGAAATATTTAGTGATAATGGGACGAACTTTGTTGGTGCTAACAACAAGCTTCGCGAGCTGCGTCTCTTGCTTCAGTCCAGCACCCATCAACAAATTCTCCAAGACTACGCCTCCTCTAATGAATTCACATGGCATTTTATCCCTGCTTCCTCCCCACATTTTGGAGGACTGCACGAGGCTGCTGTTAAATCCATGAAATTTCATTTACGACGAGTGATGGGTAGCCAAGTGTTTACCTATGAGCAGCTTTCTACAGTTCTCACCCAGATTGAGGCCTGTCTAAACTCTCGACCTCTCCTACGCCTAAGTGATGATCCTAGCGACTCATCCTATCTATCTCCTGGACACTTTCTCATTGGTGAAAAACTCACAGCCCTTCCTTCTCCTCCTATGGCAGAGAATGTCTCTCATGTTGCTAAATGGCATCAGCTACAAACCTACATACATCACATATGGCAGCGTTGGTCAGCTGACTACCTACATTCACTGCAGCAGAGGCAGAAGTGGTCTGCGTCCAGCGAAAACATTCAGATTGGTACCCTTGTGCTCCTGAAAGAAGATAATTCTCCACCGCTCCAGTGGAAGCTGGGAATCATCTCATCAGTGCATCCTGGTGACGACGGTTTAGTGCGTGTTGTGACAGTGCGTACGTCTAATGGTGAATACAAGCGACCAATTGTAAAAGTGTGTCCCTTGCCTATTCAATAAGTGTAAATCTATTAGTAAATCTTGATCTACCCGCAAAGTGTTATGTAAAATCTGTCGATTTTAGGCGGGAGTTATGTTAGATCAAGAGTCTATAAATTTTAGTGTTTTAATTTAGCCTCTGTGTTATTTGGCGCCTCGCCAATTATTTGCCGCGAATTAGTCACTTCCTGCAGGTGTGAGCATGTTAGCGTTACCACGCCATTGCAGTGAGAAGTTAGTTGAGATCTAGACGTGACAGTGTATAGGCATGCGTTGCAGCTGCGTCTGATTTAGGCCAGTTTTCGCTCTATATTACTAATACTCATCTTCAACTCCGCGTATATCATGCTCCTGTAGTGAAGGCAGCTTTACGTGTGAAATTCAGGAAATAATATTGTATTTTAGTGTCATTTACAAGTATTTCCATTGTCTCTTAACCTAGAAGCCACGTGAAGTGAACAGGCTTTGTCTAGCGTTACATTCGCCAACGGGCGGGAGAATAGTTTTCTACGAGAATAGTAACTGTATTATTCTTATATTTTATTGTGTAAAAGTGTTGTATCAAATAATTCAGAATTCAGGTTTCTTGATAATATACCGTTGCAAATTACCCAGGTTGAAATCTCTGTCCCAGCTACCTACAGTCCATTGTCTCCCTTCGATTAGTTATTAATTGGCATAATTGCCTGGTCCTCCGAAAATATCTTCATTGTACCTGAGTTCCCTTCAACCACCTTGTGTCGCAGTGGGACAAGTGCTTCAACAGCTAGGGCCAATACTTCTGATGTACAGGTAATGGTTTCTGTTCCTAGCCCTCCGGCTGGTTTCTTAATTAATGCTCCTTATATATTTTCAGAATTATGTGAATGTCAGTCACTTGAATTTTTATGAGTGAAATGGAGTCTATTTAACAATGGAATAATCTCTCTCTGTATGCAGAGTGTTAATGAATAATGCCGAAATATTTAACCTGTGTATAGAAGGGTCACAGATAAGCAACTTTTATTAGGAGACTTTTGCTGTAAGACATAAAATGTGTATGCTTCAGGGCATTATAGTCTTTACAATTTGGTGCTCATAACGAGCAATAATGAAGCAAAATAGGGTTAAAATTTTCATTAAATTGACCAATTTAATGATTGACAAAAGCCTCATTCTTAATCATTCATCAACAGTCATATCATAATTAGAGTTTTCATAATCTGAAAAATTTACAGATAAATCACATGACTGGTTGCTACTGTATTAGTTTTTCTTTTACTCATAACTACAGTGTTAACAACGAAATTCCTTTGTTTTGCATTTTTTCAAATGTTAGAAGTCAGTGGCAGCCATGGCCTGGGAGATTTTGTGCTGTAACAGGAAAAATTGAATCCAAAAATCTCCTAATAAAAGTTGCTTGTGAGTGTCCCTCTATACACTGTTAAAATATTTCGGTGTTATTCATTAACACTCTGTACATATAAGCGGCTTTGTCCTGACTGACTAACTGACTGACTGAGAATCAACATAGAGCCTAAACTATAATAAGTAGAGACTTGGAATTTTGACAGTACCTTTGTTTCATAATGTAAATGCACACTAAGAAAGGATTTTTCAAAATTTTTATTTTTAATGCCAAAAATCAAATGTTTTCGAGGAGACTAAATTCCTTCCAAAAGAAACACATTAGCAATTCGATTGTTAGGGAAAAGTTCCTATTAACAAGACAGTATTCAATTGTCAAATTAATTCAAGATGGCCTTGCTCAGTTGCTATCTTGATTCATTTGTTTACAATTTGTAGAGATCTGATTTTTTTAACGTAAGTGGACAGAAGGGGAGAATGAATCCGTGCTTTAATGGGAAAACATTGAATGATTTGGACGAAACACACTATGCGGGATTTTTTGAGCTAGGGAACTCTAATCTGAGGTTTTTTTTTTCCTGGGGTGGTGCACTTGGTTCGTGAAATGCACCTCGAAGCTGGATTTTTAGTTTTTTTAATTATCAATCATTATATTGTTTATGCATGATTTGGGTAAGATTCATTAATCTATGGTTCATTTTAATCGTTTAATTTCAAATTTGTATGCCCACATTGCAGCATAAGATTAATTTTCTTCGTTTATTTAAACAATATAATTAAGAGTAAAATTATGTAATACAGTGAAATCTCCGTACAACGATTACCGATATAACGATAATACTCTTTATAACGTTAAAATATTTTGGTCCCGGCATACTTTCCATTAAAATAATGTAAAATTCCCCTCAGTTTTACGATACTCTTAATAACGATAAACCTCCCCACTACGATTACATTTAGAATCCCCGTAAATACATTTTCCTCGGTACAACGATAAAAATAGATCGTGAAAGTCCAAATCATGAATTCCCCCGCCTCGTTTTAAGGGTGGAATCGCCTTCCTTGACCTTGATCGTGCTTCACCCTCGCTCAAGTGCACAATGGAGTAAACCAGTTGCCTGGTCGCCAGTCAGTGCCTGCACTGCACGGCAAGTTTGTTTGGTGGTGTTCGCGTTGTTGTGCTTCTCTGTCAGCATGGCTTCTCGCAAACAAATTAGTATGCAGCAGAAATTAGCTGTAATTAAAGACATTGACGCAGGCATGAAACAAACTGCAACATCGAAAAAGTACGGGCTTTCGGAATCTACGGTGTCGACTTTCTTAAAGAAAAGGAATGAGATCGAGGAAAAACTCAATTCAAATGCCGTGGATCCTACTAGAAAACGAAAGAAAACGGCAACATTTATTGACTTGGATGCTGCAACCTTGGAATGCTTCAATGAAAAAAGAACTTTAAACATTCCAATAAATGGACCGTTGATTTGTAGTCAAGCTAAGAAGTTTGCTACCATGCTTGGTGTGGAGGACTTCAAGGCTAGCAATGGGTGGCTTGTCCGCTTTAGAGACCGCCATGGCATAACTTTTAAGTTAATTCAATGGGAAAAGAAATCTGCACCAACAAATGACGCAAATCTCTGGTGCAGTAATGAAATGAAAAAAAATTACTGAGAAATATTTGCCAGAAGATATTTATAATGCTGACGAGACTGGGATGTTTTACCAGCTTCTTCCTGAAAAGACAATGTGTTTGCTCATAAGTTAGTGTAATAATTTAAGGGTGGAGTGAATACAGTACAGTATAGCAGTTCTTGTGTAAAAATTCTTTATTTCCTTAAATACTTAAAACATTTCAATTATTGAAGTTGTTTCCTACATATACTACCAATATTTGAACATTTTTTGTAAATTCTCGATATAACAATATCTCTCTCTACAACAATATTTTTTTCTGGTCCCTGCGAAATCGTTGTATCGAGATTTCACTGTACCTGCAATTTATGTAAAAATTATGTCAGTGTTGATAAATATGTTTTAATTATTTTTCTGTTAAATAAATGATTTAAACAAAACATCTAGCAGTTGAGTAAATAATCGCAGGCGAAGCCGCGGACACCTGCTAGTAATGGATAATTAATAATGTTGATTTCATTTCAGAATCTAGCTGTAATCTTATCTTTATCAAATGCTTTGGGTTTACAGGTAACATAAGACGATTCAGACGAGTATGTGAGCATATCCAATCACAGGTGTGCAGCAGACGTCCACCTCCATCTCCCCGAGCTACAAGGAAATTTACAACAGAACTAAGTGAAAGTTCTAGCTGTGGATCTGATACTTCAGAGAGATTATCTCCTTACCCAGGCACTAGACAGGTAATTGTGCGGACATGCATTAGAGCAGATCAAAATCATGATTCCAGTTCCAATGTTCAGAACAAAAATTTACATCTTCTTGGTTAAATAAGTTCACTGATAAATCTTAGCTTACATAAATAAAATAAGTTTAATACTTATGTAAGTTGACAGGTCTCAGTCTTGTATGATCTGCAGAAGATTAAGTTGTTTAATATCTGTCTGTTGTCCTTCTGGTAGACTCTCAGGCAGCCATACAAACAATATCCTCTAACAAAAAGCAGAATCAGGTAAGACACAAATGAAGGGCTCCTATGAGGTCAACTCGATCAAGAAATTCATATCACAGGAAATTAAAGAAGTCTGGAGAAAAGAAGAAGCTGCAATACAAGCTAAGGTTAAAAAATGTGAAAACATCAGAGAATTATTGGAAACCAACAACATAAAATCTATAAAGGAAGTTGTGGCTGCCATGACTGGCAACTGACCATTATTGTCTCGTAGCATACAGTGAAACCTCTCCTTACAGACACCCCAAGATACTGACACTCCTCATATACGAACAGCTTTTATGTCTCTACTGAAATAATATGAAATAATGATAAAGTCAACTCTTTTACGGGCACAAACAGTTGTTTGACAGTCCTAAATCTTGCTTTGCCTCCTGACTATGGACAGAACTTGGATTTCAAGACCTAATATGTTGCAAAATTAGAAAATTTATTTTTGAGGACTGTACAGAAATGTAATTTGAAAGTTCCTTAACACAAAAGATAAAGGTCTCACATTGTGCTAGCCCAACAGCTAGCTGTCCTAAATACTGGAAGCAGGGGGATAAACAATGCCATAAAACTTTACGTCCAAGGTTTCCACAAATTTGTATCCGACAGATAACAGTTAGCAGACTTCACTTAGGTGTTCTGTCTTGAGGAGAGACATGGCATCTAAACATATAGGTTTGACAAAATTACAATCAGCAAAAGCAAATAAGCACTCTTCTGCAGCAGAAAGATGACTTACTAAGCACATTATTCATAATTGAAAACTGTAAATTACTCTATTACATAATTGAAGGCCTAGAATAAAATTGCATGGCACAGTGCAATATTTTCCTTTTTTGATTTTTTCTTGTTCAAAGTTACTTGGAATTGACTGTAGTGTATTTCAGATTAAACAATATCAATATGAAATATTTCATTTAAAGCAAGAAGGGATACAACATGCATGTTACAAGTTTACTGATAGATTGGACAGCCTCTTTCCAAGTAAAGGACACCTCCCAGATGCGGATAGATTATTTCATCACAAAGTGAATGTAGATATCGAGTTATCAACAAAAAGCCAAATTTAGTTTGATGCCATAAGCATAGTGGAGTTATTTCCCATGCTGTCATAATACCAACAAATCTGTTTGAAGTAATTGCTGGTTTCAAAACTAGATCCCATGCAATATCCCACTCAGCACACATACGTAAAATATATGTAAAATTTACGTTATCCCTAGATCTAGGTAATGTACATCACACATATTGGTTAAATAAAATCTACATATAATATACGCTCAAATGTCCCACTTTTTTATGTATATTTTACGTCTATTCATGTCAATACAGACATTTAATATATATCAATTATACTTACAATCACATACATACTATTGATGTACAATAATCTATACGTAAAATATATGTAAAGATGATCTATCAAACGTATATTTTACATATATAATTTATGTAGCCTAAATACACTGCTTGGTTCACTTGCACTTGGTTCACTGCTTGCAAATACATTGGTTCATAAATGTACACTGCTCACATACATTTTACATATACTATCAATACATGAGATATCAATAACTAAAAATGTCATCAAGAACACTTTTTGTGCTTATTATCTTGCAGTTTTTTGGGACTTCTTGCTGAGGTATTTTGAAATTATTTATTGTAAGCAAAACACTGAGATCGCTCATAACACACACTGAACCAAGAATTTTCGGAACATCATCATTAATATCCATTAAGCACGGCACTAGCCTTTCTACTGCCATTATGCTAATCCACTGCCCTTTAAGTCCTTCTTTTACACTTAGGAAGTACTGCATCACATCTTCCAAACAATGCAGAGCTTGTCGTTCAGCATAACTTTTAAGTTCTTTTAATCTTTCTGCAACTGCTTGGTTTACATTTTCTTCTTCTGCATGATGGACCTGGTCTTGACAAGTACTCGGGCAGATTAGGAAATATTGATGGTACTGCACCAGTTTCAGTTTAGGGTAAGTTCTAGGAAATGTTTTTATTTCACCGTTAACTACAAATGTCTCTGTTCTTATCACACTCTCTTCAGGAAAATGCTTCACACAAATAACAGGCTTGCTTACCCCTGTAAAGTCTGTAGGAATGTTTTTAAGCCACTTCTTAAGTTCTTCGTCTTTTGGTAAAGAAAATGTACTAACACTTTCATGTTGTGACTTGTAGTTACTTTTACACTACATCACCTAGGCATTGTGAATTCCTGAAACAATTAAGAAATACTTTAGCAGCGTTGTCATAAATTATTATGATCAGAACTAATTACCACAGCATCTGTATTATAAATCAGTTTGCAAGTCGTTGAGGTTATGATAGGCCTATTTATGTATTTGAAACAAATCTTGCACAGAGACTTACCAGTACTGTTTTCTGTGTAAATGTTTTTCTTCTGCCTCATTTAATATTCTACATGAAGGACGTCTTCACAAACATTCAGATAGGAAATGTATTCAACATCACTGCAGTTGCGTAATATTTCGTCAGCTTTAAATACACACATATGTACATTTATTCTTCGTTTCTATGTTATATACATAGGGAGTAGTTGCAACAGAACAGTGCAATTCTCTCCACACACAATTTCTTGTTAATAAAGCACTATAAAAGAGGAACTGATACACAAGCACCAGTTATATGTAAAGATGAAACACTGAAATTCATTGCTGACGTCACAGACAAGATGGCCGCCAGTCCACATTCCTTCCGCGTCACCGGTGCGAAGGTGTTCTTCCAAGCACCTACGCAACCGCAAGCTTACCAAAGAAGGAAGAAAAATAGTCCTACTGAATTTCCGGATGTAATAATTTTAAACCATTTTTTAAAATTTCTGATTAGCGTGAGTAAATTGTATTAAATTAACCAAATCGATTTACTAGAGTAAAACACAATAAACCGGTGTTTACAATGTCAAATTCTTGACGTATAATTTACGTATAATTACGAATATTTTTTTACGTTATTTTGATATTACCAAATGAACAGTAAATTCGATTTTGTTTTATAATTACTTATGTAACAGTACTTAATTTTGATGTATAATGAATATAAAGCAGGATTAAACTACAATGTATATACATGTATATATTGGATATAAAATATACGTATAATTTATGTTTTGAATTTGACCAAACCCTAAGATATATATCTAGCTCTAAAACATACGTACATTATACATATCGTGCTGCGTGGGATTATATTAAATTTAACTATGATTTTATTTTAATGCCATTAGTAAAATGAGTTATTTCCCTTACAACCGTAGTACCAACAACATTTCAAGCAATTGCTGGTTTCAAAACCAATGCCCATTTAGAGAATGGCAAGCTACATCCTTTTGACAATCAACGTATAGCATCTTCTAGCAGGGGCATATTTATCTACTTAAGCGCCCCTAGGCAGAGAAAAATATTTTCGCCCCCTTATTTCCACATGAATGTACCACAAAGTAACCTACAATAAGCATTATTGTAACTGAAATAGTAGGCTAATAATAATAGTAATAATAATAATAATAATAATAATAATATATAATAATAAATAAATAAGTAAATAAATAAATAAACAGTGCTAAACCCAACTCAGTATTATAAAATTATAATATAGCTTCACTGTGTAAACTTCCATACAATGATTAATAAATAAATAATTAAACAGGTGCGTATTGTTGTCACTGTTATTCATTTCTATTTCATTGTGCGTTACATTAGTTTACTATTTTGAAGAGTTATGAATAAAATGTTTAATATATTTAAAAAAAAACAGTGACAGTAACAGTAACAGCTGCCCCTTCAAATCTGCCGCCCTAGGTAGCTGCCTAGTCTTAAATACGGCACTGTCTTGTAGTTAATCTCAGTCTATAGGCTAACATGAGGCAGAAATATCTACTGCAACAGTTACTGTAAATAGTGCAATGTGGTTTTGTGGATTTTCAGTTATGTTGTGTTCTGTGACTAGAGAACTCTAGATCTCACATTTCCTTCTAAAGGTAAATCATCATGTTGAGAAGATTCTGCGCTTTTAAGATGGCCGCCGAGAATGAGGTATTATCCACTTCCGGTTATCTCAGAGGCCCGTGTTTACACTACAGTTCTGTGCTTGTATCTTGTTTTGGAAGTAATTATGCCGATTAACTGATACGTTTTCGGCTGTTCGACCGTTGCAAACAAAAATTGAGGACTTAGTTTTCACAGTTTTCCAAAAGAAAAGGCTATTTTTCAAGAATGGATGGTAAAATTACGCCATGGAAAAACACCTTCCCAGTTTTCTTGTGTTTGCAGCTGTCACTTCACAGAAGATGATTTTAATGTTCCTTTGAGCACGTATGGTGAGCATTTCATGTTTTCTAGAGTGATTAAGACAATTTTGATATAGTAGATGTTGAGAAGTCCGCCGGCGTGGTCTTGTGGTTAGCGTTGCTGACTACAGATCCGTCGGCCCGGGTTCGATTCCCGGTACCTCCTCGGATTTTTCTGAGGTAGGGAGGTCTGGTAGGGGTGCACTCAGCCTCGTGATTCAAAATTGAGGAGCTACTTGATAGAGAAGTAGCGGCTCCGGTCAAGAAAACCACCATTAACGGCCGTGGGTGTCGGTATGCTGACCACATGCCCCCCAATCCTGCCATTTGCCTACAGGAGATGACGCAGCGGTCGGGTGGTCGGCCAAGTCCCTTCAGGGATGTAGCGCCACGGAGTTTAGTTTTTAGATGTTGAGAAAAATATATAAGCCTATGAAATAATAAGTATACCCGACCAACGTAACCTCGTTTAGGCATGTTAAATTAGCATTTCATCTTTTCAGTGTAATTTTTGTTGCCAATTTATTTTGACATTTAAGAATGTCAATGTCAATCGAAATTTCTCCCGTAACCGATAAAATGGCCAATCTGTATTGTAATTGAATAAAAAACAAACCACATACAAATTTTTAGATTATGTGCTTTGCAGATAGCAAACTCAACGTTGTTTTTGTCCATCAACACGTTCACTTCAATGCACTTGATGAATTTTCTAATTGCTAGAGTCCGGCCAGCTTTCATACTGCTGCCTGCCCTACGCTTTTCGAACCAAGTGGTTATGGAGTCTTCGTCGAAAAGTTTAAGCCGTTCTTTCTTGAATAAATTTATCTTCAAGAAATTTGTCGAAGGAAAGTCGTGGGTACTTTCTGGTTCTATAACCTGAACTTTGAATAAGGCAAAGTTCCTATCCGGATTTCTCTCTCGCCTGAGCAAGCTGCAACCAATTTTGGATTTTTTAATTTTGGATTTTTTAAATTTTGGATTCTTTAAATTTGAATTTTTTTGGATTTTTTAATTTTGGATTAACGATTTTTAGATTTTTTCAATTTTTAATTTTTTGATTTTTTCAATTTTTTATTTTTGGATTTTTTAATTTTTTAAAATTTTGATCTTTTAAATCGTATAGCAGTTGATTACTCCTAATCAATGTGTTGATTGTTTTCTGTGCAGTCCGTTCCGTCACACCTCACTAATTTCGTGACGATTTTGAATGTGACATTAATTTCGTGACGATTTTGAATGTGACATTAATTTCGTGACGATTTTTGAGTGTGACACAAACTCTGTATTTACCCCTACCGCGGCTAAAGAAGTTTCACTTAAAAAAAAAAACATGAAAATAAATCGAAAAAATATTGGAGACCGCTGGCATACTGCACCATATTAAAACAGTTAGCAAACGTTTAGAAGACATATAGCTTTGATTTCTCACCTTGTAATCAACTCTCCCTTCGTTAACTTTGAAATATTTGCTGCACCATCTTCGAATAACATCCTTTTTAATTCCATCACTGTAAAATTGGAGAACCATCCCAAACTCATACTGAAAACACACAAGAATGAGGAAACCGGAAGTTCACAATACCTGAATTTGGAGAGCAGCGCGCTCAAGTGGCAGGAGG
Organism: Ectobius pallidus; assembly: GCA_964059195.1. NCBI lineage: Eukaryota > Metazoa > Arthropoda > Insecta > Blattodea > Ectobiidae > Ectobius > Ectobius pallidus. The sequence continues at coordinate 100,610,740 of CAXKWD010000001.1, forward strand.
AAAAACTAAAAAAGCCCAGAGCTCTATACAAAATCTAGGCTTCTGCTCACTAAATTCGGTAGAATGTCCGGTACATCTTGCTGCAGGAATCTTGTGTGGTCATTTGCTGATAATGCATGAAATATAAAGGAGTATTGTCAATAAATAATAGCAGAGGTTCCTAAAAGAGGAGGGATACAGCTATGAAATATATTTCACTGGAAGGGTCCCTTTCCTGAGACAACTTCAAGATAGTGGAAGTAAATTAATTAATTAAAAATAAAATTTACATCTGATGAATACATTTTTCTCAAACATATGTCTTACTGTATATATCCGTCCGATGACTCACTGATTCCATTCTATCTGATAATAATTTACTAATTTCTAAGAAGCTACAATTTATTACAGGTTGAATCAGACATAGAAAGTGATACGTCTGTATTTGATGTGAAATCCCCTACACGAGAAAATGGGAACAGTGGAGGACGTCGTCGTAGTTGTACAAGTGCCAACAATAACACCACAGTGGTAGGAGGTTCGTCAACTGAATGCAACAATGCAGGAACACCTGCCACCACTACTGTTTCATGCCCAACATCAACGGAGACTATGACCACTGCAGGTACGGCATCCTGTCCACCAGCTAACAAGGCAGTTAGGTCCAGCAGTGAGAGCAAAGGTACACTTGAAAAATGTGCTACGACAACGTCTGGTTCGTTGGCATGAAACTCTGCAGTCTTATTCTGTTAGGTAATTAATATAAGAGTTCTTGCAGTTAGTGTAGTGCAAGTTGGGATTAATGTGCAGTACATGAGGAATGTGATATAATCATGTAATAAGATTCTTTTTAAAACTTGCATTAAAGAAACTCTGAATGAATTTCAAACTCTGCATACAATGCAGATCATCTTTTATATTCTGTTTTTTCTTTTTCTTTTTAAGTTGTTTTCTTATGGAGATGAACATTAGGATAAAGGAAGTCAAGGAGAAGTTTTCAAATGTAACATTGGAGTGACTGGAGAGGAGAAAAATGGTTGGACCAATATAAAATAAAGTTTGATTATACAAGTATGTTTCACCTCTTATACAGGGATTATATTATAAAAGTGAAGAATCCAGACCCTTTGGCTCTTTTTCTGCTTTGGTCAGTGCATACTACACAAACTGTTTTCTTCTGAGGCAGCAAAGTGTTACAATTAAGGCAATATGAAAAGCTTTTACCATAGATTTGAACTGATAATTATTATTTTATTAAAATTCATTTCAGACACATCTAGACATAAAATATGCAACAGTTACAGTCTGTAACAATCTCTTAATTATCTTAACTAAACAAAGTTCTACACAAAACAAGTGAAATGGTGAAGATGGTGATGTCATGAACTCACATCCAGGAGGTTATGGGTTCAAATCCTGTGGCTGAACATCTGAGTGTGAATTCTTTTGAGGTATTCCTTACTTCCAAAAGCAGATGCCAGATTTACTTTCCATCTATCACAAATGTTACTGTCCATTAATCTGTGTGCGTTTTCCTAGGAGGAGGTCCTGTGTAGAGTTGGTCCCTCATCAGGGAGTCTCTCCAGGTCCTGTCTAGTGTTCATCCAAAGCTTTGCCCCTCCCCTACAGGCATTACGATGAAAAGAATTCTATCATCCTATAGAGTAGGACCACAAAATACGCATGTTGATTTATTGTACTGAAACAACCAGGAGCTTCACTTATATTTACAATTTATCAATATCTATTTACTTACCACATGGTTCAGTAACCTTCATAATTACATGATGAAGTATGATTTTATCCAGGCCCATTAATTGATTTAAAGAAAGAAATTCCCAATTGAAAATTGTTGAAACAATATACCCTAGATGAAACATATAGATTGTACTACCACTGTTGATTCATATATAAAATACAGTTGAAAAATAGTAACATTAGCCTAGGTTTACCGAATTAAAAAAAAATATATATATTATCTCTAAAAATCATAGATATGATTTGCAGAGAACTATAATTAATTAAATTCAGTGCTTTGACATGTGAAAATCTCATGCTGTCAGGAATATTGACAATGAAATAAAATTGTAAGTAAATTTTGGTGATATGAACAGTGTTTCTGAACAAGGGAGGGGAGTTTGATAAAACTAAACTGAACTAAACTGAATTCTGTGGTCATAGATCTCTATTGGGACCAGACCTGCCATTCCTATTGCTGCTTCATCTAGCATAAGGTGGATGGCAGTATTGAGGGGGGGGGGAGGCAGGTCAGCATGCCAACTCCCACGGCCGATATTGATGACTTTCATGTCAAGACTACTACTTCTACCACTACTTCTGTATCAAGGAGCTTCTCAGTTGGTGTCACGAGGCAGAGTACACCCCGTTCCAGACTTGCCTACCTCAAAAAATGCAAGAAGATACCAGGGATTGAACCGAAACCTGTGGATCCATAATCAGAAACAAAAATTGTTTGAAAAGTGTCCCAAATGTATTCCTTAGAAATCTCCTCTAGCAGATCTAATCTTCTGTCTGAGGAAGGCATATCTTTATGATATTTAATGTTGCTACTGTTATTGATAGTATAAGATAAGAGTTTTTCATCCTGTCTTAAATTTGCTAAGCCTGAAGCCTCAGTTATTATATTATGTGATGTCCGAAGTTCACTTTCTGTTGCTCATATAACATACCATATTACTAAAGTATTAATTTATTTTCATGTATATTGAGCTGCCCATTTATTTTATAAATACCTCCTTTCCAGTTTATATTTTGTTGCAGTAGATTTGAATACCAATATGAAACATTAATAGCGTTCTACACTTGTGAAACTGCAAAAGACTGGCAGTTAAAACCCCAGCTTACACTACATTTAGAGTAAATTTTCTTAGTACAGTAGAGCAGTTGTGTTGAAAACCGAGTCTGAATTTATGCTTTCCTAGTGCATAAATTCAAGTCAGAATAAGCTTCTAGATACATTGTTGTTTACAGTTTTGGAGGTAAAGCATATTGTATATCTTAAATATGGCAATGGAATGTGATTTAACATAGACATTTATAATCTCTTTGCTGATTAATCTTTTAAATTTCTCCAGACGGATTTCACGTGCATAAATCTCTCTGGAAATCATTACAAAATAACCTTTTTTCAGTTTCTCTTCCACAGGAGGTGATGATTAAAAATCTTATCAAAATGGCCAAATAATGACTTTTAGACTCACCAGGAATTCTTGGGAGGATGACTTTAGTCCAAGTTGCCTGCTCTTTTTGAGACATTTGCTTTTACATTTTGAATTGAACACATTCACCCCTTCATATTGAAGATGGTGTAACTGTGCATGCTTGTGCATTGAAGATAAAGTGGTGCCAACAAGAATTATTTGATACCTGAGACAAGAATTTCCCATGATTTTTGTTACAGTTTGATTTTTAACATATTCTTTAGGCTAGCCTAATCAAATCTAATCTGTCAATTATTTCTTCTCCTCTAGGTTCACATAACCTAACCTAATGTACTGTTTGTGTATGGTACGGGTGCTTAATATTTGTGGAAAATGAAAATTCATTGCTTTTATGTTTTCATATCCAAGTAAGGAATTGTTTTGTCCAGTGGCGTAGCTTAAGGGTAGACTTTGAGACTGAGTCTACCTAAATAATATAAGGAAATAGTGGATTCATAAACAAATAAATAAAGGCAGCAACAACCAAGCCATTAATCATTATAAACTCATTAGCCGTGTCATCAAAATATTTTTCGCCGTTTCATTCCCTAATCACAACGCATAAAGCGTCAATTTGTGGTGCCGCGTGCTTAGGCAGCCTCAAAATCTCATGATGCGGCAGTAAAGACGAGCAAGCTGAGACTAGCGATGCTTCAAGCCAGTCCAGTTTCATCAAGTGCGAGTTATATGACTTCTCCCACTAAATGTTAACTTACTCGTTGCGAAGACAGGCCAATTTGTTTCACAAGAGCGGCATAAAGTCACCACCAAAGAAACTGAAGAGGATTTTGAGAATGCTAGTCTCTTCAAAAACTGTGAAGAGTTGCTTCTGCAGCTGTGACGTCACCTCCTGCATCACGCCGCCAAATTTGAATGTTAAATTCATGAAAATGGATTTCACAACCCCCAGCATATGTTCTGCCGCTCTTGAAATAATCACACGACTTTCTCTACCTTAATAAAATTGTTACCATTTTCTCTCGTCTGATTCCAGCTCTTAGAAAACACAACACAATGTTCTCTACCTTAAACGTTAAAATTACAGTTTTCTCGCTCCGTCTCTGGGAATTCTCACGCGACTTTTCCTACCGTAATAAAATTGTTGCTATTTTCTCAAGCCTTATTCTACCTCTTGAAAAACTCACAGAACGTTTTGTGCCATAAGAATTAAAATAACTATTTTCTCGCGTCTTCTTCCATCTCAGGGAGCTCTCACATGACTTACACTTCCCTAATTATTTTTTTCTATTTTCTCTCGTCTTATTCCAGCTCTTTAAAGACTCACACACTTTCTCTAACAGAAGCATTGAAATTACTATTTTCTCATGTCTTATTCCATCTTAGGGAGCTCTCACACGACTTGCTTTATCCTAATAATTTATTCTTTCGTCTTATTCTTCCTCTTGGGAAACTCACACAACGATCTGCATCTTAAGCAACAAAGTGCCGGTAACTATTTTCTCGCGACTTATTTTAGCTATTAGAATAGTCACATAATTTTATCTAACTTAAGCACTGAAATTACAATTTTCTCGCGACTTATTTCACCTCTTAGAACACTCACACAACTTTCTCTAAGTTAAGCATAGAAATTACTATTTTCTCGCGGCTTATTCCATACCTGACAACTCTCGCATGACTTTATAACCTTGTTAAATAATTGACTGTGTAGAGATAATATTATGTAAAGTTAAGTAATATTGAAAGAAGGAAAGAAATGATGCCATAAGTAGTCTCTTCAGATACCTGCTTTCTTGAAGAGCGCTCGAGTATGAAGCCGGACAATAGATTGAATAAAGGGAAGGGTACGGTAACAACATAAACATTACATTCCTCAGTCATTGAACTGAGTGCAGAGTTAGTTTATCTTAAAATTGTGATTATTTCCGTGTAGCACGTTTTAATATAATAGGTATAGATAACATCGTTTTCGACTCTATCGTATGAACTAAAGGGTAAAAACCAACTTCTAAGCTTGACTTAGGCGTTTTTCTAAAATTGAATCTTATACTTTATTTTTTAAATCTATGTAATTTAGATTAGTTTAAAATCCAAATCCACTAAAATTCGATAAAAATTAATAAAGATTGTGGTTCTAACACTAATACTACTACTAGCCAACTAGTAATAGTAGTAATAGTAGTACTAGTAATAATAATATACTTATATAGGTATATACGAAATTGAATCCATGTGCATTATATTAACATTATTTTATTATTTTAAACACTGGGAATTCATGTATCATTTGAACAGGTATAAATTCATATTTTAAAATCCAGTTTACCCAGAACCCAATGTCAAGCTATGCCACTGGTTTTGTCTCAGGTTGCTAGTCATGTGTATTTTATTTCAACTCACAGGTTAACATTAAAAAATCTGGCCATCAAAACTCTGGTTCTTTCATATTTCTGGCATAGATTTCGGAGTGCATTTTCAAATTTACCATGTTGTTATGCCACTGTTTTTAGAGGTCACTGTTTTTGTTTTAATGGCGTATTCCAGAATCAGATGTTAGATGTTGCTTGCACCTGATAACAGGCATTCCTACTCATTCTTCTCAGTTTTATCATTTATTTATTATATATGAGCATGACATGCAATTTCAAATATAAAATGTTTGAAATTGGTCGAACTAAACAAATCCTAAGAGCAAAGTAAGGTATACCATAAAAGTTTGGGTAGGCTCAGCCTGACAGTGTTAATGGAGGCTTCACCTCTGAGTACAAGGTACAGCTGGATCTAACTTAAACTGAACTAAGCAATAAAGAAATATTGAGGAAAAATTCACTACCATTCGTAGATTATAGTTTCTAATAAACTTCACAGATATTTCTGATCATGTTATCTATCAAATAAAAGTAATGGTCAAGTAAATATCATTCAGGCTAATGAACTATACCTTAAAGTTCTTACATTTAAGAAAGGGATTCCTTTGTTATAACTAGAGACTGGATTGTAAAGGGAAAATTTTCACCCCAAAAACGGGAAAATTATTGCCAAAAAAAGGTGGGTATGTTTTACTTTACTTCATTAGAAAAGAGTTGAACTTGATATCATTTAACATTTCCACATTCTTGAATGTCAGATTCTGTCTCTTTGAGTGTAAAATATCTTTGTACAAAGAAAATGACCTCTCAACCTCGACGGAAACCAATGGCGAATACTTTGTTCGAACTCAGAATTTCAAGTTAGTGGACTTTACAAGTTTTTCAGTGTCTGGATTTTTACACAAACTCTGCTTGAGCTTCTCTTTGGGTAATCCCTCGAGCATGTTGAAGACTTCTTCTACCACTCCCCACTGTGACTCCTTAGATAAATACTCCTCCTCCAGTCACATGATAGCCCCTGGTAGAAATCTGAACATGTGAGTGGCGTACAGTTCAGTCTCCAAATTCGAATTTTTAAGTAAAACCTTTGCTTGCTCTACAGCTGCTGATTCAGTATCATCTATTAACTGAAGAAATTCCTTGATCTTGTTGAAATTCTCACAGAGGAAAATAGCACACGAAATCCATGTTCCCCACTTTGTTATAATGGGAAATTTAGGCAATGGCAAGCCTGTGATTTCCCTGTAACGCTCTATTCTGCTGGGAGCCTTATCAGAGTCTTCTTAAGTTCAGAGATGAAGGCATTTGCTGTGCCATATTCAGTTCTCATGGCCTCGCATACTCTGTGCAGGGCATGAGCAATGCAGGCTATGTGGTGGAGATTGGAATACATGGGTTTCAACTGTGCAAATGCTCAAACCATGTATGCTGCCTGGTCCGTGACGACTTGCCATATTTTGTCGTACTGTATTCCTGAGGGCCAGAGTCTACAGCAACAGTCATTAAAACTCCACATGATGTTTGAAGAATTAACTTTTTCCAATTCATACGTCCCAAACAGCATTGGTTTAGATGGTTCTCCTTTCAAAGGTATCACAAGTATATTAAGAACAGCTTTTGTTTCATCTAAAATAAAACAAACAGTATGGTCTCCAACAACCTCTTTAACTTGTTTTATGTTGGCTGCAAGTAATTCTTTCGAAGAGTGCTTTCATCCGGAACAGATCTTTGAGTGTACCTTTCTAAGAAACTCTTCATTGCAGGTATATTAACTTTATGGAGAGGAATTCCACATTGTACAAAGGTAGCTGTGATGTCTGAAAAAAGCATTCTGTTCCTTGCTTTTTGCTTCAGCTTTCTGCAATGATTCCTGAATGAACGACTGCTTCATAGCTTTCCCACGTATCTCTCAGTTTTTCGGGTGCTTAACATATTTAAGATGTTGCATTATTCTGTCCTTCATATGCTTCTCATCTACTTTAATGGTGACATCACACAATGAACATCGAATGATTGTACCATCTGTTTCAATGAAATCATTTTTGAACATTCCGTAGCTTGCTGCTGCTGATATAGTTCCTTGACATTTTACTAAAACTTGTCACATTCACTGTTAAAACTTACTAACACACTGTATACTGTTACAAAGCAAAGTTAAAACAGAACTACATTTTATACAACGAAATGATGTACTAGAAGGAGGAGGGGTTCAATAATGCCCAAGAATGAGGGAAGAGAAAGTTTCACACTGACAATGATCTGTGACTACTTGATTAAGTTTTCAAACCTCAAGTTTGGAGAAAATATGAAGGAAACACGTGAAGGGAGGGGGATTAGTGGTTGTTGTTGAAGGCCAGTCAGTGGCGGCTATTCAGGGGAAGTAAGTGAAGTAGCACTTCACCAGTATTTTTCCTTTATAATACGTATTTTTAAAGTTTATTTTCCATATCACGAATGTTGATTTTTACTATAAATGTATCTGTATTTTTGAATTGCCCGCCACGCCACCACCTGGTGTCAAAACTAGGAGACACTGAGATCCTGCAAGTGCTTCAAGTCGGCTGTAGTGAAACGGAACTGATTTACCATTCCCTCGGTTGCATGGGTAGTCTGATCCACTAAAATTGGCTAAGGATCCACTAAGGATGGCAAGCAGCAGTTTTCTCGCTTATCCCACGTCCCCATACCGACGTGAACAGACTACCCAAGAAGCCGTCCCTCTTGTTCAGGCATTTTCTTCACCAGTACCTCCTCACACTGTCAGCTTGGAGAAACAGGTGGGCACGTTTGCACTTGAATACAGGGTTCATAAAGCACATATATTATCCATCACAGCCTTGATGTTAATGCGTTGAGCACTACAAATATAATTACACTGTAATTGTTCTTCTAATCCCAATCCATTTGCCAGTTTATACTCCGAAGAGAACGTGGATCATGACGTTTCATTCCTACAATGCATATTTTTTCATAGGTAATCATACGACATGGAACTGCACATTAATGCCTTGAAGTATCCAGTAACGAGCTGAAGTTTATCAGGTAAAATTGCATCTTTCTGACCCTCACAAGCATATTAACTTATAAGAAAAACAACAGTCATTGGTCGATTGCTAAAGATTATTAGTCAATACCAAGTCCGCATCGCATGAATGGAATATTCTGAATAATCTGATTAGGAGAATAATAATTACGATAAACATAGATAGATTCATGGCGGAGAAGCAGGATCAAATTTATCTCATGAAACTCATAATCTCGAGTGGGATTTATTAAGAGTATTCCATGAATAAAATGTATCAGATTTTATAAATAATAACTACATTCTTACCCGTATTGTTTTAAATCAAATCATTATTGTGCCAGCTGTCAGATCATGACGTAGGCCTACTAAATGAAGAATAAAAAATGTTGCCAGATACTAACTAACCTGACAAGTAGCCTATCTTGTTTAGCGAATATTTCAATTCAGAAAGAACTTCTACTGCAGCTAGAAGAAAGCAGCCATTCTATGATGATACCGCTGACAAGTTTGCAGCCTTAAAGAGCTACCAAAGGATGTTTTGGTTTACAAGACAGAGGTGAATTCCGTTATTAACATAAGCATGTGGCATTTTTTTCTCTTCACCTAATTTTCCAACCACGAGCCGCCACTGAGGCCAGTCAGTTGTTATTTGGGAGAGTTTTAAGTGAGATTGTCCTTGTCACACTATCAATCATGTCGGGATGGCATTGATTGCCACTTGCTTTGTTGTTCACATCCCTTAAGATCTCATAGACCATTCCAACATACGTTAGGATAATATATTTTCAATGGTGAATCAGTGAAAACAATTTTTAATGTTTTCATATTACCAAATACTGGGTAATTTACGAAATTTTCAAAATAAATTAGCAAAAAAGGTGCTGGAAAGGGAAAGTTCCTAAAAAAATAAGGGAGATGAGCCTAAAAAAGGAAAGTTAAAATCAGGTCATTTGCAGTTGAAACTTACTCAGTAATGTCCTGTTCAATTTTATCACGTTTTGTGATGAAATACAAAAAAATGAATTCCCTTTAAAATCCAGTCTCTAGTTATAACATGCAGACAAGTCTGGAAAGTTTGCTTGGCCTAACTGGAAGTGTTGAAGTAATAATCAAATCAGTTCTTACAGTGAGAAAATAATCAGTTTTCTTACAAGTAGCAGTACTTAATGAGAGATATTTATCAGGTAGGTCCTACATGATAATATGAGTGTCTGTTGCATATTACAGAAGAAATCTTATATGATTACTCTAGTGGCCTTGGCTGGTGAAGTGCTGCTTTAAGACGTGTTAACAGTCTGACAAATAGCTGTTTTAGAGAGGATATACCAAAAAATAATTTTATATTATTATGATGAACAGATCCATTGCCTCAACACAACTGCTCGCTGCTAAGAATTATAATATATGATGTATTATGTATATATATTGTATTAACAATAGTTGAGTTACATTTGACCTCCTTGATCCATACACTCAGTCTTTTTTACACTGTTAATAAAGGTAGAAGTTGTCAATAGTTTGTTATTTATTATTATAGTAATAAGTGATGATGAACAGTATATTGTAGCATAAACAACTGTTTATAAGCAAAATGAAGATGTTTTAAAGCCTAACTCCTAGTCATATTTTGTTGCTATTTTAAGTGTTAAGTTTTATTAAAAAGTATGCTATTTCTTTGTATGTCTTCATGTACTACATTTGTTCATTTCATTTCATTTCTGGCTGCACTTTCATGCTAGCCAGAAAAATTGGCATTACTTTTACTTTATGTTCTATATCATGTACAGATTTAATTTTAGAATCAATCAAAAGGATTAGAGAGGTTTTACGGGATCTTAATTAATTAAAATAAGTTTTGATTTATGCATTTCAAATAGAAGTTTATTTTGAAAGTATTCCTGTGTATAGAGAGAGAATTTAGGCATGAAGACCAAGGTTCTTCATCCTGTCAGGAGTACCTCGGCCTGATAGGGCCCCACAAGAGAATTAGGGATGGGAATTTTGGAGAGAGGGGGGCTATGGAAAACTTAACCAGATTTTGCTGATTAGTTGGAAAAATCACTCCCTCTAGACTCCATAGTCCAGTCATCCTGTACTTAAAATTGGAGTTACTTGGAAAAACGTCCGAAGTTAATGATTTTTTAATATGTTGTATGTGGGCAGTCTGTGGTGTAGAATCCAAGTTTTCCAATTTGAGAACCCTGTGCGAATTTCAGGGCAGCCAAGAAACCTCAACATTTTTGGAATTTTTTCATTTTTTTTTTCTTTCTTTCTTGTATCTCCTAAACGTGTTTTAGCAGAAAACACTCCATTACAAAAGTTAAAGACTATCAAACTTCCTACAATTTGCACTGGTTAAACGTTTTTTTTAAAACCAAATACGTACAGAGATGTAGTGCTTCAAAGTTTTGAAAAAAATTCAAAATATCGAAAAACTGCGAAAAATGCAGGTTTTCCCAAGTAACTTTCATCTTACAACATTTCTATATAAATAACATTCAACAACCTAAACAAGAATAAAGATCACAATTAATTATGTAAAAAAAATGTATTTTATAACAATTTATACTACATATGATGAAATATTAACTAAGTAGAAAATATTTATATTATTACAAATCAGCCATTAATATTAATTCATAAAAGTCTGGACCTCTTTGGTCCTGATGGCAAGTCAGCATCATCTCTCAGTAATAATTCTTCTTCCTCCTGAGCAATGTTCTCATCGATGACATCCTCCTCGTTGGCCTAGAGACTCGGAGACAGGACATACCGTCTCAGGAGGCACACTTAGCCCATCTGGACATTTAACCAGCATGGTTACCAGGGAATACTATGTTGTGCCCAGATTAGAAACCTGTCATCCTTCCCCATCTAAAGCTCCAAGCCTGTTAAGGTTCGTGTTAGACCATTTGGCATAAAGCTTTTGAGACCACTATGGGTGCTCAAGCGTCCGCCGGCGTGGTCTTGTGGTTAGCGTCGCTGACTACAGATCCGTCGGCCCGGGTTCGATTCCCGGTACCTCCTCGGATTTTTCTGAGGTAGGGAGGTCTGGTAGGGGTGCACTCAGCCTCGTGATTCCAAATTGAGGAGCTACTTGATAGAGAAGTAGCGGCTCCGGTCAAGAACACCACCATTAACGGCCGTGGGTGTCGGCATGCTGACCACATGCCCCCCAATCCTGCCATCTGCCTACGGGAGATGACGCAGCGGTCGGGTGGTAGGCCAAGTCCCTTCAGGGATGTAGCGCCACGGAGTTTAGTTTAGTAATGGGTGCTCAAGCAGGGAGTCAAACTGATATTCACTCTCATCCTCATAAGGACTATCACCGCTTCCTCAAACTGCTGATCTGTGAGAGACTCCAACATAGGTTGTGGTTCTCTAGATCGTAGACATCAGCCTCCAGTAATCAAGTCACAGAGTGCACTGATGGTATGCACATCAATGTTATCACCTCCTTCCTTTAAATGTTGGTCAGAGAATCTACTCTGGATCATCAACCTGAAATTACCTGTTCTGAAACAGGGACCTTTTTGTTATTCCTATTTTTTTAAAGGTTTCTTCACCACATACATAGAAAGGTTGCAATGGGTGAATCCTTAGCAGTGTTGTTTTGAACCATGCCAGGCCATCCACTAAAGATAGCATCAATATTTAAAATAAAGAACATAAACAGGAATTGTCAAGGAAATGAAATCCCAATCTGTAATTCATCATACTCATGGTGAAAAACCTGCAAAAATCAACAGTCAAATTGGCCTGCTCTGGAATTAGAATATACAGTCTCCCGAATTGGAATCCCAACTCATGAATATCTAGTTCAAGTAATAACATTGTCTCATGTGACATTCAACTTCTCTTTGCTTCTTTCTTCTTAACCTTTTTGCTTTCTTATTGGTTTCATATTGATCTGCTTGGAGGTATAGTTAAACAAATCTATCACCAGTACTAAGTGATACAAATTTGTATGATATTAACCATCACCAATTATTTCTCAGATTAGTCTACTATTCTTCTTGCCTCTAATGTCATGATGAAATGAATAAATATACTTCAGAAAATGCAGATAAAATCATGCCTTAGTTAGCCATCTAAGATAAAAATTGAAATTACCTGATTATGAAACTATTTTCATTCTTATCAGTATGGCAGTTATTATTAATAGTAGTAGGTAGTAGTAATAGTAATAATAATATTAATAATAATAATAATAATAATAATAAATATAATAATAATAATAATAATAATAATAATAAAAGAAAGATGTAATGAAGCAAGCTATCGAATCCAAATGCTACAAATAGCCAGTGTCCAAAGAGCAGTTAATCACAAGCAATCTAAGCACTTTCAAAGCAAAAACTTTGGTGCAATGAAATAATCTACGTTAAGTGCTAACATGAAGATAGTGTGAGTGTCACAGTGAAGAGAGAAGAAAGAGATAACAGATAATAAACTGGGAACAAGTTCATAGGTTAAAGTTAGTAATAAATGGGTATAAAATAACCTAAGCAGGTATCAACAAGGCATGTAGTATTGCAAACTGCAATGGGGCATGCCCATTTAAGCCATTAAGGGGGTGGGGAAATAATAATAATAATAATAATAATAATAATAATAATAATAATAATAATGATGGTAATGATGAACCTTGAGCAACCATTAAAATCAGTAGATGATATGGAACATAAAAAATGCTGCTGAAGACTGGTATGAATTTTTGTTATGCATTCCCCTAAAAATATTGTCAATATCATTAACAATTAAAAATAATTAGCTTTAATTACACATATTTTCACAGCATATTTTAGCTACAAACCAAAGATATCATACTTGTGATCAGTGTCTGACAGTATGTATGCATGTGAGTGTGTGAATTGCAATTTGAAAAATTATTTTCAAGTTTTTGATGTTTTAAATAAAAAGTTAGTATGTAAAATATTTAAAAAGAAAAAAGCGATTTAACAGTTTTGTTGTTTGCTTTTTAAAATTGAAACTGTATTGTAAGTTTCTCACCTACTTTATATAAAAGTATGTATAAAAAGATTTAGTCTTTTAATTGAAGCATCAATATTGCTTATGAAATACAGATAAAGTATAAAGTGGAAAGGAGTGTTCCCTTCACATAATAGCAATGCCATTATATAGACAGAATTGTAATATGCTTGAGCTATGTAAAAATGTTAATAAGTTATATTTAAACTTACATTCCTTTTATTAATCAGCTGTTGGGAGAAAAGATAGTCTGCAAGTTGGCTCTGTATACAGCATGTATGTACTGATAGTCTCTCACGTGCTTCTGCTACATATCCACCCTAGTACGGTCTTGTTGATCTGAAGAGGTTATACGTAAGTCAGTAATTGCAATAAGGATGCATTTTTGTGAAACAGTTCTCATAAGTTGAAATCAGGTTGGACTATTAAACGGTCTGTGGTAATGCTCAAGTACAGTACCAAAACTTTGTAAGTGGGATATTTGAATCGAAAAGATTACACTACTGCTGGCTCTAAAACAGGTCGTAGTTGGCTAATTCTAGAAATGACTTTTGGAATAATACGGTATTCACAAAAAACCATCATCCAGAACCAGAACTTAGTCTAGAATTCCTTGGAGGTTAAACGAGATTACCAAACTGATGTTTTTATGTTTATAACATAAGTCTGATATCATTATACATGCTTCACTCTGTGCAATAGAGCATCATCTCGGGAAGAATCTGAGATTACAATGACTTTAACAAATAGACAGAAGTTATTCTTATTGAACATACGTATTCATAAATAAAAACTTGCCTGGAACTCTAATTATATACAGTTTCATTCTGTGCAATAGAGCATCATCTCTGGGAAGAATCTGAGATTACAGTGAGTTTAGGAAATAGAAGTTATTCATATTGAACGTAGGTATTCATAAATAAAAACGCCCCTGAAACTTGAATTATATAGTGAATGAGATATTATTTTATTCAGTGTTATCACTATTGCCTTGTATTATGATGCAAATTATATTATTACAGAATCCGTCAGTAAACCCATGTTTTATTTTTCTAGATAATTAACCAGGTGGTATACAGAGTGCTTCAGAAAAATGTATACACACTTTGAAGTGTCATAGAAGATCTATTTTCCGTTCTACGAGGTTAAATTTCTGGAAATGGAAAGCTGAAAGTCCAATTTGAAAAATAAATTGCTTTCTAATGAAAATGTGATTGTTCAAATGTTCAAAATGGTGGCCTTCAGCATCAATATATTTCTGAGTACGAGTCACCACTGATTCCGTACATCGTACCAAAGTGTCCAATGAGATTTCTGCGCATGCCGCTTGAATCTCGTTCCAAAGTATGTCTAAGTTACGTTGTTTACGTTTGTACACATCTTTTACTGGGCCCCATAAGAAGAAATCCAGCGGCGTTAGGTCTGGAGAGCATACATAAAACTCGATTGGCTCCCTGCGTCCTATCCACTGCCTTGGCAAATTTTGGTCCAGGTATGCTCGTATGTCCTTTGACAGTGCGGCGGAGCACCATCTTGTTGGTAATAAAACCGTATAATGCACGAATGGTAGGGAATATGGAATGAGCAAGCATTTTTGGTACTTTTCATTGTTGGATGATTATGGCACGTTTGTTGGACGATTGTTGAATCTATTCTGCTGCCATCTGTTGAAGAAATATAACATTACTTTCTCCCAGAAATTTAACCTTGTAGAACGGGAAATTAATTTTCTATAACAGTGTATACATTTTTCTGAAACACTCTGTATATGCTGGTACCTTTTTGATTTATTCATCTATCTAATCTGATATTTTAAAATTAAGAAATATAAGAGAATCATTGTATATTTAAATTATTGATGAGAATTAAAAGATCAATTTTTTGTTGTTTTGTTTTCGTTTGTTTGTTTGTTTGTTTTTTATGTGGAAAATACAGAACAGAAAGTCACCCTAAACTTCTGTTCATGAAAACATATTTCGTTCTCATTGAAGTAATTGGCATTTTCCATTTTCCAGAAATAAATGTACTGAAGTAATATAACTATGAAAATCTTATATTTCAAGGAAATATTGGTAATTGCTGATATGTGGATAATAGTTTCTTGGGCTTTCGCCTGGGTGAGTAGCAGAATTGATCCCAAGCTTCTGACAGCTCGCTTCGCTGCTAAAAACTGGTAATCAATCATGCTACTACCTAGTTGGAAACCATTATACATTCTCAACAGTGGGGAAGCCTCAAGACATGCATAATGGTAATCTATTAGAAATTAACTGCTGAAGTAAAACACTGGTTTTTACATAAACATAGTCTCAGATTTTTCCTCATGCTTTACGTCTCATTGCAATCATTTTACTGCTCTGTTTATATTGTTATTATAACAGATATTTTTGCTTTTTTTTCTGATACATGAAGGTTATTTCTCTAAGGCTGTGTCCAAAAGCTCAACTTGTTAACTATGTGCTAGCAGTTTTAGCAACTTGATGACAGCTTACAATATGTTTGCTTCAATCACTGCTTCCATTTATTTGTAATTTTCAAGGATGCTATGGTTTATTCTGTAAGTCGACAAGCAAGCATTCTCGATTGCTAGCTGCTAAGAACATGATTGCTATGAATAATATACTTTCAGATCATGACTTCTGATGTCAGTTTCAGTTATTTAGTCTAACTATCTTATACACTTCAGTTGCAGCTTTTGGACATGACCTAAATATCTGTTTCTTACAAGGATAGTATTAGCTTATGTCGAAACCCAGCCTGATTTCTGTTCGTATTTCCAAACCGGTAACTGTAAATTAAGTTTCTTTTACCCTTATGACCCCAGTCGTAGGATAAGTTTACAAGGCATGGCAGAACTACAACAAAATTTTATTCAGTTCAATTCAGTTCTTTATTCACCATAGGGATACATGATCCATGACTTTGTCATAATATTACAAAATTAGAAGATTTTAATTTACATTTAAATATTAATTAAATACACTTTACAAATATATCTCTAACAACAAGAATATAAAGAGTTAAAAGGAATTCTGTACCTATATCAGCTGTTTCTGTGGAGAGAGACAGGAGGACATAAAATCATTTATGTAAAGAAACATGTTTTATGAGCATTAATTTTAATTTCTTTTTGAAAATACTGGTGTTTAAATTTAGTAGAGATGGTAATAACTCATTATCAGTGGCGTAGCGTGAGGGGTGATTTTGAGACTGAGTCTACCTAAATAATGTGCTAAAAATTAATGGATTCATAAACAAATAAATAAAGGCAACGTCAACCAAGTTAATCAGGGGTGGAAAATAGTTTAATGATATAGTTTAGTGATATTTGTTGTATCACTAAACTATTTTTTGCCCCTGGATACCCTGCAACTACTACTATTATGCGTCAACTTGAAGTGTCGCGTGCTTAGGCAGCCTCGAAATCTCATGATGCATCAGCAGAGGTGAGTTGAGACTGGTTTGTCGTCAGGCAAGTTGTAGTCTCTTCTAGTGCGAGTAATACAGGTGAACAGGCTGGCAAAGCAATGTTGCCAGAGCTAGATATTTTTTGTGAAAGATACTGCTTAATTAATTTATTTGATTGATGAGCTGCTGATACAAAATTATGATGCTAATATTAAGGATATTCAAAGTCACTACTGTAGTGAAAAGAATTTATTTAAATCACGCACAGTTTCTCCATTCTTAAACCGCTCAATTATTTGCACTTTTTTTTATATAGCCTATATGAGATAACAATTTTCTCTTCACTCCTGTGGAAGACATTTCTTACAGAAAATACAGTGTAAGCACCTTAACTCAAACACTACAAGATAGGAACTGAATAATTAAAATAGGTCTTTGTGAGTTTGCAATTGTATGGAATCTCTGTGGGTTGTTTCTTAAAAAACAAATGGTTAATATTCCAAGTTTAGAAAAACACCCTATTCTGTAATACCACAACATTGGAATTTCTTAATGTCATTTCTCTGTAAGTAAATAATGGATAAGTTTACAACTTTCACCAGCTTCTTTTGAGAACATAACTATACCCTATTTCAGATAGTATAACGGTACTATAGCCTACTAAAATTGATAGATATAGCCTATAAGCTCTCATGAACCACAGATTATTGTCTCTGTTGGACATTACTCTACTAAAATTGATTAATAGGGTGATGGAAAATCAGGGTTCTATTGTATTAATTGAAAACACATTATCTAAGGAAAAGTTGCTAAAGGTCAAGAAATATCAGTTTTTCCCTCGAGGCAGAAAACCAACAATTTCAAGTTTCATCTGCAGCAGTGCAAGCTGTATTAAAACTGCAGCTAAAAGAAAATGCTCCTTCTTCAGGTTTAGTTAAGCTTGTAGGGTTCATGGAACTCTCAGACAGTATTGCCTCATGAATGTGGTAAGAACATCAGTCTGAAGCACTTTTTTTTGCGCCATGTTTATGCCTGGAACTCGCCTGTCTTAAATTAAAAAACAACAAGCCTGGAATGGATTAGGTCAATTTAAAAGGTCACACAACAGGTAGAAAAATCAGATTGGGTTTTGACATTAACTATTATAGTGAGCTCCCTTGTCAGTTTCCAGTAGAGCTTGTTGCCCATATTGACTGTTACTTCATATATAGCGTAATTTCTATTGTTTTGATTGTTTTGTTATTAGCATTTTAATAACTGTGAATCCTGTTAAAAAAGATAAATTAATATTTATTGTAAAATTTTAGTTTAGTTCTTGTTGTATGTATAGGATCTGAATGTACAAAACAAAATTACATAAATATCCAGTGAAAAATGAATGAAAATGACTCACAAGGAACGATCTGTAACTAATAAATTCAGATCAGCAAGTCTGTACTGTTCCGCTGGTCGAAAAAATTGATTTGCATTCTTTGGTTATATGTGGAAAACTGTAGGCTATTAAAGTTCAGAATATAGCCTATGCCAAAGCCACTGAATTCCAGATTTGTTAAAGCTCTAGATAATCTGCAATTGTTAGTAGCAGGACTGTTGTCTTAAGTAATATAGTACTTTTTTTTTTATCTCCTTAAAGGATGTGCTGAAATTAATAGTTGTACTCCCCCCACCAAATTTCAGGAGTGTATGCCAGTGGATTTAAATTCCTCTTAGGTAGAATTTCTCTCATAACAATATAAGTTATTGATTACATTTCTTTTAGTGAGGTTTATGTAAATGTAAATTCATTGCCACAAAGTTCATTTATATTTTTCAGCTTGAGCTGGTAACCCATTGATTCGTTAGTTTGAACTTATTTGCTAAAATTAAAACTAACTAGCTTAGACGTACAAAATTATGTTAATAGTACAAAACATATTGCCTATTGGTAAAACTTACAACAGCCATACAATTTGCTACATCATGTAACATTTATAGTGAATAGAATATATGAAGATAGTGCTAAATTGTGATTATAAAAGGAGGGAAGAAAATTAAAGCTAAAATAATTCCTAGTAATATCTCTAATGGTATTAATTTGTGCGAGGAGTGTCTAAGTAATATGATTAATTTCCATTTGATAATCTTTAATGAAATGTAATTATATAGCAACCTCATCTTCAAGGAATTGTTTGAATTAGTAGAATGTCCTCTGAAGCAACCAGTTTTTTATTTTAATTTTGAATTGTCTACTATATAATGTTTTTACTTCGTTTGATAGTTTATCGTATGTTAAAATGCCCATGTATTGCAGGCTGCGCTCTAGGAGGGTAAATTTGTTGGTTCTAGAATAAAAGTATCACAAATACTGTAATAACATATCTTCAAGCTAACGTGCAAAATAGGTGTTATTTTAAAGCTCTGTAACCATCCAATAAAAATTAAATTAGAAAGCAGGAGGGGTCGAATTCTAGGCTTTTTCCCTTTTGTTACACAGAAAAAGATAAAAGTAGTATCTACAGTATTTCGTATTATTAAGCATATGCCTAAATAATGTATGAGACACACTGTAACTAATTCTATGAAATGCATAAAAAGTGGTTAAATGTAAGCACAAAGCATGATATGATACTGAATAATCATTTCAATTTTTGAAAGTTTATTAACTTTTCACTTACGGAAAGATGATGTCATAGGCAAACGCTAGACATCGTAGCCACAGTTCTTACTAAACAAGTTGTATTGATTCTAGACTGGATGATTAGTTTTGAGGATGATGGTGATACAACCGCAGAATATACACTCTGAATAATATGGTATCTTACATATCAGCACACGGAGGAATATTTTCCCTGTAATAAGACATAGCCCCAGTAAGCGTGATTGGTCTTATGATAGGTGTCAGAGGTACTATTTTTAAATTCTCTTTGTGTACTTCACTAAAAAATTCAACCTTTCATTATACACAGTCTTAGAGATATTCACTTCTTAGCGCTGAAGGGACCAATAAATACTGAACAATTATTTATACACCACTTCACTGAAAATGTATGTAATGTTTACAATCATTTCATAAAAATGCAAAATATGTACCAGTATTATTATCGATGCAACAATATTATCATCCTACAATTCTGTTATGAATTTGAATTTGAATTTAGCCTATGAAATCCCTTAACGGGCAAAGGCCTCCTGCTTGATCACAGGGAAGCTAAGGTGCACTCATTAGGGGAGCTACTCCTAAAGAGTGTTGTGCTACGTCCATTTAGTCACTAGTTTTATCACTGTCACATCACTATTTTCATTCTGTTTGGTCTCTTTCCTCTACTTGCAATATTCCTTTTTCTAGATCTCTCCACTGATCCCTGTTTCTGGCCTGCCGTGTCCATTGTTTTCCCGCCCGTTGTATGAAGAGGTCTGCCCATCTTGTCCTCTGTCTCCCAACGTGTCTTCGTCCTATTCATGGATCCCACATAGTGGTCCTGTAGGTCCATCTTGTTCCTTCCATTCTTGCTACATGGCCTCCCCACTTCCATTTGAGACGTTCTGCTGTTGAGACCACATCCCTCATGCCTGTTCGTCTTCTTAACACCTCATTACGTATTCTGTCTTTTATTGTAACATGGAGTATCTTGCGTTCCATTCTTCTCTGGCAGGTTTGTAGCATCCGTTTCGTATTTCCATTGAGCGACCAGGTTTGACTGCCATACAATAGCACTGGCAGGACACAGGTCTCCAACACTTCTGCCTTTAGGCTTGTTCTTAGATTGGTATCAGTCAGAATGTGCTTTAAGCTCCAGAATTTCTTCCAGGCTTGGCCAATCCTTCTTTTTACTTCCTTTATTGTGTTTGTCTGAAAGGCTAATTGCTGACCTAGATATATATACTCTGTAACGTAATCCAATGTTGTGCCATTGACAATGATTGCTTCTTCCGTGCCATTTGTCATAATCTTTGTCTTCGTAGAGTTCATCCTCAGTCCTACTTCAGTGCTCACTCTGTTTAAGTCTACGAGCATCCGTTCCAGCTTCGGTGCAGACTCTGCTATTAATACCAAGTCATCAGCAAACCGCAAGTGGGTTAATCTGACCCCATTTATGTTTGTGCCATACTCTTCATCCCAGTCTAGTCTGCGGAGTTGGTGCTCAAGAAGGCTCGTGAAGAGCTTCGGTGATAGGGGATCTCCCTGTTTTACCCCTCGTTCAATTGGAAAGTTTTCCCCTTCTCTTTCAGTTCTTATCCTTGCTTGGCTACCTTCGTACAGTCTCGCGATTATCCTGATGTATTTTGGATGTATGTTTTGTTCTTCAAGGGATTTCCAGACAAATTTGTGCTCCACTGTGTCAAAAGCTTTTGTGTAATCCACAAATGCTATGTACAGGGTGATATTGTATTCTTGTGATTTTTCCATTAGCTGGTTCATCGTTTGCAGGTGGTCCATTGTGTTATATCCTGATCTGAATCCAGCTTGCTCTGTGGGTTGGTTTTCGTCCAGGATTTTCGTCAGCCTTTTAGTTATTATTTTCATGAAAATTTTGTACACGTTTGGCAAAAGGCTAATTGGGCGGTAGTTGTTTATCTCGTCTTTTGCTCCTTTCTTGTGCAGCAATATGATTACATTCTGTTTCCACTCCCTGGGTATTGTTTCTGTTGCCAGTATCATATTGAACATGTTTGTGATGGGTATTGCTAGTTCTTCTTCACCCATCTTCAGGTATTCGTTGTGAATTCCATCTGCCCCTGGGCTCTTGTCGTTCTTTGTTGCTTTGAGAGTTCTTTGTAGAATTTTATATGTATGCAATTATATATACACTAGCAGGTACCTGCAGCTTTGCTCGCAGTTATTTACTAAACTGCTAGATGTTTTTTTAAATCATTTATTTAAGAAAAATAATTACAACATTATATTTATTAACACTGACATTATTTTTATATAAATTGCAGGAATTACATGATTTTATTCTTAGTTATATTGTTTTACATAATAAATATAAATAATTAAATGAACAAAATGAATCTTGTACTGCCTCATGGCCATACAGATTTGAAATCAAATGATTAAAATGTACCACAGGCTTTTGAACCTTACCCAAATCATGCATAAACAGTTAAAACAAATGATAGTTAAAAACCTAAAAATTTGCTTCGAGGTGGATTTCACGATTAAAGCAAGTTCCCTAGCCCCCCCCCAAAAAAAAACCCGTATAGTGAGTTTCGTCAAACTCATTCAATACTTTCCCGTTTAGGCATGCATTTATGATCCCTTTCTGACCACCTATATAAAAATATCAGATTTCTGCATGTGATATGTTATAAACAGTTGAATGAAATATGGTAACCGAGCACAGCCATCTTCAATTAGTTTTACAGTCTTGTTAATAGGTGGCATTGGATGTGCATAGAAACATTAGTCCAAATATTAGATTAGATTTTCTGTACCAAGCGTTATGTGTTATCTCATGTCAGTTTTTCAACAACAAAATTCTTTTGAGTCTGCGTAAAAAATTCAAACTTGTAAAAATAATGTTTACATAAGCAAGTCTTGTATCTCCAAAGCTTTGCCGTCACTGAAAAAGTGAAAGTCTGATAGAGTAAATGAAGTTGTTGAGTTTGGACATGTACAGTGTAAAAAGCACAGGCAGAAAGGTTTAGGATTCGTTTACTTATTTATAGAAAGATCTTATAAGAAGTACAGACACATCCAGTGGTGAAGCATGATAATATTCGCTTAAGCTGAGTGGTTAGAGTCCATAAAAGATTGATGATGATGATGAAGAAGAAGTGCTCGGCTCGGAGGCCGGTCCTGGCCTGGGACAGAGCCATGGGGGGAAGGCCCACGGCCTGACTTAGGGACACTAGGCCGGATGAAACTCCTTTCATGGGATGGTTATGAGGACACAACACCCAGTCCTGACCCAGGAAGAAAACTTTACATCTGTGTAAAATCCCTGACTCGGCTGGGAAAAGAACCTGGGCCACCCAGGCGACTGGCAGTCAAACTACCAACTCATCCACAGCGGCAGACCATAAAAGATTAGGTATATTTAATATAAAACACTATAGACCAGTATTAAAAGTATCATACCCTGCAATCCGCAGGAGGCCATTGCCCTTTGGGATGTCTAGGCTAATTTTATTTATTTATTATTTATTATACCACTGTCCAATTACAATGCACCACTGTATTCAATCTTAGATGGCAAAGATAGTTGGCTTACTCGCAGTCTAGTAGGAATGTTGGGGGACATCATGTTGTATCATGATGAGGAATTGGGATTTTGTAACACTTCACTTAAAATCGTTTTAGTGGACTAGTTTCGGGGAAACAATTTTAAGTAAAGTGTTACAAAATCTTGACTCATCATATTACTTCCATAGCTCCCTGCGGGCCCTCATTCATATGACTCTGCTGAGGGCTGAGTGACTCACTGACTTCAGCTTTTGCCACATATGACTGTAAAATATTGTAAAGTTTTGTTGTTGCTTTTATTAGAAAGTTTCATATTTACCTTTGAGCTTTAATTTTTTCTGAAATAGTTGAGCTTATTCTGCCTATCCTAATGCTTCTCACTTGATACATCTATATCACTTACATGGAATTTAAATCCAAATTGGCATAACAGCATAAATGACCGCTAAAGTTCCAAAGATGGCTAAGGTGTCCTACTGGTAATTAAGAAATTTATTGACTTACAGTAAGACAGAGGTTGCTTTTATCAGTTTGGCTCATCAGGGAAATATCTTTTACAGGCTTACACCATAGAAGGTCTGAAGATTTATGGAATGTGTTCATTTAAAAATGGTGGATGGTTATTCTTTTTTACATGAAGTGAATCATATTGGTTCAGTAGATTTTGATATGTATAAGGTGTTACATTAAAGGGAATTTCATCAAAGAATAAAATGCTAGTATTAATTACTTTTGCTCATATTTATTTTTGCATTTAAAAGATTTTATGGTAAGATTGTAATCTATTTATTATGTCATATTAACATGTTTACTCTGATACTTAACATTGAATTTATTTGGATGTTGCTTTATTGTATTTCATATTGATAGAATAACTGCACACATCAAAACAATAAGTAGTTATATAAACCGAGACGTTGGTGAATACATTGTTATTTTCCTTCCTTCTGGGTAAATGATAGATACAATTTTTGGCTTTGCTGTCTAGATTTCTTATACTGTGATAAGAGCATATGATAATACCGCACCTAGGAATACCAGTTAACGTGTCATAGACTGCGTTAAGTGTCATAGATTCAAATTACAGGGTAATGAACTGGAATTAAAAAATATATATATATATCCATTTCTTTAAGGAATAAATATCCCTGTGATATTGTATTACGCTATTAGTAACCAAGCATGTATGTTAGATCTTTAGGATATTATTTGTTTCAATTGCAATATTCATGAGAGTTTAAAAACTATAATTGTAAAATCCATACTTTATTAACTGAGTTTTTATTCTTCCTCAAGGAAGATTAAAATAATTTTTATTTATTTATTTTTATGTTTTTGAATAAATATTATACCACAGAACTTTAACATTACTATTATAAATAGAACTATAATTATAAACTTGCTAAATTAATAAGCTCTATCTCCATTCCTTTTGAAACTATGCCTGTGGTCTCACATTATTTAAATTTAAGAATGTTATCAGCGAGAGGGAGAATATGTGAATGTGTATGTGTATGTGTTTGTGTGTGTGTCTGTGAGTGTGGGTGTATGCATGTGAGAAAAAATGCACGAGAGAGGGACAGAAAGAAAGGGTAGAGAGCAATAGCACACAAAGATGTGTCAAAATGAGTCATTGTCGAAGAGTTATAAAAATATCATTACAATTAAAAGATTAATTTTAGTCTATAATATTGTGACGATTTTTGCTGTTATAATTATCATCTTCATTATCTTCTTCCAGAAGTTGGCAAGCATAAAGCAAAATCGAATGGTTTTTATATATGAGCAGATTTAGAGCTTAAAGCAGTTCCATACAGGCCTTTAATGAAATTTTGTTTACTATTGGTACTCCCAAGCCCCCAGTGTTAACCCTTTCAGAGCTGAAATTATATTTTATAAGCATTCATGAAGTAAAATCAATAAAGGGTTACAAATTTGATTTAAACTATACAAATTTTAATAGAATAGTTGGTTTCTGTTTTAATAAGTGGATAAATATCTTAATATTTTAAAGTAAAGCATTAATGTATTAAGCTTATACTTTAGCCTTTATGCAATTCAAGCAGTGATGCATATATGTACATCGGTAGATTAAGGGGTTTCTGTTAAATATTTCATAATATTATCAGTATTATCAATACACAAGAAAAATTAGAATTTAAAAAAGTTTGGACCAAGATTTGAAGTCAAAACCTTCTGAATGCTAGACCACAATGCTATATGACCCACTATGTAGAAGAAGTAATGATTCCTCCTTTTAAGAAACACTTGACATAGTTATCATATAGTGATGGCAGTGGAGCTAGTGGTAGTTGTGTATCATGCTCTGATGAATGCACCTGAAAGCTTTTGGTTTGGAGCCCAGTAAGGGTGTACAAGAGAACATTCTTTGTCTATTAAATGAACTCACTAATGCAAGTATCCTTCTTTTCTCATTACTAAATGTGAGTTACCATCAAATACTGCTTTTGAAGTGTCGCGTAGTACCCTTAGGATGGGTTCTATTTTTTTTCTCTAATTATAATTTTCTCATCTTATTTTAAAGGTATTATTTTCACCAATTCTCTGCTATCTGTATAGGCTGTGGTAAACCAACTAAAAATAATACATTATACATAATAAATAAGTTAATTAAACTTACTAGTATGTACCTTGTTCATGATTGTATTAGCATTAATATTGATATGTTTCTCCTGATGACTAGGGGTCATAACCCCTCTTAGCTGATCACTGGGTTAAGCTCTAGTGGGAACATAATTGGTTAACCGTTGTCTTAACCTCTGAACAATTCATGTTAAGTGAAGCATATGAGAGGCCCACTGTCCCAGATAGTATAATAACAGCTTTAATAGTCATCAACCAACAATGGTGGGACTTATCTTCTAGTGATCTGATTAACCACCACCCCACCATCATTAAGAAACAGCTCATTGCTTGCCAAGTAAATGTGGCAACATACGCAACAGTAAAAAGAGGAAGAAGTAATTACCAGTATCAATTTTTAAAAAATAAAGGTTATTAAATTAAAAATGGAAAATTGTTTGTGAATTTACAAATTTAAATCAGTCTTCATGAGCTGTGCACCACATTAACTTGCATTTACCACAGATGTTACTTGGCACATACATTGTCAATTATTATCCACAGTTTTGTCTTTCAGGAAGTGATTAGTAATACATGAAGTATTAATTCTATTGTTATGAATGTAACTTTTGGGGAAACAAATACAGTACTACACTGTTATTGTTTGATGTGTACAGTATCCTATCTAAGTCATTGCTTTTGGCAATGTGAATGAAACTGAATACTCATTTCACTGTAAAAAGAAAAACATTTTGTATTGTCATTATTATGATAATCTCATATTTAACGGTTGTTTCCAAGATTCGCTCAAGTTAAACAAAGGCTATAAAATAATATCCAGTACAGATTTCATGAATATGCAAGAAAACAATGCCTCTTTACAAATCATGTATCAGTCCAATATATTTATTTCAAGCTCCAAGAAATAAATAATGAATAAAAAAGAAATGTAATTGAATAGAGCTTGCTGCCTTTTTAGTCATTAGTATCTAGCATTGTGCCAACCAGGCACTGTTCATATTTATACAATTAGACACGATGTAGATTTGTCCAATATATTATCAACATTTCCAAGAAAAAATGAAAAGAATTCACAATTTGCATATAAAATAAACTACCCAAAGTATCAAAATTGTTTTGTTATTAATGTAATATATAATGAACTTGGCTGTAAGCCATTATAGTGCAATTTTGTACTAGAACTTCCAGAAATGTGGTCTCATCAAAATAGAAAGATGCAATACTCTTGTAACATATTAAATGGGTCAAATAAAATTCAAAAATATATTGCCTAATATTAAGATAGTGTCATGTAAGTATCTCAGTCTGTGGAGTGTGAAATTTAAAGGATCATACATTTGCAAAGCACAAACATATTCGTTGATCAGTACAGTTCTGTGAATCAATAAAATCGTATGTACATAATTCATAGGTATACCCTTTGAGAAGTCCTGCTCCTTGAATCCATTAGTTATGAACATTATAAGGTTCTTTTCAGAACTTACATCTAGGAAGTGATGAGACAAACTGTTTATGATAGAAAATATTTAATATAAAATTACCTTCATTAAGTACTAGTACAGTTTAGCATGAATACAGGCATATGAAGGAGTTTTGTATAACAGCAGCAGCAACAGTCCACAAATAACACTTCTGAGAGAATTGAACAACCGTAGTCCAAAAAATCAATACAGTCAATCCTCTGTATAACGATATTTGTGGGCTGTAGAAGATCGTATTGTTATATGAGGGTTATTGCTATATTGAGAGGTAATGTGGTAACATTAGGAAGACTGCATGCAGAAAACAACAGCAAATTCACAAGAAAGTCAAACTGACAAAATTCAGTTTTGCATGTTGAAGTAGCACCCAAGCTCACTGTATGTTTTTGCACACGTAAAGGATGATTTTACCCTGAATTAGTCTATTTTCCATTCTCTTTTGACTTTTTCTCTTCTCAAATTGCTAGGAAATGTAACAGTTATCAGGCCCCAGAAAGCAAGGTTGGTGTCTGGGAAGGACACTAATCTGATCAGCTACCATCCACACACTGGTTTAAAATAACAATTGAACCTGAAAATATTGTTGTAAAAGGGTGTTCCTAAAATATGAGTAGGTTTGTCATTGTAGTGAGTAATGTTTAACATTATTAATATAGGAAATTTGCCAAGACAAAAGAAAAATATCGCTAAATGCGGGTTTATCGTATTGATCTTCATTATACAGAGATTTGACAGTAGTGCGTTTTTTTGTTCCATCCTGAGGTTGTCCCTGGTGGGCATGCCTAGAATGTGTCCATATAATGTTTGTATTATAAAAATGGTAATTTTTTAAAAAAATTGAAGAAAGAAAAAACCTGGGACAGTAAGGAAAATAAGGGGAGGAAAATTTCATCCACAAAATTTAGTGAACATTTAAAATTTACATTTGTCTCTTGCACAAAAATTATCAGCAAATGAGCAGATTTCTTCTGCAGACTGGTGTAGATAATTTCTTCTGCAGAAATAGATGCTACATTGTCACTGTACTTTTAACTTTTATGTGGTTTATTAAACTTTAATTTTCTTTTGATTTTTTTATTAGAGTCAGTGCATGATACCCCATTAACAGTGAGCAAGGCCTTCACTGTTGCAACTTTCATTAATGTAGTGTAAACTACACTGGCCAACCAGAATCACAAAAAAGCGGGACATTTGAGCACCCCCAATAAAACACAGCAGGACATTTAAAAAAACAGGAATATCCCAGGAAAAGCAGGACGAATGGATGCCCTAGCATAGAATGAACTTTTGCAAAATGACCATAGTCAGTAAGATACGAGGCTCAGAAATAAACATTGCTCACAGTATTTTCAGCAAAATACCTGTACAGACTATAATAAATTTTAATACTTGTTTGCTATCCTATATGTGTTACCAATCCGTTTCTTAGACACCAGCTAATTTGTGTCCGTGTACATGATGTACCCTATACTACGGTCCTTCGACTAACACATATTAGGAACAAGAGAAGGAAGAATGTCTTTTGCTTGTCCTGAAAATTTCATGGGTTTCCTCTGCTCTTGTACTGCATGCTGCAGAATGTTATTTTATCACAATACTTGCTCGTCTTGCTTAGTGCATTACCTGTAGATGCTGCCAGGCTATAATAAAATCAAATACAGCTCATCTAGATAACATAACACATAAATCAGAATAATAATTACTTTATATTCTATTACAGTCTCCTTATACATTTTGATAACTTACTCCTACAGTTGAGTTTATTCTTGTTGATTTAATTATAAAACTTGGTACTATACTCCTTTTACCTTCTATTTATAGTCTTGCTTTTACCTGGTCAGTTAGAGTAAACACAGAACAACTCTGAACCTGAGGCGGAGCAGGCAGAATCACATGATGAGTGACAAGCGAATGAGGTTGTTGCGGTGTTGTACAGTTAACGGAACGTACTGCCTCGCTAAAGAGGTGTACTTCACTTATTTCTATGCGCGCTCAAAATCTATTACATATAGGTATTTCCTGATATCACCATTAGAAAGCTGTATTTTTTTGGAAGCAGACTGTCCAAACATCATGTCTGTAGGACGCTCCGTTCGGAAGATAGCTCTTATCCTGCAAATGTTAATACAAACATCAAAGAGATCCTTTCTTATTTCTACACTAAAATAATAACACCATCGATGGATTACATAACAGTTTCTGTCTATCTGTTAACATATACAACAACAAGACCCCTATCACTTCCACAATAAAATACTTCCACCCATAGATAAAACACAGACGCAGTTTCAGTTTATATGTGTTAGCAATCAAGAGAGTTTCGTGTGTGTTCTATTGTGAGAATTCTGTGTCCGTAATGTCACCTTAGCAAGCCTAGTACGAGTGGTGAAACAATTTATACCCACAAAGTTTTGCGTAAGCAGGCGAGAGCTATGGTTTTCAGTGTTTATAGTTTTTTTAAGACTGTTTCGGACGACAAAGTGCATAATAATACGAATTTTGCCAGGTGTAAGGAATTGACTGCTAAAAAAACTAAACTCCATGGCGCTACATCCCTGAAGGGACTTGGCCTCCCACCCGGCTGCTGCATCATCTACCACAGGTAGATGGCAGGATTGGGGGGCGTGTGGTCTAAATTATCTGGAAGAGAGTTCGATAATAATTATGGATAACGCCATCTATCATTCTAGGCTATTAAATAAGTTACCCACAACAAATTCACGTAAGAGAGAGATTCAGGAATGACTTCGAGAACACAACATAATATACAGTCCCACAGAAACTATAACAGAATTGCTAGTCCGTGTTGCCCCTTATAAAACTCACGAAAAAAATATGAACTGGATTGGATAGCGTTAGAAATGGGCCACGAAGTTATCCTCTTGCCTACTCATCACTGCCAGTATATAGAGATGATTTGGGCAAAAGTTAAAGGCAAAGTGGTAAAGCTAAAGTGCTGATGTAGAAAAACTGACAAACAAAGCACTCGATAGGGTTACGAGGGAGGACTGGGAATCACGTGTTCTTCATGTGAAAAAATTACAAGAGAATTATTTTCAGATACACTGCTGAAAGTATAATTATAAATCTTAGGAACAGTGAAACAGAGAGTGACACGAGTGGTGAAGGAAGTTTTATCTGTCCCTTTGTAGAGGCTTCAGTGTAGGCCTATTTCTGCACCTCAGTAAGGTAAGCCTTTCTTCACTTTCTTTTAAGATAATTCATGTTGTATCTTACGTGTAATAGGTTTCAAAATTTCAAACTACTTTTGTTTGCGATTTTTAAAAAATGAAATACGTTAAAATAGTGTGTGAATGTTTGACGCAGAGCAGCAGTGAGTAAGCACGCGTGTTCTCTCTCTCTCTCTTTGTTAGACAGAGAACGTTGGAGACTGGCGAGTCGTGAACTTGTCAACACTGCAAGTTGCGTAACATTCTATTGGCTTATCATATGTTCAGAGTTGATTTGTGTTTACTACCTAGGTATAGTACATTTTACCAGAACTTGGGCTGAGAACAAATTACAAAGATTTGAACTGCACAGATGTTCTCCATGGAACGAAACAACAGCCTCAAGGCATAGTGCTCAGAGCTTCTGACAACTAATTGTAGGGTTCTAGGTTGTGGTGTTAAAAAAAAAAAGGTGAAGAAAGAAAGAGGTGGGAAAAAAAACTTTAGAATCTGATTCATAAATTTCAGCTTGAACTAAACATGCTGGAGGGTTTCTCATAAAATTGCAGAACTTTGAAAATGGGAAATTGTTTAATTATAATTGTATTTTGACTCCTTGCTGGAGTGAATACACGGAAGTGAATTTATGTATGCTTATTTTTGTATAGAGGGTAGAATGATAAGTGGTAAGCCAATCGCCGCCACAGTCATTTAATAGAAAATTAAAGGTAGAGAAATTTAGGCTTTGAGTTCTTAATGTGCCATAAATCTATGACAGAAAGCTTATATAGTCCTTCACAGAAGACTTGTACTCAGGATTTTTACATCCTGAACCCACTACCCTTGGATCCAGAGGAAAGCACAATGCATCTACTTCCAATACCATAACACATTTCCCCATCAAAGGCTTCACCATGTGAGAAACTCAACTGAGTTTGTCAAGACTCTCCAAGACAACACAATCAATTATGGCAATTTGCTGGTCAGCTTTGATGTAGTTTCGTTCACCAGGGTAGGCCTACCTGTAGAAGACTCACTGGAACTACTCAAACCACACATCAGTCATCATATAATACAACTATTCCGGCACACCCTAACATCCACTTATTTTCTTTTTGGGGGAAAATATTAACCCAGATAACGCTGACGTCCTTCCAGAAGGATGCGAACAGCTGTAGGTAACATGTTTATTTTTCGAAAGTTCTTCATTTACTCGCCCAAATGCAGCATCATATTTCGTAACTAGAAACTGCACGCTTTAATTTTTATGTTATTTTAGTCTTCGTTGTTGAGAGGTTAGTAGTGATATTTAGCTGTGAAGTTACGTTTCTAACAAAATGGAATATGTCGAAGAACTTCGGATAGATGGGTCTGTGTTCTATGTTTCTTCTTATTCCTTTGTTGCAAATTGTTATTCATTTATTGCCTTAAATATCTTCTTTACCATAGTGATTCAACAAACAAACATTACGAACAATATTGTAGGCCCCACAGCCGACTTTCGTAACGCTTCCTTCCAGAAGGACGTCAGCGTAATGGGAGCCTAAAAATTTGTTTGTGAAATTCTTTTGAAGAATAAAACCTGGTGTTTCATTATTGTAAAAAAATATCTGTAAGTGAATATTAATGGGAAGATGACATAACTATATCTTTCTTTGTGTCTAACTAACAGTCCCATGAGTTTTTTTCGATGATGACGTGGTAAATTTGCTGGTGACATATACAAATCAGTACGCCGCAAAAAGAAATAGGCTTGGAGACCGTTCTAAAGAAGAGATGAAGTGTTTCATAGCTGTGGTTATGTCGACCTACCACAGAATGATAACATATATTGGGAAAAGTCACCAAATGCCCATAACATATTGATTTCCGAAACTATGGCAAGGGATCGATTCCGATTTATAATGTGGAACTACCTTTAGGTGATCGATTTGCTAAAGTACGGCCACTAATAGATAAAATAAATGAGAAATGTGTAGAGTACAGTTCACATATTCAAAACCACTCCGTAGATGAGAGCATGGTACCTTACTTTGGTAAACATAGGCCTAGTGCAAAACAATTCATCCATGGAAAGCCAATTAGGTATGGCTATGAGTTCTGGTGTGGTGGACCTAGTTTTGGGTACCTAAGGTGGTTCGGGCCATATCAAGAAGCTGGTACATTACCTGATAAATATGCTGAAAAAAGACTTTGATATGCTGACTTATATTTACAAAGCTGAAACAATTGCCCTATAGAATGTATTTTGGGAATTTCTTTACCTCAATACCTTTACCTAGGGATCTGCATAAGAGAGGAATTGAAACCACAGGGGCAATGAGAGCCAATAGAATTGGGAAAGACCAACAGTGATGAAGAAAACACCACGGGGTACATACGACTTCAGGTCTGATGACACAAGCAACGTCCTCGTTACTAGATGGAATGATGATAGTGTGGTGAATGTGGCTACTAACTTTGATAAAGTTTTACCAACTCGCAAAAAAGCGAATTAGTGTCGATCAACCACAGTCATCCACAACTATAATACACACATGGGAGGCTTTGACAGAGCTGACCAAAACATTTCTTTGCACCTTGTATCAATCAGAGGCAAGAAATGGTATTTCCCTAACGTTGCACTGTTGATGTACAAAATGTGTGGCAACTTTACCGGCAAGATGGCGGTAAATTAGATCATCTATACGTTAGCCGAAGACTAGTCACTACTATTTTGGAGTCAAATAGAAGTGTGGTTTCAAGAGGACGGCCATTGGGTTCATCAAAGGCTCATCCTCGGTTAGAAAAATTGGAGCATTATGTTGCCGACCTGCAACCAGACAGTGTTACAGGAAAGAAAAAATAGCTCCATTGCTGACAATGCCACAAGAAAGCTACAAATCAGTGCGTGAAATGTGTTTTGTCACTTCATGTAACATGTTTCGTTGCTTATCACACAAAGCAAAGTGAATAACAACAATAAAGTACTCGAAGAAGTGAATTTAATTATTTTCAGTGATAGGTAAATTTCAATGTGCATTACGCTGACGTCCTTCCAGGAGCATGGGCATTATTTCAGGAAGTTTGTAAGTTACAAGAATAAATCGCATTACTGTATGAATCTTTAGTTAAAATGAAGTGTTTTATGCAATTTAATAAAAGAAAATGTGTTAAAAATAATTCCGCGCTATCTGGGTTAAGAACAGACTGATGGGATCTCTGCTTTCTCCAGCCATAGCAAATCTTATACATGGAGCATTTCGATCAACATGTGCTTGAAACAGCACCCCACCAACCTTCTTGCTTCTAAAAATACGTGGATGACACATTTGTAATCAGGCCTCATGGACACCAGAAACTCCAGGAATTCCTCCACTACTGAACAACATACACCAGAACATTATTTTCACTACGGTGGTAGAGAAAGATGGCCATCTTCGTTTCTGGGCATCTTAATACAGTGGAAGACCAACGGCACATAGGCCATAAAGTATATAGGAAGACTACTTACTCCTGTCTCTACCTCAACGGCAATAGTCATCATCACCTGGCACATCATAGAGTGCTTAACACCCTCATCAGAGCCATCTCCATTTCTGATATGGAAAGTCTTCCAGAAGAGCTGAACCATCTCAGGAGGACGTTGCTGCAAAGTGGATACCACGAAACTAAAATTTGAATTGCCCTGAAAAGGACCATTTGCCAGGAAATCCATCCAGTGCAAGACCCTGCAGATACCACCAGTATTGCCATATTTTGGTAACTTGTCTCAGAGACTAGCCAGAACAGCCTTCAAACCAACCGATAAATAAGAATCCTCTTGAGACTGCTGAAGAATGACATGGTACCAGGTGTGTACTGCATTCCATATGAATGTTGCATGGTGTATATTGGCCAGACTTCGCGAACCATCAACCACTACTGTTCTGAGCGTACCCAGTGTATCAGACTGGAATATTCAGATAAATCTGCAGTGGCATAACACACCAATACAGGACCCGGACACAAGATCGAGTTTTTTAATACCACCATCCTGGCAAAGGCATCAAACTTCTGGGACAGACCAATTAAAGAAGAGAACCACTGTCTGAAACAGCAAATAGACAATACAGAGTGATTGACCCTGAAAAAGACCATTGGACATGGAACTGTTTCCTGATTAGTTGATTTCGTCCAACTAGGAATCTACTCAATCAGTGGCGTAGCAAGCTTAGGTGGTACCCGGTGCGGAAAATTTCTTGTCACCCCCCCCATTTAAATTATTAAAATATGAAACAGTTCCAAGTGTTATTTTTTGGATAGTCGAAGGTAATCCCACGAGAGTTTAAGAGTTTATCGATAGATGCAGCTGTAACGAATTTATCTGATGTAACTCGTAAACTCAACCGATTATGCAAATTTAGTAGTAATTACTTTGTTATATAAAAACAAAACTAAGCTTCGAAATCATGGTATACTATGAATCAATTCGAGTTACCATGTTGTGACCAGTGCTACCAATGGTGCCTGTGAGACATAGTTAACCTAATTCAGCCAATTTTGTTAGGACTAAGGAAAGACATACATATCAAGCATATTATGCTGTACATTGTACATTGTACTGTTAAACGACAGTAAATGCTATTATTATTTTTATTATTATTATTATTATTATTATTATTATTATTATTATTATCATTATTAATCTAAAGTATGTTATAGACAGACAGATATATATTGTTTTCATGAGCGACAGACTGTAGGTGTTACAGTTAATAGGCCAAAATACACTGCCGAAATTGAGCAAACTTTTATTTTTTTAGTAACTTTTTTATAGTTTGTTTTCCAAGCGAAATCTCCAATTTTGGAAAGATGAATTTTGATAAAAGCACAAAATTTTGTATTTATGTCAGATACCTTTCAAGATGTGAACCGAAGATTGGAGACAAGTTTTCCTTATTTTTACATAAAGAAAGTTTTTTCAAAAACGGCTCTAACGACTTTCTTTAAATTTTGCACGTGGGTTGCTTATAGAGCTAAAACTTTTATTTGAAACACTTTTTCGAAATAATTCTCTGAAGGGTAGTAATAAGCCACCCACTCTGAATACTCACTCTTTGCAATCCGGCTTCTTGTAACGGAAAATCGTACGAAAACAAAATTTTATATTCGGGTTAGGTACCTTTTGGGGATGTGTCACGAAGATTGGCGACAACTTTCTCTTATTTTTAAGGGGAGGCTAACTTTTATTTGGGCAGAGGAAGTTATGTGAATTATACATCATTTTTTATAGGTTGATCCTAATAAATTTCATAAACAAGTAATGTAACTATTTTACGGAACTGTATTATTAATAATCTATTCTTAAATATGCGTACAACCCAGTTCAAAATCAAGATTGCCGAAGACTTCGAAGTCAGCTCACATTCGAAGTTTATTTTTGTCAAAGTCATGACTGCCGCAGCGGGTAGAATTGGTTGCGGCTTAAGTGGTATAAAATATCACCGATTGTTGAAGTCTCATTTAAATTAATAAAACTGCAGAGACTAATCGACAGAAATAAACACCCCTCCCCTAACCATAATATGTATTATTGTCCGTATCAACACAGCGCCAGTTCAGCCGCGTTCTATTACCTTTGTTGACAGAATTTAAAACTAAAAGAAGTTTCAATACGCATGTTGACTTATTTAATTGTTTTAAATAATATTATTTTCTTTAAATTCCCTTGAGTGATTTTTCACTTACAAAGACACATTTTTATTTTGTCACCCCCTGGGTGATGGCACCCGGGGCGGCCTGCACCCCCCGCACCCCCTTCCTACGCCACTGTGCTCAATGACTCGATACTTCCAAGTTAGATTGTACCAGTAACTCATCACTTCAGTATCTCTGAGGATGGAGGCAGCATGGGCCTCTGAAACATCTGAGAAAATCAACATTCAAACCTGGCTGTCAACCCAAGAAGCCTTTATTCAGTGAGAAGTGTGACAACAGAATAATAAAAGACAGAATTCTACCCAAATTAATCACATGCAGGTATATATTAAAATTATTTGTTGAAAGTTTTCTAACTTGTAATATAATAGTTTATTTAAAAACAGAATAATTCACAAGGGTGAAGGGTAAACCCACAGAAGGTTCCTCAGCATTTAAATTTGTGAATTGAGGGGTTAAAATCTAACTTAGTTAAGTATCCTTTGCCCTCATTTCAATCAGTCATGTTAGCTCTAGCTTCCTAGTCTTAAATTGGTTGGCCTCAACAATTCTCTCCAGTTTGGATTCTCCTATCTGTCCCCTTTCTCTGGTGCAATCAGTTTTCCTTTCCTCTGTACTGTTTTGCCTATGGGCAAGTGCACCACACATAAGCCAGTTAGTTCACACCCCATACTGTGTGTGAAAGTATAATTGATTGCACACTGGAGTGCAAAACACAATTGGAGTTCCTCCCATTAATGATGGGGGTAGTAGGTCTATTCTGGGAAAATATTCAACATTATCACCAAGAAAAACTTAAGGAAATACACTAGGTCTACTGAAATTTGGAAAAATTCTTGAAAAAAGTTTATCAATGCAGCATTTGTATTTAAACAAATCCCCAATCCCTTAATTCACAAGGGTGAAGGGTAAACCCACAGAAGGTTCCTCAGCATTTAAATTTGTGAATTGAGGGGTTAAAATCTAACTTAGTTAAGTATCCTTTGCCCTCATTTCAATCAGTCATGTTAGCTCTAGCTTCCTAGTCTTAAATTGGTTGGCCTCAACAATTCTCTCCAGTTTGGATTCTCCTATCTGTCCCCTTTCTCTGGTGCAATCAGTTTTCCTTTCCTCTGTACTGTTTTGCCTATGGGCAAGTGCACCACACATAAGCCAGTTAGTTCACACCCCATACTGTGTGTGAAAGTATAATTGATTGCACACTGGAGTGCAAAACACAATTGGAGTTCCTCCCATTAATGATGGGGGTAGTAGGTCTATTCTGGGAAAATATTCAACATTATCACCAAGAAAAACTTAAGGAAATACACTAGGTCTACTGAAATTTGGAAAAATTCTTGAAAAAAAGTTTATCAATGCAGCATTTGTATTTAAACAAATCCCCAATCCCTTAAGATCCATAATCCACTTGTGTATTTTACTTATTGATATTCTACTGCATTAGAGCATGGCATGTGAAATGTGAAGTTACCCTCCCTCTCATTTAACAGCAGGTAACTAAACCAATTGATTATGGGACTAGTAGCATAGTGGGTAGAAGGATATGGGAAGGGGGCAAATGTAGGGGTAGAGGCCGATTTCACACTTTCAGTGCAATGCATCCTGGCCATAGGCGTAACCAGGCCGAAACATCCTGGGGGTCTGGAATACCCCCCGAGGAGAGGAGGATTCGGGGGTCCTCCCCCAGAAAATTTTAAAAATTAAGATGCACAATAACGACTTTTAAGCTATCCCACGCTTTATACTCATTTTAAGTAATTTATAAGCAGATTTTTAAAAAAAAGGTGATATATCACAATAATGAAATGAATTACCCTAGTAGCACACTTCGTTGGCCCAGTGGGATTTGGTTGGCATGGTAGGGATATGTTGGGAAAAGGTTCGTTGTAATTTCCTCCTTTGGGCCAATTCATTTGTTGGTTGGCGTTCGTGCCCACCCTACCGTTGGGGTTATGATTGTTGGCCCAACGTTGGAATATGATCGCATTTATCTTCTCACCAGTCTTCGGCAATTTCCGGCGTGTTCGTAGGTCATCGACACAGCGCCCTTGAAGGTAACGGTCATTCCTCATTCGCCATCTTGATATGTAAAGAAGTTAACGCAATTTTGATTCTCATTCATATTTCATACATAATATTAGGTAAGCCCTTTGGTTGTTCTCTTAAAATAACGTTATCATTTTTACACAATAGGGCCTACTGTATTATGAGTGTTGCATTCATATTATAATTGAAGGTTCGTTCAACGTTACAGTACTGTAATTTCCTATTGCAAATTTGTTTCAGATGATTTACATAAAGAAAGGCAGAAGGAAGCAGAGAAGGAGCATCATATAAGCAACGAAATTCCCACTGAATTGAAACGCAGTTCAAGATCAGCAGTTCTACAGTTCAAAATCTACATCAATTACGGGATTTTCAAGATTTCAAACTTGCAAGTAGCCTACATGGAGCATGCATGATTATTTGTCAGAATCAAGTTTTTCGAGAAGTAGGGCCTACCCAGTAAAAATGTTAAGGTATAAATATTTGATTTATTATTAAAATGTAGATGCCCTCATTATATAGTCTAAAAATCCAGGGAATGTTGCCAGTAACATTTAAATATGATGTTAATCTTTATATTCTCATATAAGTTATAATGTGCACTCCTAGCCTTTAATTGCCGGTACTTCATTATTAAGCTCTATCCACAATGTGCAGTTGGGCGCTTGAGAGCTGCCCATAATATGAAGTGAACATTGAGGTTAGGGAAACATTTTACAGTACAAATAATGGGAAGGAATCGATTTATAGTGCATAATATGTAGGCTATAATAAATACATCTTGCTTTTCATAGTAACCTAATCTATTTCTTTGCACTAGTAGGCCTAAATAATTTTCAATCTCGTAATATGTAACTTGCAGTTGGGGTAGGTAGTCGAAGATGAATTTCTCGACTGCTGACAGCAACTGTACTTTGTGAATGGCGTACATACCGACTACAGACTGCCAACTGCACATTGTGGATAGAGCTTTAGGCCTAATACGTTAGTTATATAATCAACTCTACCAAGTAACTTGCATTCTATTTGCCTGTATAATTTTAAAACATAGTTCATGACAGGGTTAAAAAATGCATTTACATTATGTTTGAATAACCGTCTAAATCTGATTAGCATAACTTGATTGCTAGAATGCTTTTCCATCAAATTGTTTCATCTATCCCTATAGGCCTATATGTGCACTTAATAGATTAGGTTATTTAAAACATCTTTACGAAATCATGTAAAATCTCTTCACAAATTTCTAAAGAATTCTAACTGTTCTATTCTTAATTTAGGCTTACATTCAGTCACAATTTTGGTTATAACCCCAATAGGCTACAGTTTGTAGAATTCAATTTAAAATGAACTCTAAAATGTTGTGTGTAGGCCTAATCAATTTCGCTAATGATCTTAACATCAGTCTTTGTAAAAGTAAAATATTACTAGATTATGGAATAAAATGGGAATAATGGAACTTTGTGCCCCACGCGTTCCCCTTTCCACTCGCCTGGCTGCTTCCCGCATGCCACCTGCCACGCTTCCCCGCAGGTCATGCCGTCATGCCTGTAGCCGCTGCTCAACGCCGGTAATGCGTAATTGCGATTGGCATGTCACCTAATAATTCACAATAAAAATAAAATACCCTTGCACCTGGCATTCAACCCAATTCTGTACTAATTCCATCCTACTATCCCCCACAAATCCTATTTCCCTTAAATCTACATCCTAATATTTTCTTTCCACCTACGTCTAAGTCTTCCAAGTGGTCATTTCCCTTTGGGTCTCCCACTCAGCATTTTTTAGATGTCTTTCCCCCCCATACGCACAACATGTTTAGCCCATTTCATTCCCTGTGATTTAATTTCCCTTACTATATCTGGTGGCGAGTACAGATTATGAAGCTCATCGTTATGCAGTTTCCTCCAGTCCCCATTTTCATCTCTCCCATAGGCCCAAATATTTTCCTAAGCAGCCTGTTTTCGAACACACTCAGATTATGTTACAAACTGCATCTTACAATCAAAATTGTAATTGAATGTAAATTAAGAATATAATAAATAGAATTATTATGAATTTTGAAGAGATTTTACACAAATTTTTAAAGCTTTTTTAAGCCTATATTGAAGTCTTTTAAATATTATTTGATAATGAATAAGCTAATCTAAGTGCATAGGTCTATAGGAATAGATGGAACAGCATTTTAGAAATAAAGCTCTTACCCTAGTAGCACACTTCGTTGGC
This sequence comes from Ectobius pallidus, assembly GCA_964059195.1. Lineage (NCBI taxonomy): Eukaryota > Metazoa > Arthropoda > Insecta > Blattodea > Ectobiidae > Ectobius > Ectobius pallidus. The sequence goes on from CAXKWD010000001.1 coordinate 100,651,064, forward strand.
CTAACGGAGGGATTTGGTTGGCATGGTTGGGATATGTTGGGAAAACGTTCGTTGTAATTTCCTCGGTTAGCCCAATGTACGTTTCCGTTGCGTCATGCGCTAAATCCTACCGTTGGGTCTATGACGGTGGTCCAACGCGCGCACGCCCTACCGTTGGTGTTATGATTGCTGGCCCAACAAAAAATGTCGTTGTAATGTGATCGCATTTATGTTAAAATTAAAAATTGTTGAAATAACATTATAAGCGTGAAATTTTTAATTCTCATAAAATAAAATAGTGTTAGTTCATTAATTATTCGAACTCATTATGTGTTACCTGTATGCGAAAAGTTATAATCACACGAATATTCGGCAATTTCCGGCGCGCCTCGTACCGGTGCATTGTGGGGATTGCCGTTGAAGAGACGCTAGCGTGCATTCGCCGGGACGCCATCTTGAGCTGTTGAGTGGAAGAAGCCTAGAATATGTGTTTGAAGATCAGATAAGATAAGGTAAGTTTGTTTATTCTCTGAATATTACCGGTACGTTAATTTCATTTAACTCTACTGGAAGATGAAAGAATCATGGGATCTATGCATTTAGTTTCGCAGGGGCATAGCCAGGAATTAGCAACCAACATATAGGCCTCATTCCAAACACACTGATTAGGGAATACGTGAACAACTTGAACAAAATATCTACAACGATTCTTATTTATTAGACTGAAAGATGTGGCAAGCTTTTCGGCAAAAGATAGATTTATGCTGCACCCCAGCCAAGCTCCGCTGATTTGTTAGGTTAGGAACGTTTATGTTAGTTTAGGAGCAATATAGTGAATAGCACGAGGTTTATTATATCTCACATTGAATTTCTTCTGTGACGAAATTTACATTATAATTGTTGAGGTACCTTTATTTGTTTCAGATGATTTACTGAAATCAAGGCAGAGGAGGAGCATAAGCAACGAGATTCCAATTAAATTGGAACAGTTCTCAAGATCAATTGGGATTTTCAAGATTTCAAACCTGCATATATGGAGCATGCAGTTATGTGTCACAATCAAGTATTTCGATTTATTATACCGTGCATGTTACAGTAGGCTTTAGTATTTCATGTAAACGCATGTTATATAAATTTATGTAAGTCTTTCCACGTTATGCCCTCATTATATAGTCTAAGAAATCCAGTAAATTGATTCTTGATTCAGGGAATGTTGCCAGTAACATTTAATTATGATGTCATTTATATTCTCATATAAGTTATAATGTGCACTTTTAGCCTTTAATTGCCGGTACTTTGATTAATTAATTTGTTACCCAGTTGTCTTGTGACCAATTATGCCATCATTATTAAGCTCTATCCACAATGTGCAGTTGGCCGCTTGAAAGCTGCAGTTAACATTGAGGTTAGGGAAACATTTTACAGTACAAATAATGGGAAGGAATCGATTTATAGTGCACAATATGTAGGCTATAATAAACACATCTTGCTTTTCATAGTAACCTAATCTATTTCTTTGCACTAGTAAATAATTTTCAAGGGAAAAACATATATTGCGACTCACCCGAGTCCCCCACCACTACCGCGTGGAAAGTAGGGGTTTTGGGTGGGGAGAAAAATAATTTATTTTTCCTTTCTTCTCTTCTTCTCTTTCTTTCCCGTCTCTTTCCTCTCTTCCTCTCACCTCCTCGTCACCCTACCAATCTATCGGAACCTCTAGCGTTATAGCTAGGAGTCTGAACCCACTACGCCGCGAATGACAGTTGAGCAGTGAAGAAAGATTTCATGTATATATAGGTACTAAGTGTGACTTCATGCATTCGCGAGTGTTAACGCAAGAATCGCTTTTTCAAATTTTGAAATGTTTTGTTTGTTACGAAAAGAGTACTGTTGGTGCAAGGGAATTTTTCTGCATCGATTGAGCTATGTTTTATATCATAACACGGCGTTTTTAAAAATTGGGAAATATTATGTAAATTTCGATTTTTTATATTATCAAATCGGTGTTTAAAGATCGTGAAATGTGATGTTTGGTACAAGGGTATTTTTTTAATTGTTCGACATTTTCTATAATTCGTGAAATTTTATTTTGTTTTTTATAATGGTAATTGCAACACAGAAAGCGGCAGTAGCGGCCGGCATGAGCCATAGCTGCGTGCGGGAAGATGCGCGGTAGGCGGTGAGGGGAAGCGGCCGATGGAAAGGGGAGCAGGGTGAGTCGGAAAGTATATCCTTGCCATTTTCAATCTCGTAATATGTAACTTGCAGTTGGTAGTCTAATATGAATTTCTCGACTGCCAAATACCAACTGCTGACTGCAACTGTACTTTGTGAATGGCGTACATTACTCACCACGTGTTTTACTTTGACTACCAACTACAGGCTGCCAACTGCACATTGTGGATAGAGCTTTAGGCCTAATACGTTAGTTATATAATCAACTCTACCAAGTAACTTGCATTTACATTATGTTTGAATAACCGTCTAAATCTGATTAGCTTAACTTGATTGCTAGAATTCTTTTCCGTCAAATTGTTTCATCAATCCCTATAGGCCTATATGTGCACTTAATAGATTAGGTTATTTAAAACATCTTTACGAAATCATGTAAAATCTCTTCACAAATTTCTAAAGAATTCTATCTGTTCTATTCTTAATTTAGGCTTACATTCAGTCACAATTTTGGTTATAACCCCAATAGGCTACAGTTTGTAGAATTCAATTTAAAATGAACTCTAAAATGTTGTGTTTAGGCCTAATCAATTTCGCTAATGATCTTAACATCAGTCTTTGTAAAAGTAAAATATTACTAGTTTATGGAATAAAATGGGAATAATGGAACTTTGTGCCCCACGCGTTCCCCTTTCCACTCGCCTGGCTGCTTCCCGCATGCCACCTGCCACGCTTCCCCGCAGGTCGTGCCGTCATGCCTGTAGCCGCTGCTCAACGCCGGTAATGCGTAATTGCGATTGGCATGTCACCTAATATTTCGCAATAAAAATAAAATATCCTTGCACCTGGCATTCAACCCAATTCTGTACTAATTCCATCCTACTATCCCCCACAAATCCTATTTCCCTTAAATCTACATCCTAATATTTTCTTTCCACCTACATCTAAGTCTTCCAAGTGGTCATTTCCCTTTGGGTCTCCCACTCAGCATTTTTTAGATGTCTTTCCCCCCCATACGCACAACATGTTTAGCCCATTTCATTCCCTGTGATTTAATTTCCCGTACTTTATCTGGTGGCGAGTACAGATTATGAAGCTCGTCGTTATGCAGTTTCCTCCAGTCCCCATTTTCATCTCTCCCATAGGCCCAAATATTTTCCTAAGCAGCCTGTTTTCGAACACACTCAGATTATGTTATAAACTGCATCTTACAGTCAAAATTGTAATTGAATGTAAATTAAGAATGTAATAAATAGAATTATTATGAATTTTGAAGACATTTTACACAAATTTTTAAAGCTTTTTTAAGCCTATATTGAAGTCTTTTAAATATTATTTGATAATGAATAAGCTAATCTAAGTGCATAGGTCTATAGGAATAGATGGAACAGCATTTTAGAAATAAAGCTCTTACAGGTTAAGCTAATCAGATTAGACTGTTTTTCAAACATAATGTAAATACGCCTTTTAACCCTGTTATGAACTATGTTTTATAAATTATACAGGCAAATAGAATGGAAGTTACTTGATAGAGTTGATTATATTTCTAACGTATAAGCCTAATAATGGTGATGCTATAACTGGTCACAGACATCAACCATCCCGGCAAACTATCTATTGGAACGGCAGTAAAACTCTAACCTGAAAGTCAAACCAGTGGCGACCTATGGCATAGAACATGTATGGCCTCACCTACGAGCTAAACAATTGGAACTCTTGGAGAAAGTGAAGGCGGGATACCTAAAGAGAGTGCTCTGCGTGTCGAAATATACACCATTACGTCTTATTTATGAACTGGCAAGAGAACCATTCTTTATTGAGGAGCTGCATGTTAAAATGTTACTGCCTGTGACGAAGGCGTACGTAGGTGCCCTGGAGGCCTTGAAATCAAAGAAGGCAACTAGGCCTATATGGGAGGCATTCTACAACACGGATGCATTTGTGAACCGTGAATGGATGCAGGGGGGATATAAGCTGAGGCATGCGGCGACAAGATTCTCAGTCCACGATGTCCATTTTAAGTTTTGTGTGCCACTAAACATTATCACGACCCAGGAGCGGGATGCATGTGCACTAAATGTGGTGAAGCATGCGACAGGTACCATGCACTAAACTGCAAGAGGCGAAACGAATCCCTAACCGCTTTCTGCTGCGAAGACTGATTTACTCACAATGCACATTGTGCGCAATACTAATTTATTATTAAAACTGGTCACAAGACAAATTAAGTAATCACAGTAGGCTAAAAGATTGCACATTGTTACTTATATGAGAATATAAAGATTAACACCATATAATATTGTAAACGTTAATGGTAACATTCTTGGATTTCCTAGACTATATTGAGGGCATAAGGTGGAAAGATCAACTTACATAAATCAACTATTCTCACATTGCTTAAAAATGAAGTTTATTAATACATGTTATGTAGTTCATAATATATATATATCTGACTTATCCATAACTTGTAAAGCAGCAATAACAATAAACTATTCATTATTCATTTCTCTGAATTTTATTTAGCCTATAGCCAAGATTCTTTCCTTATGTTATACCATGTATCACCATTTTTCTGAGGTATAGAATTCTGGACCAAGGTGCACATAGCCTCATGAAGACGAGGAGCCACTTGATAAAGAAATAGCGGTTTCAGCCATGAAGAGAACCATCTGCCAATGTAGAAGAATGGAGGAAGAAGTTGCAACATGGGTAGTAGGCTTTGTCCCCTCATTGGATGAAGTTCTCGACCATTAGTATTACAGTGCTTTCACTGTACGACTTGGCCAGCAATCGCGCGGGCCGACTCCGTGACTCATGCATCAAGCTCCAGAGTGATGCCTCGTCTCACCGCTGAAGTCTAGCATGTGATCTGATTGTGTTCACACATGAATAATTATTACAGCAGTGTTTGTGTTTTCTTATGGTTAAAGTAGTTTTTAGTTTTGCTTGAAGTGTTTTAAAAATGCCACAACATAATTATACATTAGAACTACTGCGTGTCAACAGCAATTTCCTCAAAAGGTGACGTAGATGTAATGATGCTGAAGGACGGCATTTCCAACATCTCCTGTGATAAGGTAAGTTTTTATTTTTATTTTATATTTTCATATTTTATTGTGATTACAATTACGGAAATATATCAATTCGCCTGGAGTACCGTGATCTGGCCCCGCATGCGGTTAACCTGTGTCGGTGGAGCAGCCCGTGCGATTCCCAACCTAGTCGTACAGTGAAAGCACTGTATAACCATCAATAAGCCATCCAAATCCAATGATTTCCCTATATTTCTCCATTAGGTTCTGCTTTTTTGTCTTGGTTTCATGTTTATTTTATCATAATTAGGTAGTTGATAAAATATTTTCCTCAGCAACTGCAATTTAAGAATGATTAGCAAGTCCATGCAAATCTTTCGCACTTCGCCCCTTTTGATAGGTGCCCAGGAAAATTTGGCATTTAGCTAACTAATAAATTCATTCTTATACATTCACAAAATACAGTATACGGTTGAATTAAGAGCAACATATGAACTGTATACTGTGTTTTGTGAATCTGTATGAGTGAATTTATTAGTTAGCTAAATACTTGGTTTTCTTGGACTATTATCAAAAGGGGTGAAGTGCGAAAGATTTGCATGGATTTATAAGTCATTCTTAAATTGCAGTTGCTGGGGTAAATATTTTATCAACTACCTAATTGTGACAAAATAAACATGAAACCAAGGCAAAAAGCAGAACCCAATGGAGGAATGTAGAGAAATCGTTGGATTTTGGTTGGCTTATGGATGGAATTCGGATGGCAACAGTTGGCATTCTGTTGGCATTACAATGATGGCCCAACAGATCGCCAACGAACATTCCCAACTGTTGGGATTTTGTTGGATATTGGTTGGCTACAGTTGGCAATTGGTTGGGTAAAATGCACTTTGCCAACCGAACCCCGACGGACATTCCTAACCGTTGACCAACGAAACATGGCGACCATTTCCCAACATTGGGCCAACGAAGTGTGCTACTAGGGTACAGGTTAAGCTAATCAGATTAGACTGTTTTTCAAACATAATGTAAATACGCCTTTTAACCCTGTTATGAACTATGTTTTTAAATTATACAGGCAAATAGAATGGAAGTTACTTGATAGAGTTGATTATATTTCTAACGTATAGGCCTAATAATGGTGATGCTATAACTGGTCACAAGACAGCTGGATAACAAATTAACTAATCACAGTAGGCTAAAAGATTGCACATTGTTACTTATATGAGAATATAAAGATTAACACCATATAATATTGTAAACGTTAATGGTAACATTCTTGGATTTCCTAGACTATATTGAGGGCATAAGGTGGAAAGATCAACTTACATAAATCAACTATTGTCACATTGCATAAAAATGAAGTTTATTAATACATGTTATATAGTTCATAATATATATATATATATATATATATATATATATATCTGACTTATCCATAACTTGTAAAGCAGCAATAACAATAAACTATTCATTATTCATTTCTCTGAATTTTATTTAGCCTATAGCCAAGATTCTTTCCTTATATTATACCATGTATCACCATTTTTCTGAGATATAGAATTCTGGACCAGGGTGCACATAGCCTCATGAAGACGAGGAGCCGCTTGATAAAGAAATAGCGGCTTCAGTCATGAAGACCACCATCTGCCAATGTAGAAGAATGGAGGAAGAAGATGCAATATGGGTAGTAGGCCTTGTCCCCTCATGGGATGAAGTTCTCGACCATTAGTATTACAGTGCTTTCACTGTACGACTTGGCCGGCAATTGCACGGGCTGACTATCCGTGACTCATGCATCAAGCGCCCAAGTGATGCCTCGTTGTCTCACCGCTGAAGTCTAGCATGTGATCTGATTGCGTTCACACATGAATAATTATTACAGCAGTGTTTGTGTTTTTTTATGGTTAAAGTAGTTTTTAGTTTTGCTTGAAGTGTTTTAAAAATGCCACGACATAATTATACATTAGAACTACTGCGTGTGAATAGCAATTTCCTCAAAAGGTGCCGTAGATGTAATGATGCAGAAGGACGGCATTTCCAACATCTCCTGTGATATGGTAAGTTTGTATTTTTATTTTATATTTTCATATTTTATTGTGATTACAATTACGGAAATATATACGATTCGCCGGGAGTACCGTGATATGTCACGCGCCTGGCCCCGCATGCGGTTTATCTGTGACGGTGGAGCGGCATGTGCGATTGCCGGCCAAGTCATACAGTGAAAACACTGTATAACCATCAATAAGCCATCCAAGTCCAATGATTTCCCTATATTCCTCCATTAGGTTCTGCTTTTTGTCTTGGTTTCATGTTTATTTTATCATAATTAGGTAGTTGATAAAATATATTCCTCAGCAACTGCAATTTAAGAATGATTAGCAAGTCCATGCAAATCTTTCGCACTTCGCCCGTTTTGATAGGTGCCCAGGAAAACTAGGCATTTAGCTAACTAATAAATTCATTCTTATACATTCACAAAATACAGTATACGGTTGAATTAAGAGCAACATATGAACTGTATACTGTGTTTTGTGAATCTGTATGAGTGAATTTATTAGTTAGCTAAACACTTGGTTTTCTTGGACTATTATCAAAAGGGGTGAAGTGCGAAAGATTTGCATGGATTTATAAGTCATTCTTAAATTGCAGTTGCTGGGGTAAATATTTTATCAACTACCTAATTGTGACAAAATAAACATGAAACCAAGGCAAAAAGCAGAACCCAATGGAGGAATGTCGGGAAATCGTTGGATTTTGGTTGGCTTATGGATGGAATTATGTTGGAATTCGGATGGCAACAGTTGGCATTACAATGATGGCCCAACAGATCGCCAACGAACATTCCCAACTGTTGGGATTTTGTTGGATATTGGTTGGCTACAGTTGGCAATTGGTTGGGTAAAATGCACTTTGCCAACGGAACCCCGACGGACATTCCTAACCGTTGACCAACGAAACATGGCGATCATTTCCCAACATTGGCCCAACGATCTGTGCTACTAGGGTAATACATATTCAAGGTCCTTGGTAATTTTAAAGGACACCCCTCTGTTGCCAGTTTCACAAAACAAAATATTTGTAACACCACCCAGTGACCTCTGCACAGCATGAGCGCTAGTGTCACCAACCTACACCCGATTTCATATTGTAAATGAATGAAATTCAATTGTTGGTGGAGAGTACCTAATTTCTAAACACGTACGAAACATCATAGCATGGTTGCCAGATTATTTATTTGGTGAACGACTGCCAAAGGTTTGAAAATATTACAATAGTATAGTAGGTCTATACACATAAAATATTACTCAAATGTTTTACATAATTATTTCTTAAAAAATAAATTGTACAATTTTCCTTTTTTTAATCAATCCCCCCAAATCCCCCCTCTCGTTACGCCTCTGATCCTGGCTCTGCTCTAGTGCCTTCAAACGACATTTTAATGGTCATGTGCACTCAAGAAATAGCTAATTGTAAAAATGGTATGGTAAGTTATTCATTTTTATTTATTTATTTTTTGCAAAATTTCTTTCTAGAGTTTCAATGTTCCAAATGATGGTGTTGAAATTTTCAGCGTGAGTTCTGAAGAGACCAATAAAGGGAAATAACCATTAATTTAGTACGGTATTTAAAATATTCTGGGGAGATAATTTAAGAAGTGGGGTCTTTTCAGGACCGTCTATAATAACATAATATAGAAGGTCCTGGTCTTTTACAAAAGTAGAATTGCATATTTTGTTTTTATTTTATTTTATTTTAATTGGTAGAAGTACAAAGGAAAATAATACTTCGTTTTAAAGTAGAAAAACACTATCTTAGAAATTAAATTGTATATGTAATTTTGTTTTCATTCACCAGGGTTTGTGGGGGGGGGGGGGAGGCGGAGGTAACTCGCCGATGATTTTATTTATTTTTTCCTAAAAATTAATGCATTAAAAGATGTTATAGCAAAATGAGATGAGAGATAAACCAGTGATTTTTTAATTAAATTGCCCAAACAAGTACCCTAGAATAATTTAGAATTTTCAGTTGCGAGTTCCATAATTTAACACGAGGCGTGCGTAATTTGTTTTCTGTGCCAACCTACCTGAATGAAATATACTGTAGTTGGCAATTCTGGTCAACAACTGCAAACAAATTGCGTGAAGAATGGCGGTGAGTATTGAAATTAATATTTAAATAATGGAAAATTGGCATTTGTTCTATATAATAATGCCTTCCATGTGGTGGGTCGCGTTGTCCACTTATTTCCAACAAATAAAAAAACAAAACAATTTGAATAATGTACAGTGGCTGTCGGGGCTGCATTTTATTTTTCGGACCGCATGTTATACTGTTCCGTTGTTCCCTTTTGGTGTTATGAATTTCATTTCACACATGTATTTATCGACAGTTTTCGAGCTACAGATTGAAAAATTTCTGAGATTCAGTAGTATAATGCTAATAGTATACAATATCTCACTTTGCTAGCCTTACATAACCTAATTTAAACTAGTTTCATTCTACCGGTTTTCATGCGATTGTAGTTTTGTGATCATTTGCCCGAAAAGTATAGATCAACTGCTGATTGTTTAATAGCGTACACCTAGTAATATGTTAATAGGCGAAAGATAAGAGTAAGTCGCCCCTTATGCTCCGAACAATGCATTGCTATTGGCGACCACACGCTTGTTATCTCGGCACTCCCGACCGTTCCTTCTCTCCAAACTCCCGATCGTACCAAAACCAGCTACCAACCCTTGCACCAAAATGACAACCCGCTAGCTCACTCGACACTCCCGACCGTTACTTCTCTCCAAACTCCCGATTGTACCAAATACCAGCTACCAACCCTTGCACCAAAATGACAACCCGCTAGCTCACTCAGCACTCCCGATCAGACCACAATCACCTCTGCACATAGTCTAAATAATGCATAACACTATCCACATAGTTAAGTGTGCGAGCGGAGGCGTTAGCCGAAGCGAAGCACCCTTGCATTTTCGAATAATGTACAATACACTGTTTGTAGGTTTCGAAAATGTGGCATATTATATCTTCCAGAGGTTAGTAAGCCTGTCAACTTTTGTTTAGTGGTATGACGTCACACTACCAACGTCCAGTTTCTACGTAATATGAGGACAGAAGAATTCGCTAGATCGTGGTATAAAAGGAAGTTCATCACGAGGGAGTGGTGGGCGGGAACATTCATCCAAGGTGCGACTTACATTTATTTTTTCCCTGTTAATATAGTACAGTGCGTAGTGCGGGATTATAATAAAATCAGAAATGTGTCTGAGAACTTCATTTCTGGGCCTTGGAGGTGGTCAGAAAACAGATAATTAAGGAGTCAGCTAAGAAAAAAGGTATTTTATGCCGTGCACGAGTTTTCACTCCCACTCCTGTAATAATTGTGAAATACGATTTTTAGTGCAAGGGTCTTTTTTTTTATTATGAAATAGCCTATTATTTTGTTGTTTACAGTTGTGACATATTATGTTTGGTTCAAGGGTCTTTTATTATTCAGTGGGAGGAAAACCTGTGCGCGGCATAAATTACTGTGCTAAATCCAAAAACAGGTCGCCTCTTATGCTCCGCCCACCTTCAATATTCCGTTGCCATGGTGATACCAGCTGACGGCGGGCGACAGCTCACTTGGTAGTCCCGACCGTATCAAATACGAGAATACCCCTCGTACCAATTATTAAACATATCCTACGTAAATAAAAAATGTGGGAATAACCCTTGTACCATACAATACGCCAACATAACATTTCACAATTATATAACAAACTATCCTTCTAACAAAACTGTTATTTATCATATATTAACAATCTCTGAACTCAAATACAAGAATTCTTGATTCATACTGCAACAATCACTAATGGTGTAGTGGTTAAAGTGATAGGCTATAACGCTAGCGGTCCCGAGATCGAATCCCCGTAGGTGCGAAAATTTGTAGGATAGGAATACGTCACAAATAGGTAGGTAGAGTGAAGGAGAGAAGGGAGGTAATAGGGAAAAGAGGAGGAGAAGAGGACAAAAGGGTGAAAAGAATAATTTTCAGCGCTCCTACTACTACTTTCCCCAGATATCTGTCTCTGCGCTGCTAGTAGTTCCACCGTTACCTCATAGATGTCTACTCCCTACCCTAAACCCCTCCTCCTTCCCGGGCGGGTCCCAATAGTGAGTGGGATTTTCCCAATTACCGTTTCGTCAGAAAAAATGTATCCGGGTTGCAGTTTTGGATCTTGGAGGTGGTCAGAAAACCAGGTGAAAGATTAATACTTGTCTACCGCTGCCTCCCCTTCCACTCAATAATAAAAAAGACCCTTGCACCAAACATAATTAAGAAGTCAACTAAGAAAAAACGAATCTGGTCACAGGTGCAGTGTACTTTTAATGTTATGCATGCCTCTAAATCTAGCATGCTCCCTATGGATACGGACACATTCCATCATGGACAAAGGGGGCTGACGAGGATTGGCATCCCTCTTGTCTTGCTACCAGTCTCTTCAGGCTGTTTCTGGACCCTATATGTTCATTACAAAAACTGACCTTTGTCAAAAGACAACTTTAAGTCATGCACCAGCCAAGCTCCTCCTGCATTCACCCATCGGCTACTTTCCCTTGCTTCTGAGCCTTGTGTGTGCTCCTTCCTACTTCCCCTATCCCGGCTATGAAGCTGCTCAGCTCACTAAATTGTACCCTTCATCATATGTACGCATAAAAATATACAAAATCACAGCGTTACAAAAATGACCCTTGCACCATATCAAAAATACAAAACCATAAGATGACTTAATTAATGCAGCGAAAATTACCCTTGCACCAAAACGGCTCTTTTCAGAGCCAACATAATATTTCACAATTATAAAAAACAACCCTTGCATGAGAACGGCTATTTCTCATGTATTAGGCCTAAAGCTCTCTAAATTTAGATAGATGAATTTTCCCTTCTCTGGTCAGCAATCGTTCTTGGTGTAGTGGTTAAGGCTGCTGGTTACAGTGCTAGCAGTCAAGGGTTTGCTGTAAGCTGCCAAACTTATTCAAGCTGGAAATATTCATCCATATTGTAGAGGTTGTGAGTTATTAAAAATACCTTGAAAGATCTTGCATTTGATTTTAATGCACAATAATTGGAAAAAAATAGTTTTAGGTCGCGCACTAGGCTCCTCTCGTGCTATTCAGTATATTGCTGCTAAACTAACATAAACGTTCCTAACCTAACAAAACCTGTTACTGACCTAGAATTTATCTATCATTATTTAAAGCTTTTTACCCTTTTACACCTTTCATAAAACATTGTTACAACCGTCCATGGCTGGTGCGTGACCTAAATCTGTCTTTTGCCCAATAATTTAATGTTTCTTGGAAGCTTATTGTATATGTTACCAGCAATGTATGAAATCCGGCATTCTATAGAATGCCTAAAATTGAACGGCAAAGTATGAAATGATTGATAATTTATACATTGCCTAGGCATTGTATACTTTGCCGGCAGACAATCCGGCAAAGTATACAATATAATACACTTAATATAATACAAGTATACAAGTATACAAGAATATGAACATTACCCGTCATGATATTGAGCTGTACATTCATCTTTGTGAGCCTTACCAGAAGAAGCAAAAATGTGTTAAAAAAGGTGTTGTGGTGAAGCCAATTGTTTTTTTGCAATTCAATTCCCGTTGTCAGTCGATCTCATCGATTTTCAGTCCCATCCTGATAAGGAGTACAAGTTTGTAGTTCTCAGGGCTCTGAAATCAAAGAGAGCGGAAGAAGTAGCCAACAACCTCATCGACATATTTACGTTGCTTGGTGCTCCAATGATTCTACAGTCCGATAACAGCAGGGAATTTGCAAACAATGTGGTAAGCGGCCTAAAGCAGTATTGGCCCACCCTGAAGATCGTCCATGGTAAGCCGCGCCACTCACAAAGTCAGGGGTGCGTCGAAAGAGCAAATCAGGACATTGAAAATATGCTGTGTGCTTGGATGCAAGATGAAAAACTAGCTTCTGGAATGAGGAACTACGCTTCGTTCAACTTATGAAAAACAGAGCTTTTCATTCTGGGATTAACAGGTCACCAAACAAAGCTCTGTTCGGCTGCAAAGCTAGAGTAGGTCTCTCGACGTCGTCCCTGCCTGACGACGATTTACAAGACGTAGAGACTGAGGAAGAGCTGGAAAAAATAATAGAGAGCGTACAAACAACACAACAGCAGAAAGAAAGACGAGATGAATCAATGCAAGAGGCACAGCTCCCTGCAGAAGACATAGATGAGAATGCAATCCATGATGGAGGAAACCAAAATAGCGATTAGGCCATGGTTATCGAAGAGCCTTCCATTTCTGTGGTTACCGAAAATCCTTCTTTTTCTGATGTCTGTTGCGTCTGCTTCAAAGAAACGAGCGGAGCTCATAAATGTCAAAAGTGTGGCCGAAACGTTGATGCCATCTGCGGACATTCTCCTAAAGACGATGACGGCAACGAAGTAGAAGGTTATGGTGTTAGCCTTTTGTGCAGTGTTTGCTTCAATATTGAGAAAACTATGCAAAGTAAAATTCAATCGAGATTGAACCTTAAGATTCAGGCCAAAAAAATGAAAAGGGATTCTGACAAAAAAATTCCTTCTGTGCCAAAGGGTGCCACTGTGTGAGTTCCGATTCCCGACGTCGACAAAGGGCGGGGTGACTCACGCAATCTGTTGGCAGTTGTTATGAACGTGACGGAAGATGGCTTTTACTGACTTGGAACTTCAGAAGAAATCTTGAAGCAACTCTACGCAAGATCAGAATTCACCGTATGTCCGAAGAACTTATTGAATATTGAAGACGTTCCTGACCACGAAAAACCTCTCCGATCTGCAGCTACTTCTCAGTCCACAGGAAGCGGCCAAGGATTTGTCAGGTGTATGTGCAAGACGAAATGCCAAAATATGAGGTCTTTGTGTGGAAAACAAAATTAAGTGCAATTCAAAATGTCACTCTAGCCTTCCCTGCTGCATCATGTAGGTCATGCCAGTTCTGTTTTATGTTTTACCAGTTACAATATTCTGTTGGTATTCTTCTTTAAGTCGTGAAATGTACAAGATCAAAATGCCAAAATGTAAATTGTTTTTGTGTGAAGAAGAAAAGTGAGTACTTAATGTAACAAGTACTTCAATCTCAGTTTTCCGGTAAGAATATCCTGTGCTTTATTTTTTAGTTTTTTTGTTTATTTGTTCTTTTAGTTTCAAATGTGTATTAATTAATAAAGGCTTCTCATCTTGTGCCCATTTAACACTTTGCGTAAATGGTACTGGTCATTCTATATAATGCCTAGGCAATGTAACTTATGTAACATTTTCACAAAAAACTTATATTTCATACTTTGCCTAAAACCATCAGGCATTCTATACATTACCTAGGCATTCTATAGAATGCCGGGATTTCACACTTTGCCGGTAACATATATATCTGTATTGCAGAATAATACGCACCCATGAATGATCATCTATGTAAATCATTCATGTTTCTAGTAGTATGTCCATGTAGCCTACATTGTAATTAGTTTGAAATTTATCAATATTATCTGCCAATATAACACATTACCGAGTATAGGCTATATACTCCCCTTTGAGAGTGAGGGCTTTTAATTTTTCAAATAATGGTTTACAAGATTCCCTTTTTTCTTTTCACATATTATTCTTATTGCACATTTTTGTAATCTAAATATTTCTCCCTATGGGAAGAGTTGCCTCAGAATATGATTCCGTATATCATTACAAACTGAAAATATGCAAAATATAGGCTACCATGAGCATAGGCGTAACCAGGCCGACCATATGGGGGGGGGTTATAACATCCGCGGGGTCTGGGGGGTATGGAATACGGGGTCCTCCCCCGGAAAATTTTAAAAATTAAGATGCAAAGTAACGAGTTTTAAGCTTCCGGGGGCCCCCCCCCCGGAAAATTTAAAAAATTAAGATGCAAAATAAAGAGTTTTAAGCTTCCGGGGTACTCCCCCAGAAAATTTTAAAAATTAAGACGCAAAATAACGAATTTTAAGCTTCCGGGGGTACTCCCCCGGAAAAGTTTTAAAAATTAAGACTCAAAATAACGAGTTTTAAGCTTCCCACGCTTTATACTTGTATTAAGTAATTTATGGGCAGACTTAAAAAAATTATAGAATTTTCCTTTTTTTAATCAATGGGGGGGGGGGGGGTTCAAACCCCCAAACCCCCCTCGATACGCCTATGACCATGAGTATTGTAACATATTCAAAATTCTTAAAGCGAAACATGCTGAACTCAGTTTTGGACTTTCATTTCAATGTGTCTTCCAGTCAAGATTTTGGTCAATTTGTAGTCCTTAGAATTTTATGTTGCTAATTTCTTCTATGATTTGTGTTTGGTAATTGATTATAATGTTTGAGATACATCTGTGTTTTGTTCTAAATTGAATAAAGTGAGTCTTTTCAATATTAAGTGTCATTTTATTAGCTAGAAATCATGCAATTAATTCGTAAAAGCCTTGTAGCTATTCTTGATAAATGTTCTTGTGACTTTCCTGTTACAAGTAGGCCTACACTAGTATCATCCACAAAAAGTAATACCTTTGATTCGTCACTTAAGTTATATGGCAAGTCATTGATGAAAATTGAAAAGTGCCAAGGTCCTGGTATTGATCCCTGAGTACAGCCATTTCATAAAATATGGGAACTTTTCCCTCAAAGAGTGAAGTTATAAAATTACCGGTATTGTAATTGGGTGGTCAAAATAAGTTTAAAACCTCAAATTCTCTGAATATTAAGGATTTAGGTGTGTCTGAAATAGTTTCATGTGTAAAATCTGTCGATTTACTTATTTATTACATTGAGTTACTTTTTTTTGCCATTTTTAGCATGATTTTAACTCTCTTTAATACCAAGTAGTAAAGAGTAATCAGCTATGTCCATTTTCATTTGAGAAAATATACATCTTAGGTACAATTTGGTATATGATTAACTTCAAAGAATATGTGTGGTTAATTACTGTATAAAATAACAAACAAATGACTTTTTGTCCCACCTGTAATTGTTAAATTATTATTGATGTGTTAAATAAATGTTCTGACAACCTGGAAACAGTTTATAATTTGTATTTAATCCCTCATACCTTCATTAATAACAACATTAAGACCCTAACAGTAATAGCAGAACAGCAAATGAACTTTAGTTTTGCATCATTAAAATCAGTGTCCAAATTATGTCCCACCCGAAATAGATTTTGAAAAACAAATTTAAAATATTTAAAATTGATTTTAAATAATGCTTTGCATGTAGTGTGGAGAAGGCATTGTAAATTTTACAGAATGTGAAGAACCAATTCTAGTTTATTACTTATGATATGTAATAAACAAAAATAGTTTTTATAATTTGCTAGAATGTCCCACCCGTAATTATGAAATTGCTGAGTACTCCAATTTTATCACCCTTTAAGTTAGATTCATTTCCATTTATTATTACCTTTTGAGTTCTATCAGACAGGTATGATATGAACCAGTTTAATGTTAAGTATGTCTGTGTATTAGGCATGCCCTGTTGTATATATAGGTCTACTTTAAATTCTGTATTGTGAGCAGAGTTTAAAGTGATTGTCTTTTAGGGCTTCAGGGTCCTAGAGTTCCTGCAATCAGTATATCAAGGTGAATTGTTTGTCAGCCTTACACACTTGGCAGCTTTTGTTACCAAAATTGCATCTGTTAGAGGCTGCCTCAGGCCAATAATGACGCTAGAAGGATTAAGCCAAATGAAAACTCCAAAGATGTAATTGGGGATCAACCCCTGCTGAGCTATATATCAGTACATAATAATAGTACCGTAGGCCTATATACTAATAGTTTTGCTTTTTTCCTTCCAGGCAGCCGCAGCAGCCAAAGTCCAAGAAGTGAGGGAGATCACGAGGATTGAGCGAATTGGAGCTCATTCTCATATTCGTGGTCTTGGTTTAGATGACAGCCTTGAGCCAAGACATGTAAGAACATGTAATAATTATACATATAGGTCCAGTGGACTCTTAATCATTCAAATTTCAAAGAGAATTAGGAAAAAATTGAATTAACTAAACCATGATTTCTTTAGGTAGAAGTTAATCATTGACTAAAATCAGAAAATGCCTTTTTTATGCAATTCGGAAACTTTTATTTTCTCATCTTCTGTCCAGAAATCCAAAAGGAAAAATTTATATATCATTTGTCCTACCGGCTGTATTATGGGTTTGAGACATGGTATTCCTAGACATGGCCACACAGTGGAAGTATGCTGCATGGAATGCACCCACAACTTTTGGCTGTATTATCTGCAGTAGCAGAACATGCCATATGGGTCAACACATAAGTTTGGTGAAACTGCTCTTCTTGCCAGGTCTTCGAGTTCCTGAGAGAGAGTGGTGAGAGAAACCGTGGAGGTCTGTTTGGAACCCGACAATATGAATAGAAGCAGTGGTATTCAACTAAGGCCTGCCTGGTTCCATATTATTGAATTGCTCAAGACGAACCAAGCCCAGCTAATCCCCACAAGAAAAAACATCTTTGCTCCCCACTTGGATCGTTTTCTAGACCCCATCCCCATATCGTCTGACTCTCACTTCATCCAGTCCACAGTCTGATTCATTCTTCTTCAAAATGGAGCCTCACATTGGCCCTGAAACGTCGAAATTCAACAAAGTAACCACTGCTTGGAAGCCTGGAAAAATATTCTATAATTATGGAATCTGTTGAAAACCCATACCAGTTTTTATTCTAATCAACTGTATAAGTATACGTATAACTTCTCAGCAGTCATAGAGACATTATAGAAGGAGAACATGCTATAAGAAATGAAAAAGAAATCAGAAACTTAACAATTACAATTTTAAATCATATTGTCATAAACATTATTATTATTATTATTATTATTATTATTATTATTGTTATTATTATTGTTGTTGTTATTATTATTATTATTATTATTATTAATATTATTATTATTGTTGGTGGTGTTATTATTATTATTATTATTATTATTATTATTGGTGTTACTGTTGGTGTTGCTATTGTTATTATTATCATCATAATCATTATTAGTATTAGCATTAATCCTGAATAGGTGTTCTTTGCACTTATTTGTCCATATTGTGAAATCCAACAAAATTAGCGATATTTCAATGATAGGCTATAATTTGCTTCCTTGTGATAGTTTAAGCAAAAGCTGAATAAAATATATTTTGTAAAATTTTGCACCTGTAACTGTTGCCAAAAAATACAGTCCTAACTGATGCAAACCCTTTTTTTCAGTCTAAAGTTCAAGAGTCCATTTGATAGTTTTAAAATAATTTATGAAGTTGGGAAAGAAAGGACAAGCAACAGTGAATAAAAAACAAATTGTTTCTTAGCATGAAGATTATTTTTAAAATTAGTGATGACATGTTGGGACTAGATACATATAGGCCTACTATTTTTACTTGAATGGATTCAGATCAGTCTGAGACCACTTACTACGTCTTACATACTATAACCATGTCACAATAAAAATGCTGGTTTTTAAGTGTTTATGTAAAGAGTATTTGAGCTCATGTATGATATGAATGAATGAATGAATGAATGAATGAGCCACATGTGTCCCATTCAGGGCTAGGGCCTCCCTCTGATGAGGGGTAGCTCGGTTAGAATCTCATATATATAGGCCTATAATATTTATTTTTTCAGGTTTCACAAGGCATGGTTGGGCAGTTATCTGCTCGTAGAGCTGCTGGTGTAGTTCTAGAAATGATAAAGGAAGGGAAGATTGCAGGAAGAGCTGTCTTACTTGCTGGTCAGCCTGGAACAGGTCAGTGATTCACACTGGTAAATACCATATTTGTCGGCGTATAAGACACACTTTTTTCCTTTGAAAACATGTCTGAAAAACGGGGTGTGTCTTATACGTCGATACTCAGTTTGTGATTACATTCATTTCTGGAAATTTTCTCTATTCGGAGTTACCCTGTATATACTCGAATACTATCCGCATATTTTTTTAAAAAGCCACGTGCTAAAAATTGGGGTGCGGGTACTAACTTATTTGAATACTGGACTCCTCTCATCTGAATTTCGACATTTTATACTTTATTGGCTTAATATAACACAATGCTTTGTAGTAGCCTCACAGTATATTGTAACAGTAGTGAAGCTGGAACAAAAGGAAAATGAAACAAAGAAGACTCTTTCTTATTCACATGGTCCGCCAGTCTGAAACAAAGCTTTACACATACAGGTGTCAAGCAAACAGTGCGGTAGAAGCAGAACCACTAATTCGGGGAAAGTTCAGTGAATTTCCATGTGACTTTGACCTTGGGTCGGACGCATGTCGTCACGTGTGGATTCCTGCTGAACAGTTAAATTGAGATTGTTGTTGTTGTTGAAAATTTTACACTGCACGTCTAAGATAGCGAGATTTTGGCTGGCTGTTACCATGCACATTATTTTAGCCTACCATATGATTTTATGATATGTAATGTTAATTATAACTGTTTAATTAAGAATATAACTGGCAAAATAATTTTATATTTGGGCCTATAGATTTTTTCAAAATTTCCTTTTGAAAAATTTGGGTGCGGGTAGTATTTGGGTATATACGGATATGTAATTTTTTCTTGTTTCCTTGCGGATTGTGGGAATATTACAGTTACGTTGACTTCAGTATTACTTTATATTTAAAATACTGTAAAGTCATTATAATGATCAGTAATAAAGTTTTATCTTTCAAAAATGTGTATAAAAAAGGGGGTGCGTCTTATAGGCCGGTGCGTCTTATATGCCGGCAAATAAGGTAATTATTGTCTTTTACAGGGTGCAGGTATTTGCTGTCCATCTGATATGTACATGATAATCTTTCCCTCCGTGGTGACGTCATGTTGCTTGCACTGGCTGATGTTTGGCCTTGACTTCTATCGCTGTTGCCTCCCTACATGTCAGTTCCCCACACACAGCTTTCAGGACCTTTAACCTTCCTGTTTTCTGCATACCAGTATTGGATTGCTTGCTGTACAAAAATTTGATGACACATTTCCTTCCTTAATTTATTGTCTTTTAATACCTTTTTGCCCTCCATTATATTTTTTCTGTCCACCCAAATTTAGTTGTTGTTGCTTTCCTTCCTGTGCTTTTCTTCTTTCATTTTGTGTAGGCTAACTAATTTTTTCCTAATGCCCCGTCCTTAAACTAAAGGTGTTTTGGATGAGAGTCTCTCAGGCTTTCAGTCGGGTAAATTGTTTTAGGTATTCTAAGCTTTCATCTGCTACAAGCTTCCATTCACCCGACTGGAAGCCTGAAAGGTTCTCATCTATTATCAACGTCGGGAAAGTCTCAAGTCATATTAAAGTGTACCGGTACCTCTTAACATCCTTGATCTTTTTAACAGTTCATAAACAACCTGTGACATAGCAAGTCTTGTGATTATCATTCTTCTGCCCAGCCTCTTTCTAACTCTAAATAGTTTATTCACAGTTTCCCAGCTCCTCCCCTGCAAGGGCCATATTCCTCTTCTTTCCTCCTCTGCTGTAAACACTTGAATGGATACCTAATATCTGTTCTCCAACCTCTCGACTGCTATCCTCATATTTTCACTTCCTTCTTCCTTTAGGTTCTTGTTTAATATCCTGCTTGACTTCCTTTGTTCCCATATTAATTTTGTTCCCCAAGCAATCTCCCATGCCTTCAAACCGTCTAAATACCTCTTCGATGTTGTCTAATCTATCCACTGGGCTTTAGTTATAAAATACTTTTCACTGGATATTAAAAATTCACTTTCCTGCCAAGCAATGGAATCACACTACACATTCCTTGTTAATGTATTGATTTACAGCAAACTCACTATTATCCATGTTCGTTGGGACCTAGAAATGATAAATAATAATTGAAAACACAGATAATCCGAATATTATAATTATCTGGGTGTGAGATTTTGAATTTCCCACACTTAATTTCGAATTCATGCGCTTTGTAGCCAAATTGTGCAAAGACAACGTTGCTTGACCCCTCTAGAAGCCATGTAACATTCTCAATGCAAAATATGATGAAATTAAGTGCGGGAAATTCAAAATCTGACAAAATATAGTGCTGAAAATTTGAAATTAACTATGGGAAATTCAAATTCTGACACCCATTTATGGGAAATTCAAATTCTGACGCCCATTTATTTCTATAACTTCACTCACAAAGGGTTAAACAGAGTGTAGAAACTTGCAAGGATAATCTGCAAACTGGATAATCTGTCCACAGATAATCAGGAGTTTGCTGTAACTGTAAAAAATATTGTATGTCAGAAATGTAATTATCATTAACATATTGTTAAAGTAACTAAGGGTCAGATTTGTAAAGGTCTGTCAAGTATGGCAGCTTACCCACACCCAGCTGGCAGACCCTTGAAGAACGTACAGTATTGAGAAAGCCCTGCCAGCAGAAGTTCCGGCAGGGGTTCGGATTTTGAGGTGATTGGCAACCATGTAGATACATCACGGTCGAGCTAAATGGCTACATGATAGTGACCAATATGATAGGGAGAAAGTCAGTATAAATTTTCACCAGTTGTATTTTTTAAGAACATTTATAAGGAATACTAAACTTTTCTGAACAAAATCATCTAGTGCTACTATTATAAAGATTATCTTAATAGTTTTAAGCATAAGAACATTGTATTATTCAAAGTGGATGTTGGCAATATGTTAAGATGGTCACGTGGAACCAATGTCTTTGGCAAAGATCGTGTTCAAGGCAGAGGGGAGGAGCCAGCAGGAACTGGTCTGCATCCTTTGTTTCCCTTTCAAATCTGAATTTCACTTAAATTCGTGATCCCTATATTTGTGAAAAGGATCTTCCATGTCGCTCACATATAGCTACGACAACGTTCTTCTCGCTTCCTCATCATGATCTTCACATGGCTCACAAACTCCAGCATGTCGTCAATATTGACGCGGGAATCTCGTGCCTCTTGGCTTGCAGGCAGAAAGCGTGTTGTTGACAGTTCTGGATGACCGTCTGACAGCGCTAGGGGTTTGCCAGCCAGCAGGCCTCTATCAATCGCTTGCCACCTAAGTAGGTGTGCTTGCTTACCTGGCAGACGACTATCGATGCGGCTCTAAGCCATCTTAGCTATAAGTTCCTTATCTCAAAATGTTTGTCTGAGTCCACTCTAAAATCTCTCAGTTTTCCTTGCTTAATTCTGGGACGTCCTGTACAAATATGGTACAGTATTATAAAACTGTAAATATATATATAGAGTAGAAACCTGATATAACGCGGTTGATGGGGGACATGCTTTACCCCCATGTTATATACTTACCGCGGTATATTGAAATGTGACCGAAGAAGTGATGGAAATAGACTCCGTGGAGGGGAACATAAATTAGAATGTTATGCAGCAATATAAAATACAGTAGTTTTAAAAATTACTCACCAGTTGTGCTATTTAATCCAGTTCTGTAATTGATCTCAATTTACAGCTCTTCTTTTGCAGATGAGGCGCGAGAATTTTTCTAATTCCCAAGAGTAACATACAACATTTACTAAAACATACACTGTAACATTCAGGTATAATATTCCCGTTTCCCTGTTTTTTACACGATCAATAATTTTCAGTTTATCTCCTACTGAATATGCTTTCTGCTTTTGCGACATTTTGTATTCCGAACTAGCGACTTTACAATCCAAATGCATGATTCAAACTAAAATCATATTTAAACTTTCCTAGGTTTTAAGAATTTCTGGCAGGTGCAGATTTTTTTTTAATCGTTATAGAACTGCACTATTCATTCCATGTCCTATTACTTTCGCTAAATCCTTTGGAATGCGGTGGTGACGGTCAACTAGCGGGTGAGGGCGGGTCCAACAGTAAAAAAAAAATGTACTGCAGAACCACTCTTTGCAGAATTTTTACTGTTTTAACTCAACTTCCAAAATAAAAATTTTATTTATAAAACTACAGTATATTTTTATTTTGGGACATACTTTCCCCCACGTTACATCTGAATCCGTGGTATTTCGAACCACGCTATTTCAGGCTTCTACTATACTTTTACTCACCTCATTATTATTTTGTATATTGTATTTTTAGGCAAAACTGCTATTGCAATGGGGATGGCACAGGCTCTGGGTATTGACACACCCTTCACAAGTATGGCTGGGTCTGAAATCTACAGTCTTGAAATGGGTAAAACAGAAGCATTGACACAAGCAATTAGAAAGTCTATTGGAGTACGCATTAAGTAAGTATTACTTTCTTACATATAATTTACCCTGTGATTACATGTAATGATGAACACTGAACTTAAAGGAAGAGTCCAGGTGATAAAATTACATTTTTCAATCCTAATTATATCGGAGAGTTTTAAAAACAGTAGTCTGACTTAATTCTGTACATTGCATAGTTGCAAAGATAATCGAGTATACAGCTTGCGGCATGATGTCATGTGCATGGTACCACACTGGGTTTGTTTTTCATTGGGCTTCTTTCATGCTTATACAATAAGAGGGCCGGAATTTATCTTGAGAGAATCCAGACCTCTAGTTATAATTATTTAGTTATATTTATACTCACAGAATGAAGTATGGGGAAAAAACAAATTTAAGTTGCACCCTCGCGATGCACTTTCTTCTATACCATGATCTAGCAAATTCTTCCGTCTTCATATTACGAAGAAACTCGTGATTGGACGTTGGTGGTGTGACGTCATACCGCTAAACAAAAGATGACAGGCTGACAAACCTCTGGGAGATATAATATGCCACATTTTCAAAACCCACAAACAGTGTATCGTACATTATTCGAAAATGCAAGTGCGCTTCGCTACGGCTACCACCTCCGCTTCGTGCACTTAACTATGTGATTAGTGGTATGCATTATTTAGACTATATGCGGCGGTGATTGTGGTATGGTCAGGGGGTGCCGAGTGAGCTAGCAGTTTGTCATTTTGGTACAAGGGTTGGTGGCTGGTATTTGATACGGTCGGGAGTGTTGGGTGAAGGCATGGTCGGGAGTTCCGAGGTGGTCGCCATAGCAACGCAGTGAGCAGAGCATAAGGGGCGACTTACATTTGATTTATGCCGAAGTATGTAATGAATAAGTGAAACTACGAAAGAGGAATTAAAAACATTCCTGTTTGTGTCGTTGTAAGCGACATAGCCTGTGGCGGGAGAATCAGTAGGCCTATATATCAATCGTTTCGCCATCAATGATAGTCACACTTGGTGTTACTTTTCATCAGCTGATTTATTTTTAGATAAACCTCCTTAGTACAACTAATAATATTGTTGAATGTTGTTGATGTGTTCCGCCTATATACCACTATATAATAACAACGCTCAGCTGAAGTCTACATGAGGTAAGGAGCAATTAATTAACAACACGTGTTATTGAATTTGATTTTTGTTGTGTTCTTCTAAAAGTATTTTATTATATTAGATGTAGTCTATCACATAATCATAAAATATTAAAATAAACATTGAGCTCAATGTGCTGTTAAAAATTATTAGATATTTACAATAATTAGTAATAAAATTGTGAAGTTATCCTTGTCACAATATTTAAAATATGAATTAAAATTAACATATATGAAATTTAAACTGGTAAAATATTCTGATACTTGTCAATTGTTTTAAAATATCACACAGATGTCTGTGTATGTCAAAAAATAATAATAATTGTATTCGTGGATAAAATGCACACAGCTTCTTTCTTCTTGTTGTGAGACTTATTATTGGAGAGTCAATTATAACAATATCATTATGAGTAACTGCAATTTTGTGGTCCTTCTTCTTGGAAATAGCTTAGTGGATCTTGAGTAGTGTAGTGAACTTATCTCTTGTGATCTTCAGCTTTCGTTATTTTTTATTAAAAAACGAGCGTTGTTATTATATAGTGGTAAGTTATATAGGCGGAACACATCAACAACATTCAATCTAATTATACCACTGGAAAATATGAAGCTAATTAACTATAATAATATTGTGTTATTAATACTGTATATATTATATGAGTTTTAAAATGCATCTTCACACATATAAGAAATTTTTTGTATCTTCTTATGCTCATAATCAGCTTATATAACTGATTGTTGTGTTTGTTGATTGTTTTTTATCAAAGCAGCTATAGGTATGAAGATATTTCAGTGTTCAGTCCTTGTGAATTTATATAGGCCTACCTGCATAAAAAAAAATTAACATAGGTGCAATAAAATGAAAGTTATAAAAATGCATTGATAAAATTATTATGATGATAGATGCTTGCGACTGGTTGAAATTCCACATATATTTTTATATTGGATTGGTCTTTGAGTCAAGACCTAATTAGCAAAATACATGGGTTTAGTTTCCAACTGTAGCCTACTGGATTTCTAATTATTATTATTACATGAACATAGGCTATTATCAGGGCCCGGATTCTAATGACATGTCATCTTTTTATTGATGCTGCATAGACATTGCCAACTTGTAGATAAATCCTAATCATGGCCTCTAGATTATAGAAATACATTCTTGTCATTTTATGCAATTTTATATTTTTAGAGCATTTATTTCAATTTTATGTCATTATTCTGTCATTTTCGTGCCATTTGCTTCCTTATTTAGTCATTTTCATGTATTTACATTGAGTGTATTAACTTTTTTCGTCGCTAGTGGTGCTGTCTATGAAGAGTTGTTTGTTTAATGCAAGGAGGAAAAATTGTTGTCATGTCTCAGTCGGAAATGAGAATCAAAGAAACGCCAAAATTTTGAATTATATCACTATTGTTATTAGATTGACTTGGCACCAGAGTCTGCCACATGCTTGGATTTGAGAGTGCAAACTACTGTTTACCCTGTTTACAATAATATAATCCGGCAGACCACAAAAGGAAATGCCGAAGTTTGACTCGCCAGGGCCTCAGTGCCAGTATAAATTTCCATGAGAAAAGAACATTCATAACATTACAATTATTTACAGTTTTTACAATTTATGTACAAAGTAGTCTATAACTTTTTGTGCACTGAGCCGAGTTTCACCTTGGTTGTGTCAGTAATGAAACTCTGTTCTGGTACAAACATTGTTTTCCCGAAATTATATAAACAGTGACAGTGTATTTTCGTATTTCTCTCATGAACTCTTTAAATCCCGCTTTCCATCGCTAATAGACAGTTTATCTCGCAAAAGGGAACACGCACGCCATCTATCGAGTGCTCTCTAGAACTGGGAACTTCTGAACTTGGCCTACAGAGGGCAGGTGCTCGCCAGTCTCGCATGTCTATACTTCGGTTAATCTCGGCGGTACTCGGCTGTGTTTTGATGGTAGACAATATGGCGGACTATGAGTTGACATGATTTTCTAAGAAGCGGTGTGATATTTGCACGTATTGGTCGGCCGATTCGTTATAAACTTTCGGATTGGTCCTTATAATAAACTGTGTTCCATTGAAAGTGACTGTTACGGCCGTGGCTTTAGTATTGGTGTCAAGTGAATGAGTGGATGTCTCGTGTGCGTGTATTGGTAGGTTAAGTCACGTGAAGTCTTGAATAGTCGCCTAGAGGGGTTGGCGTCAGGACGCGCTCTCTCTACCTTCTGGCAGTCATGGCGGACGACAAACTATGCTGAAGCTCTGCTTCTAAATCTGGTAAATAGGTTTAAAACCTTGTTTTTGCTTCTGAAACACAGGTAAGCGTTGGATTTTCTTTCTCTCCTTTTGTTGAGTAATAAATTTAGCTTTGCCCTTTGTTTATTTCATATTTTTCTTATTTCGAAATGTAGCATCTTTCGGCGTGGAGACGCCATCAGCGTCGAGTTATAATGTAGTGCCTCAGGTCCCTTTTCGACATGTAAAGTTACTTCTGCCTTTGTTCTTTTCACTTTAATTTAGTTTCTGTTTCCTTGTGCTTCGTTACCTGTATTTCAGATAGCTGTTTTTGTCTTCAGACATAGGGTGTCCGTCATGGCGGGAAATAAGCCAGTTCCCCCCCCTTTCAATTCAATGGATGGGAGTTGAAAGGCTTTTTAGGTGTAACTAATCAAAATTTATAGGCCATCCGTAGGGTATTTCTTTTAATTTAAAATAAATGTAATTTATTTTGGGGGATTCTTTTATTTTCATGTAACATACCTGTGTTTTAATTTAGGTTGTAGGGTACAAGAATACATGTAACTGCCTGTTCTTTATGTATTCCTTTTAAATATGAAGTGCCATTTTAGTTTATTTTAAAAATCAACAATAGAATTTAAATAAAGCAGTCTTATTGAGGTACTTCCACTCTTTTCTTTGTAAATAATTATGTATATTTTAATTGGTCCATGCAATTTCATCACAGATGAAAATGCATGTTTCTAATTGGGTAACCTCCTAGTGGGCTGTCCTTAATAAACCCCTGGGGTGGGCACGTTAGTTATAAGTACCCTGTGGGCGGGTTCTTCAGTTCGCTTCCTCCTGGCTGCTTGAGAAGTAAGAAGAGAGCTTCGCAGCCAGTCTACCTGTCTTCGTGCGACCTGCTGTATTCTTCAGGAACGAGGTGAACATGGAGGTTTCAAATAAGCATGGTATGGGAGAAACGAGCACCAGACGTGTCTCGCCCATGGTAGATCATGCGACAGATGATGAAGCAGTGGAGTTAGCTACTTCTTTGTTGGAGACAGTCACGGTCAGTGAACCCAACAAAGAGGAGCGCTTCACTCAGTTAGTTTCAAATAGTAATAATGTAACTCAAACAGTTGAGTCTCAAGAGGTTAATAGGCATCTAATGGAGGTACCGCAGCCTAGGTGTGTTGGTCGGCCTCGCAGTGATATGAATAATGCTTCGCAAGTTTTTGAAAGTGGTTTAATTAATTTTAGTAGTCTTCCCCATCCCCTTGCTTCGAGTCTTGAAATGTTACACAAATTTTCTGATGATTCCCTAGACAATATTATTAAGTTTCTTGAATTTCTGTGTGAATTAAAAACCCAAATCAGTGTGTTCCGTTTTAATGAGAATAATTTATTGGCATACTTTTCATCTAAACTTTCCGGTTCCCTTAAGGACTTAGCATTAGAGCTTGTGAATTCCGGTGCTGGCTTAGACCAATTTCATTGTAAAATTCTAAGCATTTATGTTCCCATCCGTGCTAAAGCTTCTCTTGTAAACAAGTACGTTTATAGAACACAAAATTTTGGCGAATCCTTTTCTTCCTATGTAAAATCAATTAGAACATTTGCTAATGTTTTCCGAATGGAATTGTCTGAGTGCGAAGTTATTCAATGCATTTTGGAAGGTATGGCACCTGAAACAAGGAGTCAGGTAGCTTTTGAGGCTAGGCCTATGACTTTCATACAATTAGAAAGGCTTTGTGCCCATATTAATGCCATTTCTTACTCTGATTCTCTTCGTGGCAATGAATACGATACCCGAGTTGTACGTTTTGAGACGCCACGAGGCGCTTCGAGTAATAGAGGTTATGTTGCTAATCCTGGTGACTCTAGGCCGTCGTGCTATAATTGTGGACTGCCTGGTCACTTTAAGAGAGATTGCCGAGTGCGCAACTCTCGTACGGTTGAACGCGGTGGAGCGCAGAGAGGCTCCAGTAGAGGTAGGGGGCAGTATCGTGCTGCTGATTGAGGAGTGGCCCACCTTAGACGTCGGGGTGGTGCTGTTCGTGTGTGTAGTGGTGCCGGGGGAGGTGACTTGGACAAAAGGCCTAGACTAGTAAGTTTGGTGGGGAGGACTGACGTTACGGACAATTTTGACTTGGGTGATCACGCTGGTCGTAGGATCCCGACTGTACCGGCGAAGAAGACAGACGTTACGGACCAGAGGCTAAAGCCTGACAAGACTTTTCCCACCAAAATTTTTGTAAACAAACTTTTCCGGAGGCACGGCTACATTCACCAACATACTCCTGCAGATTTGTTACCGAAAAGACATTTAAAAGCTCCGGAGCTTACTAGAGAAATACCAAACCTTAGGAACGAGCAACATAACCAGAAGAAAGTAAAGCCCAAACCTATTAAAGAGAAACCTAACCTCAAGCAGGAAAAGTTACATAACCCTGAATGTGACAAACCTAATATTGACATGAGTGGTAAGCGTCGTACGGTAAAGCGAAAGAGGCGCAGGAAAAATGTGAAAAGAGAAAACCATTTCCCGCCGCAGAATGTAAGTGGAGTGAGCGACTCCAAGTTGCCTATGGTTCTCGTCGAAGTATGCAAGCACACATTGTCAGCCCTGCTAGACAGTGGAGCAGTGGTAAATCTGATATCAAGTGATGCATACCGGAGCATGTGTTTGTTAGATAAACGCACTCCCAAACTTATAGAGAGTGATGCGAAATATAAATCAGCTGGTGATAATCTTCTTAAAACAGTTGGGAAGGTAAAGTTAAAGGTTAAAATAGGAAACTTTACCTGGTCTTTGCCGTTTGTTGTTACGGATGAATTAGTGATGCCTATGATATTAGGATCTCCATTTATGACTAACTCTGGTTTATTTATGGATTTTTCTACTAAACAAATTCATTTTAAATTTGCAGAGTCTGTTAAAATTGATTTATTTTCTGGTCCTAGCTTTGTCAAACCTAGCGAAGTTAAAGTTCTCCCGGAACTTGTGGATTTGAACTTTGAACCCCTTAATTCAGATTTTTGTATCAATACTGTTGACATTGATTTATCACATTTGAGTAATTCAGATAGAATCCAGGTAGATTCTCTTCTTGACCAATTCCCCGATGTTTTAACCAAAGAGTTAGGTCTCACTGATATTCTGGAGTATGATATTGAGCTGATGGATACGCAACCAGTCCGCAGGCCCCCTTTCAGGCTCAGTCCCCCGAAAATGGCAATATTAAAAGAACATATTGAAGAGATGCTTGGTTCTGGAGTCATAAGGACTTCAAAATCAAATTACTCTAGCCCTATTTTTCTGGTGCCTAAGTCTGAGGGTCGGTTCCGGCCGGTGATCGATTATCGTCATCTCAATGAGAAGATCAAAATTGATTCTGTGCCTATTCCTGATATAAATTCGTCCTTTAGTTTCTTTCTCGGCGCCAAAATTTTCTCGTCGTTAGATTTGAATCAGGCGTACTATCAAATTCCCCTTTCTGAGCAGTCTAAAAGATATACAGCATTCGCAACACCATGGAATTTGTATGAATTTAATTCTTTACCGTTTGGCCTTGCGACAGGAGCCCAAGTCCTCTCTCGCCTGTTAGATCACATTTTTTCTGATGTAAAGTTCAAATTTGTCTTTCACTACCTTGATGATTTAGTAGTCTATTCAGAATCTTTCGAGGAACATTTAGAACACCTCAGGGAAGTGCTTTCACGCCTCAGAAGTGCGAAGCTCACAGTCAATCCGAATAAAGTTAATATAGCTGCTCGGAGACTGTCTTTTCTGGGTCACTTGATCTCTGCCGATGGCGTTTCCATCGACCCAGAAAGAACTCAAGCTATTCAAAATTTCCCCCCTCCTAAAGATGCCAAGGGTGTGGCAAGGTTTGTTGGGATGATAAATTTTTTCAGGAAGTTTATCCCCAACATGGCCCAAATTTCAGCTCCCCTCAATGATCTTAGAAAAAAGAATTCTAAATTTGTTTGGACTCCTGTTTGCCAAGAAGCTTTTCTAAAACTAAAATCTTTTATCATGAATCCCCCTGTTTTAGCCATGCCAGATTTCAGTAAAAAGTTCCTCATACAGACCGATGCTTCGCCTGTAGCAGTAGCAGCTGTTCTACTGCAGGAATTCGAGGAGGGTCGAAGGCCGATTGCGTATGCTTCTCGTACTTTGACTCCTCCTGAACGCGTGTATTCCATGTACGAACTGGAGGCTCTGGCTGTGTTGTTCGCAGTCGAGAAATTCCGTTTGTATGTGGAGCATGTTGAATTCCTGCTGGAGACGGATTGCCAAGCCTTAAGCTGGGTCCTAGCTAAGCCTAGAACCACTGGTAGGATAGCTAGGTGGGCCGTACGTCTGTCCGCCTTTAAGTTCAAAGCAAGACACATTAGAGGAACTGAAAATGTAGTGGCCGACTGCTTAACGCGTATGTTCAGTCCTCAGGAAATCTTTGGTAGTGGTGTGCCGAACTTGGAAGATCCGGTAGAATTATCTGGTATGGTAGGGAATATTCTGGAGGATTTCCCGTTAGCATTCAAGTCCTTACAAGATCACCAGTTGAGCGACGACACGTTAGCTCCTCTCATTATTCGTGTACAAGGAGGTGAAAACGTACCTAAGTATGTTTTCAAAAATAACCTCTTATATAGTGCTCCTTCTCGTCGATCCCCATCCCGCATAGTATTGCCTGCTGCACTCATTGATATGGTTTTTAAATATTATCATGAGTCTGCAGTAGGAGGGCATCTGGGATTCGAGAAGACTAAGAGCAAAATTAAACAAATCTTCACTTGGGAGGGTATAGATGACACTATTCGAGCAATGGTTAAGGCTTGCCAGAAGTGCGCCTGTTCAAAACCAGCTCGCTGCACGAAGTTAGGATATTTAACTTCTGAAGTACCAAGTGCTCCTATGGACAAGCTTCATATAGATTATGTCGGTAAACTACCTAGATCAAGAGCAGGAAACTCATATATTCTAGTTGCGGTGGACTCTTTCACTAAGTTTGTCTGGCTGTTCCCCGTCAGGGAAGCCACCACCAAAATTACCATTGAATGCTTAAAGAAGATATTTGCTGTAGTAGGGTTTCCGCGGGCGATTGTTTCGGACAACGCCTCATACTTCGTATCAAGAGCGTTTAAGCATTTCTGTTTCCATCTTGGAGTACGACATATCAAGACTTCTCCGTTCTACCCGAAACCCAATCACAGTGAACGATTTAATAGGAACCTAAGGGCAGCGCTCATTGCTTACCACTCTAGTGATCATGCGTCGTGGGATTCTGATTTATATTGGCTACAGTTTGCCTTTAATTCCGCCCGGCATGAGGCACACAAAGAGACTCCTCTAAAACTGATGTTCGCTTTCACGCCAAATAATCCCCTATCAAATCTGTGGTCAATTAATGATCTGCTGCCGGAAGCCAAAGATGCTGCACAAGTCCAAGAAATGTGGCGCAGAGCCTCCGCAAACTTGAGATTGGCACATAACAGAACGGCTAGGCGTTACAATGCAGATCGTAGACCAGTCAATTTTAAGGTAGGCGACGAGGTGTTTATAAAGAACTTTCCCAAGAGCAATGCTGCGGAAAGATTCTGTGCTAAACTTGCCGAGAGATATGTGGGCCCGTATCTCCTCGAGAAGTTTCTAACTCCAGTAACTATACAGGCAAAAGAAATTGGAACAAATAAGACCGTTAAGGCACATGTTTCCAATGTAAAAAAGTCCTAATGTACAGTATTCCTAGTGTCGAGTCAACCTTATAGTTATAGGTAGTATTTTCTTGAAGCGAAGATGTTAGAGTTTTATATTTTTTCCTCCCCTTTCTCCCATTTTACACACTTGGCACGGCCAAGTCCTAAGTGAATTCCCCGTCAGTTGCTAGGACGCAGGATTCCCTAGTTTTCTCTCCGGGCTGAGGGAATGTCAGGAACGGTTGGATGTTATAAATACTTAAATACTCTCCTTAATCTAATAATGTGACTATTGTAAAGGAAAATATGGAATCTTAGGAACTGGTAAAGCTAATCCCAAAATAGACATATATAGAGACAGAATAACAAAAGAGAATGTAATGAATTACAGTGGAGACATTCTATAGACCGTAAGAATTTAGTCAAAGTAACAGAAAGGACTTAGTCTGTGAGAGAATAGCATAAAGAGAATTTTAATGAGTAATAGTTTTATTAATATATAACAATTAACGTTGAAATTGTGGGCATAAGAATGATTAAAAATATGTATTATTTATTAGAGTTACTATAACAAATGTTAAAGAAAATGTGTTCATTTTATGATCTGTTATTATGAAATATTAAAATTAGGATAAGTTATGTGATATTGCGATAATGGAGAAATGAAATTATTAAAAATAAGGTATGGGGTATGCGTGCAATTAACATGTGTAGAATGTAGTATGCGTATGAGGTATGATTAACATTTTGTAATTTCACTTGACACTCGCCGTGCATCCCTTCACTGCATAAAAGAAGAAGACCGTGAGAGACACTGTATTAAGAGAAAAATATTTCTGCTGCTGTATCCAATGTTTCAGAGATGTTTTGAGCTGTTTAGATGACCTCTGACCTGTGGACGGGACTTGTTCTTGCACAGCTGATGCCTGTCATGCTGCCATCTCTTGGAACCAAGCAGTACCTTGCTCAGCTGATGTCTCCTAGCTGCCTATGGTCAATTGCCAAGCAAAATCTTGCTCAACCGATTCCTGAGTAGCAGCTGACCTGCTGAATCATGGTTGTGAGCTGCTGTTGGAGCCGAGCGGTACCTTGATCAGCTGATGCCTGTCTATTCCTGTACAGCTGATGTATTCTGGTCCTGATCAGCTGATGCCAGCCAATGACCTTCTTCCCAGCTGATGTCTGGAGACTTGTGTCCTTCTTCATGGAACCTGGCCACTTCCTATGCTTGATGGCTGTCTCCCTGGTTATCTTCGATCTTCCTATGATGTCTACCCATCTCTGCTGGTACTACAGTGTATGGTGTTGTTTATTAAGCATATTTTGAACAACAACTTTTCTTACCAACAGTCTTTTACACAACAGTGAATTACATAACCTAGAACTCATTATTATATTAGTAAATTCTGTGCTGTGCGCCCGTTTCCACATGAACTTCATATATATACTTGGTCAAGTCTAAAATTATTCTGAACTATTGAAATAAAGCTCAAGGACCATATTTCAATTCCGGGTGTGGGAGTGTGAGCCGAGTTTCACCTTGGTTGTGTCAGTAATGAAACTCTGTTCTGGTACAAACATTGTTTTCCCGAAATTATATAAACAGTGACAGTGTATTTTCGTATTTCTCTCATGAACTCTTTAAATCCCGCTTTCCATCGCTAATAGACAGTTTATCTCGCAAAAGGGAACACGCACGCCATCTATCGAGTGCTCTCTAGAACTGGGAACTTCTGAACTTGGCCTACAGAGGGCAGGTGCTCGCCAGTCTCGCATGTCTATACTTCGGTTAATCTCGGCGGTACTCGGCTGTGTTTTGATGGTAGACAATATGGCGGACTATGAGTTGACATGATTTTCTAAGAAGCGGTGTGATATTTGCACGTATTGGTCGGCCGATTCGTTATAAACTTTCGGATTGGTCCTTATAATAAACTGTGTTCCATTGAAAGTGACTGTTACGGCCGTGGCTTTAGTATTGGTGTCAAGTGAATGAGTGGATGTCTCGTGTGTGTGTATTGGTTGGTTAAGTCACGTGAAGTCTTGAATAGTCGCCTAGAGGGGTTGGCGTCAGGACGCGCGCTCTCTACCTTCTGGCAGTCATGGCGGACGACAAACTATGCTGAAGCTCTGCTTCTAAATCTGGTAAATAGGTTTAAAACCTTGTTTTTGCTTCTGAAACACAGGTAAGCGTTGGATTTTCTTTCTCTCCTTTTGTTGAGTAATAAATTTAGCTTTGCCCTTTGTTTATTTCATATTTTTTTCTTATTTCGAAATGTAGCATCTTTCGGCGTGGAGACGCCATCAGCGTCGAGTTATAATGTAGTGCCTCAGGTCCCTTTTCGACATGTAAAGTTACTTCTGCCTTTGTTCTTTTCACTTTAATTTAGTTTCTGTTTCCTTGTGCTTCGTTACCTGTATTTCAGATAGCTGTTTTTGTCTTCAGACATAGGGTGTCCGTCATGGCGGGAAATAAGCCAGTCCCCCCCCCTTTCAATTCAATGGATGGGAGTTGAAAGGCTTTTTAGGTGTAACTAATCAAAATTTATAGGCCATCCGTAGGGTATTTCTTTTAATTTAAAATAAATGTAATTTATTTTGGGGGATTCTTTTATTTTCATGTAATATACCTGTGTTTTAATTTAGGTTATAGGGTACAAGAATACATGTAACTGTCTGTTCTTTATTCCTTTAAATATGAAGTGCCATTTTAGTTTATTTTAAATATCAACAATAGAATTTAAATAAAGCAGTTGTATTGAGGTACTTCCACTCTTTTCTTTGTAAATAAATAAGTATATTTTAATTGGTCCATGCAATTTCATCACAGATGAAAATGCATGTTTCTAATTGGGTAACCTCCTAGTGGGCTGTCCTTAATAATCCCCTGGGGTGGGCACGTTAGTTATAAGTACCCTGTGGGCGGGAACTTCAGTTCGCTTCCTGCTGGCTGCCTGAGAAGTAAGAAGAGAGCTTCGCAGCCAGTCTACCCGTCTTCGTGCGGCCTGCTGTATTCTTCAGGCCGTCTTGAGCTGAGGGAATTCCAGCTACTGTATCCTTTTGAACAGCTTATTATGTTAATTAAATTGGGGTAAGTCTTTTCCCCGGGAGGTGGCTCAGCACAATAATTTTTATAAATAAAATATAAATTTTTAGGTCATTTTTTATAATTATTAAGTCATTTTCTTTAAAATATAGGGTCATTTTATAGGTCATTTTTCAAACAATTTTAGGTCATCAGAATCTGGGCCCTGGCTATTATAGAGTTTTTGTTCATGAATTGAATCTTTATCTGAATTGGACACTATGTTCAAGATTGATCCTACAGTACTTAGTTTTTCTTAACAACAGCAGAGGAATAATGATAATAACATTAATAATAATAATAAATGATGATGACATGAACAACAATAACAACAGTAATAATAATACAGGTTCAGAGCAAACTTTCTTTGTTATATTCTGTTTATTTAATACCTGCAGGGAAGAAACAGAGATCATAGAAGGAGAAGTTGTAGAGATCCAAGTGGACAGACCAGCTACTGGAGTGGGTGCAAAAGTTGGCAAGTTGACACTCAAAACCACAGAAATGGAGACTATTTATGACCTTGGAAATAAAATGATTGAATCTCTTATGAAAGAAAAAGTGAGTAAACCAGTTTTATGGATTCTTCATAATGCAAATAAATGAAAAAAGAAATTTGCTAGAATTGTTATTTTAAAGTGCTCCTAGTTTGCATATATTCTTTCAAGGATGCTGCAGTGTCCACCATCTGAGAATCATTGTTCTAAGAGTTTTAAATGCTTCTGGTAAGGCGTACTCAATTTACATTGAAACACAATGTTTGTTTAAAATTTTCATATTAGGCTATAATGTGCTTATATATTTATAATAAAAAAAAATCTTCCATTATTGTATGGTGTTTTAAAATCTTGCACCAAACTCACCACATGGAGTTCAAATTGCAGTCACCATGACAGCACTTTTGTTTTCAGTGTACACAGCTGGCTTTGATACTGGGGTTTGATATAATCAATCCACTGCCTTCTTTATTTCTTACAAGCCATGCTGCTTGAAATCTGGCAACACAGGAGGTAGTCCTATCTGTAACGGTCTGTGGGAAGCATTCGAATACGTTTTTAATGCTGATAATTTTATTTACCACAAATACTGAATTTATTTAAGCCAAATCATTAGGCCTATATTACATAGCCTATACTTGTGATCTGCATAATAACGTAACGTGCTGTGATTCCCACACATCTGAAGGAATTCATACTTTTCAGTGTCTCATTGTACGTTACGATGTCGCGTTTTTCTTATTTTATTGGTAATAATCTCACTTATCCTGTTAGGCCTACGAGCTCTGTTATTTGACCCACAACAGAGTCGACTTTTATTAAGCTGCTACACTTCTCTGGGTCATTTTGTACCACCACTGAACTAGTTGTCTCAGGTTTAATATAACCTAGAACACTGATATCTATCTTCTTGTCACATGCACTTTGTGGAAGACTATGCCCATGACTGTCACTGAAAAGAATAACTTTGCCTGATTACTTGGGAGCACTCGGCTTTCTGTTATTTGCTGTCTAAAAATCATCCATTCGTTCATCCTTGGCTCCAGTGGTGAACTGTGTTGATTCGCCAGCACTTTTGAGGTTAAGGTTTGAATCCCGTTCATTGGCTTCACCAAACTGTAGGAAAACGCTGAATCGATTTTCTAGTAGTATTATTGGGAGAATAGGAGATTGCATATACTACGATTTGGCGTCTACCACATTGAGATGAATTAGGCCTACTGTGAGCAGCTTGATAAAAGTTCATACCAGTAAAAGTGACTCTATTTCTCTTCAATTCTTCTTTAATACCAGCCAATTCTTCCTGAAGGACACTAATATCATACTGTACCTCTCTCTTGTATTCGTTTGTAGATGGTAATAGCTGATGAACATGAAAGTATTCTATGAATAACTGTTCTCTGGTGTACTCAATTAGAGGTGACGGTGTATATAAATATCTAATTTTGTACACGGTTTTTACCTTCTCTGTGCTCTCCAGTTGCTCTTCAAGTGTGTCCAAATGTTCTCTAAACCATAGGCGATGATGACTGGGATTACTTTAAGCTGAAATATGCTTAATTTGCGATGATTCTGATGGAGTTCATTGCTTTATTTACGGCATGTTGAAAGCCGATAGTACTACCGATGCGATGTTTCCAGATTTAACAGCATGGCTTGTAAGAAATAAAGAAGGCAGTGATCAATCAGATTAGAGGGGCTATTGATAGGATCTATATCTATGGATCAGTAATAGTGAAAGAAATTCATATAAATAAAAATCTTATGTGATGCACTGATATAACTTGCCCTACCCTAGGCATGAACAATATCATTTCTCACTTCACATTTTGATATAGAGTAAGAATGTATTGTGGAGAGTGCATATTCAAGTCTCAACAGCAGGCATTGGCAGGACTAAAAGGCTGAGTTTGTAAACATGATGATGATGATGATAGTCGAATTCTACAAAAACAGGAGTAAAGCGAAAACAGACACTATGAAGTGGAACGGCAAAATCAAAACCGATCTGAAACTGGCAGGAATTACACCAGAAGATGTTCAATACCGGGAAATCTTCAGGACCAAAATTTACAAATGGCAAGTTGACCAAGAGGAAAAACCAAAGAAGAAGATTGGAACAATGTGTCTAAAGAGAGAAAGTCAGCACAATAATGTACATTTTTCATAGGTAATACAGTAAACTCTCGATAATTCGGACCTCAGTATGCCTGACTTTGGATAACTCGGACAGATTCTTGGCGATCCAGACCCATTCTATGGCCACTTCAGAACTGCAAGAGAATTAACTATTCAAAAGCAACAGAAACAATGTGTACACAGAAGACCATTTACAGTTTCTTTCGGCCTAAATCTTCTCAGAAAAATATGTTCATAGTGCCCCATCATCATAATATTGTACTAATAATTTAACAGTGTGTATTTCAGACTCTGACTAGAGATTTCAATATAGAACTGAAGTGTTATTCTTTTTTGTTCCAGTTGTAAGTGTTAATATTATGTTCTGCCTCATACGTTTTGTTATTGCAGCTGAAACACGAAATTTTGTTACTTAAATACCATTTCCTAATTTACTCTCCATAAGCCGGACATTTCATAATTCGGACAGACCCCCGCCCACTTTAGTCCGGTTTATCGAGAGTTCACTGTACTTTTATTTTGTGAGATGAAGCAAACCTATTCCTTCCTCCTACAGGGTGCACGGGATCCAAATTGGCTGCTGTTGCAGCATAACTGTGCCAGGAGCAGAGCACCTAAGTTCACTCAGAATTCTGGCAACTGCTCTGTATATTATACTTCTTTTGAATGTCCATATTATGTTCCTGTTGTTTTCACAAGAAAATTATACAGTTGGCTTACTCTTTGACCATTGTGTTCTGTTGAAGAATTTGTGTGTTTTAACTTGATAGACATTGATTTCTAATTGTTTTTATTATTGTAATTTTTTCCTCAGTAGTAGGAAAGTTCTACTCAATGCACTTTGATCTTGGAGTATTAAAGTTATTTTTATTGTTATAATTAGGTACAGGCTGGTGATGTGGTAACTATTGACAAAGCAACTGGTAAAATAAGTCGATTGGGTCGTTCTTTCACACGAGCCAGAGACTATGATGCCACAGGTCCACAGACAAGATTCGTACAGTGTCCAGAGGGTGAATTACAGAAACGTAAAGAAGTTGTCCATACAGTAACCTTACATGAAGTTGATGTTATCAACAGTCGGACACATGGCTTTTTAGCACTCTTTTCAGGTAATATTACAATTCACATACAGCTTTGCTTAGATTTACTATGTTAGATATTTGTTAATAAATTCCAAGATTTTGAGATCTATATTTTATATTCATGGAAAGAGAAGGAGAGGATTTTACATACAACACAACCATACAGGTTGGGGATTGGGACCTTCCCTATGTACATGGAGCGCGCACCAGTGCATTGCAACCAGCTATTATGGATCCCACTTCTATGTGTGATTAGTCTTATCTCTCACTTTCCTTATCGCGATAATACTGGTGTTCTGTGCTTATTGCTTTGACAGCGAATAATATTATAATAATGAATAATACCC
Source organism: Ectobius pallidus (assembly GCA_964059195.1). Lineage (NCBI taxonomy): Eukaryota > Metazoa > Arthropoda > Insecta > Blattodea > Ectobiidae > Ectobius > Ectobius pallidus. The sequence goes on from CAXKWD010000001.1 coordinate 100,690,660, forward strand.
TCTTCTTGTTCCGAGGCTTTATCCTGGGGATGGATTGCAAAGGCTATTACATCGTTTCAATACAACAGCAAAAATATACAATATGGAAATAAATACACAAAAAACTAAATGCTTAACAGTATCGAGAGAACCATTAAGATGCAAGTTAGAAGTGGAAACAAAAATAATTGAACAAGTTTCAGAATTTAACTACCTAGGAACTCTGATAACAAACACTAGAAATCTAATTCATGAAGTAAAGAAACAAGCCAACAGAGCAATGCAGATATCAGGTTGTATGACAGACATAATTTGGAGAAAAAAGTACATGGCGATAGACAGTAAAGTGCGCATTTATAAAACAATATTAAGACCAATCTTAACATATACAGCAGACACAAACAAAACTAAACAGATATTAAGCACATGTGAAATGAAGGTGCTAAGAACAATTCAGGGGAAAACTTTATTAGATAAGATACACAATACAGAAATTAGGGACAAATGCCAAATTCAGGACATAACTAAATTTACCAATGACAGAAGAACATTTTGGAAAGAACACGTTGATAGAATGGAAAACAATCGCCTAGCAAAAAAGGCTCAAGAAAGCAGACCAGATGGAAAAAGATTAAGAGGAAGACCTGCTACGAGATGGAAAGACAGTACACATGACTCATCTGAGGAATAAAGGAGATATAAACAGGATGCCATCCTACATCACAAGAAGGAGAAGAAGGAGAAGGAGAAGGAGGAGGAGAAGAAGACGAAGAAGAAGAAGAAGAAGAAGAAGAAGAAGAAGAAGAAGACGAAGAAGAAGAAGAAGAAGAAGAAGAAGAAGAAGAACCTCTTCTGATACACATGTTTGTATTCCAGCAGGTCTCGTGAAATAATTAGTAGTAGTTAAATTATTCTTTTACTTTGGCTTATAATGAGCACAGTAAACATCAACATTGAGAACAAGTTGATTGAAGTATGAGCAGTGTATTTGCAATTCACTGTGCATGTGAAAAATCTTTGTTTTAATCTTGCAGATTGAGTGGTCACACATCTATAACATTGATTGTTATTTATGTTTTGCTTTACAAACATGGAGAAGACATATGATGAGTATATAGGCTACAGCAATAAAATTGTTTTGCAGCACATACTTGCAAAAAGCTTGAGCAACCCTATGGTGAAAGTGAAAGTAAAATATTATAACTGGTAAAAATACGGAGCCAGAATATTTCCTAAAGGTTTTATTTGTTAAAAGAATTCATTCTCTAGAGATAATTCCTCTATTCATAAAAGAGACTGGAACTCAGTTATCCAGCTGAGCACAGTAATGACTAGGGCCCGGATTTGAAAGTTTTAACCTATTTTACCCCAGCTTTCTAACTAGAACATTTTAACATACTTTTCCATTTCATGCCCCTTGCTTCCGAATATATGAATCTTACAGAACCTAAAAAGGGCTAAATTGGACTTAAGGGCCTAAGGACTTTTGCTGAAAAACTAGGGGCTAAAGAGGACTTTTGCTGAAAAACTAGAGGCTAAAGAGGACGAAAAAACTTTTATAAATGCCTAAAAATCCGGGTTCTAGTAATGTCTTAGCTCTTAAAGGATTGGTAGACCAGTCAAATTTAAGAAACGGAATAGTTAATTTTGCCAAGAGATAATATTGAAGCTATGTTGAGATATACTTAATCTACAACTTTGAACTACAATGGACAGAATAGGGAATTTGCTTAGGTTGCTGCAACCAGCATAAAATATGTCACCATGCTAGGAACTTGCACAATATTAAAAAATAGCTCACATCCCACATAATATCAGTAGCTCCCATCACGTTGGCATTTTGTTAAGACATCAAACAGTATTTACATCTTCATAATATTGTTGCAGGTGCACATGCCTGAGTGTTAAATTTCTATTAAATAAATATTTTAAACTAACTTATCCCTTGAGATCATCTCATTGTCAATACCGTGAGTCCATGACAGATATATGCGCAGACAAGTGCACCATGACTTTACAGACACATGGTATATGAAGGGCTCAGTAAAAAAGTGATACAAGTGACATCAGCCTAAAATTTTATTTCAAGTAATAAAACTACTCTCAGATGTGTGAAAATCTCAAGATTAAAAAAAAAAAATTTAAATTGAGGAATATTACATTTTTAAACAGAAGAAATAGAAACTACTTTTTCCTTGGGCTCTTCACTTAACTGAGAGTACTTTTACCACATGAAATAAAATTTCTACACTTGTCACTTGTACTTCCTTAGCCCTTCATATGTAGTGAGTACATGTTGACCTTGACTCCAACATCACTACCAATCCCTGAACAAGTTGAGTAAGATATTAATATTAATTAATTAAAGATATTAATGTTAATATCATCACCCAAAGTAAATGTCTCAGGCTTCACAGATAGTAACAGCAGATGTATTGAAATTGTCTTATGTAACTGTATTGTTTGAAGCGCCAGTTCCACCATGCTTAATTGTTGAAATTCTTCCTAAAATTAGGGATATGCCCATCCTAATCATGTTTTGAATATCACACATTCTGAGTTACTCTTCAATAGGTTAGAACAAAGTTCTGCTTCTCTGTAGAGTTAACTATTTTTTATGTATGAAATAGTTCCATACTATATTATAAATGCATCCATGCGAGCAGTGTTTTCACTCTGCATTAGCTGCACGCGATTCATGCGCAGCTTCCCTGCTTTAACTGTATAAAAGTATTACATATGATCTTACCTTATAACATACTATGTTGAAAGTGTTGTCCTTCCTGGGTTATACAGGCATTCATCTGGAAACCACATTCTGGCTGATGTGAGTGAATTCTTCCACTGTAATGTTTATAATTAATTTGTAATGTTTTCTTTTAGTTCCTCCAATGTGTGAGGATTTGTTCGATAAATCTTATCTTTCAGGTTACCCCACAAGTAAAAATCATATAATGTTAGATCTGGGGAGCGAGGTGGAAATAGACTAGCACTGATCACTCTGTCTGCAAACACTTCGGAGAATTTAAGTTGGGAGACTTCCACTGTATGAGCGGTGGCCGAATCTTGTTGAAACCACCCGTGCGTTTTTTCTTCTTCCATCAACTGATAAAAGAACTTGAGGTCAAAATGTCATCTTCATACATCCCTGAATTTTCTATCGTCTCATAAAAATTAGGCCCAATTATTTGTCTTGCATTGTTAGCACACCAAACCCCAATCTTCCTGTCATAATGAGGGATTTCATACACACCATTAGGATTATAAGCACACCAATAGCGAGAGTTATGACTGTTCACATGACCACTAAGTTGGAACCAGGCCTCATCTCAAAAGAACACAAGCGGGGGGTTGATTAAACCATTATCCACTGATGACACATACCACTCACAATATCACAATTTTGCTGCTGAATCGGCAGGCTTTAAACAATGGGCCAGTGTAAATGTGTACAGTTTGAGGTTTAACTGTTTTGTTGTTTTATGTGCAGAAGAAAACTGAAACCCCTACTTGTTGGGCTAATTTTGAGCGTGACACTTTCAACATTTACCCATATAAGTTTTTATAAGTAAGGTAAGATAAGATTATATGTAATACTTTTTATACAGTTAAAGCAGGGAAGCCGTGTGCGTGTCGAATGTGGCTAATGTGAGCTTCATAACGGAGAGTGAAAACACTGCTCATGCGGATGCAACTTATAATGTAGGCCCTGTATTAGCATCTTCAATTTTATTCCTTTGAATGTTCTTTTCTTCTGTAGGTGACACAGGGGAAATTAAAACAGAAGTAAGAGAACAGATAAATTCCAAAGTTGCTGAATGGAGAGAAGAGGGAAAGGCAGAGATTGTCCCAGGAGTGCTGTTCATTGATGAGGTGAGAATTTAGTTTTGATCTAATTTTAAATCTCCCATTTCTATATTGTCACTTGAACTGTTTGGCCCATGCAGTATGATATTGTGAAGAATGTGAGTTCAGCAACCTGTGCCAACTATTCTGCACCCAAGTTCTTGGGTTCAGTCTCAGACCAGGTTGATGGCTTTTATGTGTATATAGATGTGACGGTCCTATGGGGAGGGTTGCCAACTCTTGAAGATGGAAATAGGAATAAATGCCAAAAATAAGGGACCCAAAGTTTACTACTTGGAGAGCATAACAAATGGTCATTTATAGTGCTGTATCAATATTCTCTATCTTAAAAGGATACTAAAAAGGAAAGTAAATACATTAGGAAAGGTATTTGACAGATCATGCCTCTTTCTGTATACTTTTGTCAGTTTTTACGAAAATGAAAAATTATTTACAACCATAATAAAAAGTTTTCAGTAACCTGAAGCTCTGCTCTTATTTCATGTGTCATTTTTGTTCATTAATGAAAACTTCATATTGACCACTATGAAAATATCGTACCAAATCAAATTTAAAACAATGAGTGGCGGGAATTCTGGAAATACAGGATATATCTTGAAAAATACGGGACCCAGAATTTTCATCCAAATTAATTGAAAATATGGTATTTCTAAGGAAGTATTTGGCAACGTATAACAATTTAAAGGCATATACATCAGAATACTGGTAATGGTTACAAACCTAAGTAGTCATATGTATGTACAGGCCTGACGAGAGGGAGGGGCAGCCGGGGCTGCAGCCCCGGGACCTGGGTCCCAAAAGGGGGCCCGGCCGATCAGATTTTATTTTATACTTTGTAAATTTACTCTAAAATAAAATTGGTTATAAGTCAATAAACAGCTTAAGTTTTATGTGTTTATTTTATCTGCATTTTCCTGTCGTATAACGGTGACACGGAATTAATCAGTTAATCTGAAATGGATTATTCTTGAAGAGAAATTGCTATTTTTGAAAAGTAGAAGCAGAAATCCTTTTGGACTCAACAGTAGGCCTCACTAACGTTCAGTATTTAAAATCATAATTTTCAAAAGATTAAACTGGTACATACAGATAAAATTGTTCCTAATTAGAACATTTTAATGTATTTTTCCGTTTCCAAAATCAATAGGCTTCGTCCCACTGGCGTTATAAATGGTATACCAAGTTTTATGAAAATCCGATAAAGCGTATTTTAGTTATCGCGCTTACAGGCACACGGACAGACAGACAGTTAGTCAGAAGTACAGATATTTTCCTGTCTACCAAACAATCTCATAAAGTACCATATATCATTACATAATCTTTTTGTTGCATACATTATAAAGAGCAAGTTGGGTACAGAATTTAATATTTGACGGGGGCCCGGGAAAATTTGGCCCTGGGGCCCTTGCTTTCTTTCCATGGCCCTGTGTATGTATGTAATCATTAGACTTCGAATTTTAGGTAAAAACCTATTTTAATCCTTAAGTGATATATGGACGAAAACTTGTATATGCATGTTTCATAAGTGACTATGCCTAAAACTGATACTTTTATAGGACCTAAAACCGCCTATTTTTACGTTAGAGCCTAATATTGCCTTTTTGCTTGTTTTTCCTTGAAAATAAGATGTTTTATATAAATTCTAGCATTTATTTTCAGTTCGTACTAAATTTTTAGCTCGGAAAGTGCTGTACATGACACATTTGTGACGTGGTTAGATAGTAAGGAATGTTTCGTCTTCAGTTGAAAAATTCCTTGGAATTCCCAAGAAAATGTAGTGTTTTTCTCCCGACTCCCACATCCAGTATTACAAAAAAATAAAAAATAAACCTAGTCTCTTGAATCATTAATGGATACAAGGGGTTGAATATGCTAGCGTGCGTAGTTTCTGGGCGCAGGGATTAGGTTTTCACTGTTATGGTAGTTATACAGGCCCTAGTAATAGGTCTATATAATTCTGTGTACCGTAGGCCTATATCTGTGTTTTATCATGATTATTGATTAAAGGTGGCTTCAATAAATATAATATTCTGCATTGCAATTGAGATATTTCAGAAAATTGGCAACTTAACGATTTTATAAGAGACTATTTTACGATTTTTAGAACCTATTTTCCAATTTTTAGAGCCTATTTTAGGTACCTAAAACAGGATTTTTAGCGACCTAAAAGTCCGAAGTCTAGTAATCATAGTTAAATGAGTAATGCACTAAGCATGTAAGCATGCACAATGGAAGTTTCACTTGTAGCCGTGGGGAACTTTTTAGTGGTTTCTTTTTTTTATTTATTGTATATAAGCCTGAAAATGGCATATGGATCAACAGTACTTGTTTATGCTGTTGTGGATTAGAAATATGTTCTGATGTTCATCATAAATATATGCTGTATATGAAGCTGAATGGGACTCCTGAGGTCAGGGAAACCCTGTTCCCTACACCAGGAGTCTCCAAACTTTCATCCAACGAGCTAGAATAGAGATTATAGAGTGGCTGTTGCGCCGCCATATTTGAAGCAAATTGAATGTGCATCCGCCATGTTCTCAGCTGCCGGGCTGTCACATTAAAGTATTGTTGTATACTAGAACCTGGGACTATACATACTGTGTACTGAAAAATCACCACTGTATACTTCAATATATTAATCACATCACATATTATGTCAAATTAGCAATTAAATTTTCTTTAGGAATAATACGTAAAATAATATAAATCATGTTGGCTCGAAATCCTAGGCTTAAGAGTTGAGAAAACCCATTGGTAGGCTATTGTACTAGAGAAACAAGTCGAAACACAGTGAATTTAAAAACAAAAAACAAAAACAAAAAAACAACAAAAAAAACTTCAGAAACTCCAGTTCAGAAAATAATGTAGTAATGCAATAGGCCTACTCAGAATAATTTACAATATAGTAGACGCCATATTAGGCCTAGCGGAAATTGCTAAATTTAAGTGTACCATTCACACTCAGACCAAACCAGTCTTCAAAGAACTGAATATTTTATCACTCGGTGGTGCAGAAGAATAAATAAAAAAAAAATGACATGAGAAAAATAGGCCTATGTTTGTTGACAAGATACAAAAAAGAAGTGTGCGTGGAACGCCACGCAACAAAAGTGAAATTTTTTTATTTTTTCACTTTTGGACTATTTGATTTTTTCAATTTTGGATTGCTGGACTTTTTTACTTTTGGATTTTTGATTTTTTAATTTTTGATTTTTTAATTTTGGAATTGTGGATTTTTTAATTTTGGATTTTTTAAATTTTAGATCTTTAAATTTTTTATTTTTTAATTTTTTGATTTTTAATTTTTTAAATTTTGAATTTTTGGATTTTTTAATTTTGGATCTTTTAATTTTGGAATTCTGGTTTTGTAATTTTTGGTTTTTTAATTTTTGAATCTTTTAATTTTTTATTTTTGGGATTTTTTAAATTTGGATTTTCGATTTGTTAATTTTAAATTTTTAGATTTTTAAATTTTGGATTTTTTAATTTTGAATTTTTTGATTTTTTAAAATTTTGGATAAGCCTAATCATTGAGTTGATTGTTTTCTGTGCAGTCCGTTCCGTCACACCTCACTAATTTCGTGACGATTTTGAGTGTAACACTAATTTCGTGACGATTTTGAGCGTCACACAAGCTCTCCATCTACCCCTACCGCGGCTAAAGAAATTTCACTTCAAAAATTTTCAATTTTACACACTCTTAAAATATTTAAACAGTGACGGGGATTCTTGGCGGTAACATTTATATCTGTACAATCTTATAGATGCCTAGAAATTATTTCAAACTTACTGTCCTTTGAACAATATTAATTTTGTAAACATCTGCCTCAGTTGCTTTCCTCTTTCCTGCTCAGACCTGTTCCTGCAGAAGTCATGTAATCTACAGGTGAAAAACAGTTTCAAAATTAGTTTAAGAAGTGAGGCATAATGAGATTCATCATCTGGTTCCGAAGCAGTAAACAAGCAGGCATATTTTTTACCAAAAGTATCCACACAAATGCAATCAAAATACATATAAAGATAGCAGACGATATGAGTAACAGGTAGGAGAAAACATGGCGGTTATGTTTCACGAAGGCACCACCCAGAGCGCTGTAAAGGACACAACAGCCACTCTATAATCTCTATTCTAGCTCGTTGCTTTCATCCATGATGGCCTTGTAGGGTATTACAGCACTTTTTTCTGCAGGCATTGTTAAAAAAAAAAAAACTTATAATGTTAGATGTATGTGTTTTATTGAAAGAATTTAAAAACTGATTACAGTGTATATTACTCTAAATTATTGTATAATAATGACAAACACTTCCAGCAAATATTCAGACTTTCATCACAAATTATAATAAAATCATGAATGTGAATTATGTAACTGAGTTTGTGCTTTTAAAATCTTACTTACTGCGGTTGAAATTTTGAAGCACTAATAATAAGAAGTAACTCCAAATGTTCATCAGATAAATTTGCCCTGTAGTTTTACTTGATATATGTCATTCGGGAAAAAGTTTATTCCATGAAGACTGTATAGGTAAGAAGAAATACCATGAAGTATACAATAACAATTCAGTATTAAATAAAACTGTGTACCTATAATAACATAGGCCTAATGCAGAATATCAGTATACTTTTAACACTCTTATAATTAATGCATTGGTTTAGTGGTTTCCTGAAAAATAAGTCCAGTTGGTACATTTCCTCACAATTATTCCATGGGTCAGATATTGAGGGCTGCATCTGACCTGCAGGATGTAGTTTGGAGACACCTGCTTTTTACCACTGTACATAACACCTGTAGTCATTCTTACTACCACTTGAGTAGTGAATATCAGAATTAATCACTATAAGTCAGCGTTTCTCAACCTTTCTGAACCCGAGGACCTCTAAAATGTCTTAAATTTTTTTACGAACCCCTAATTATACATATCATTTTTAAAAGTAGGCTATATGTAGGCCTATATTCTTAATATTCGGGGTATTAATTATAGATCATTTTAACAAAATAAATCTAAATACTTTTTTTTTAATTCGACGGAAACACAGTTATTGAATCGGAAGTAAACTATTGACAGTAAAATTATATTTTGAACAGACTTTAAAATTTATTACCAATTTGATAATATAATTAGGAATTACGTTATTACTCACTTTTAATGAGACGGTTGAGCTTGTCGACTCTTGCAGAGTTCCTGGATATCTGGCTCAATATTAGTTAAATTTATTCGAAGATCATCAGATACATTAAGTCGGTTTCTGTATTTTGTTTTTAGTTGAACGAGCGATGAAAATCCCTTCTCACAAAGATAGGTTGTTGAAAACTACAACTGCACGTGCTTAACACAGGTTTACCGGTATTAGGCACTCGGGCACCTCCAACAATAAAACCCTTGTTAAGAGAGCACCTCTAATAACAAATTCCGACAAAGTCTTATTTTTCAGGGTTTTGAATGAAAGAGGGAACCATAGACGTCAGTGCATCAGGGGTTTCAAACTGTGGTTCGTAACTGCAAAAGTAAGGAAACTTGCAATAGGATCTGTATTTTCGAAGATACTGAAAAATTTGACATCTAGTGTCCATTTTATGTGAACATTTTTTTTTTACTTCTTTACTTTCCACTTGCTTTATGATATTTTTAAAATTATGTCTGTGGACCATTTGCACCATCTTCGCGGACCATAGGTTGAGAAACGCTGCTATAAGTTATCAAAAAGTTGATTAGATCCCTACTTTCCAAAACTGTTTGTTAGTGGATTAGTGAGAATATGGAAATGTTCTGAAAGCTAGTTCCTTGTAGAATTGTATAAGTTATCAGGAGTTATTTGTAAACTGATTCATAATTTCTTATTGTAACATAATTTATTATTATAACATAATTATGGTAATCTTAGGTTTACCCACTGTTTGTAGAGTTTGTTATTAACATTATGTAGTTAGTGGAGAAATTGTTTTAGTGTGTACCAAACTGATGATTTCTGTGAATTACAGGTTCACATGCTGGACATAGAATGTTTTTCATTTCTTAACCGTGCACTTGAAAATGAGATGGCTCCCGTAGTTATCATGGCTACAAATCGTGGTATTACTCGTATTAGAGGCACCAAATATACGTCACCACACGGTATTCCACTTGATCTTCTAGACAGAATGATTATAATTCCCACTACACCTTACCAAGAAAAAGATCTGAAAGAAATACTGAAGATAAGGTAAGAAACTTAAAGTGACCTAAATTACATGGTGGTGTTAAGTAAGTATATAAAGAAATATATATAGTCTTAGTTATTATGGCTTCATGGGTTAGCCATGTCAAGATTGGAAGTGTGAATTAAATTGTGCCTCTGCCTTTTTAATCATTCTTGACAAAAAATGGATACAAAACAAGGTTGCACAAATACAATGTACTTTTGTTCTACAAATTCTCAAAGCCTACAGAACAATTTCTACTAATGCAGCATTAATAATAGCTGGTATCACACCTCTGTTTTAATGGTAAGAGCCCAATGCTACCTGTTAAGCAGCAAAAATGGGTTAACTTTGATCCAAACATATTACATGTGAACTTACAAATTGAAGTCAAAGTTAATTATCTATTATCAGGACTTTGTACAACAAACCTCTTGCAATGAGAGTTTTGAGTATTGTGTACAGTGCATTTTTTCTGGGGGTACTCGGGGGTATGCATACCCCTTTAAAGATTTTTCCAGTTTCATATTGGAGAAAATCATTAATTTCCACAATTTTGAAATCTGGAGAAATTTGTGCAAAACAAAATAATAAAAGTGAATATATGCATCGTTTCATTAAAGTATCCATTTTTAGTGTTACGTTCATTATTTAGAGGCTTTACCATGATTTTTGAGAAGTGAGGCCTGACATTAGCGCTGCGTTCGGGAAAACAAGTGAGTGCTACAGCACCATTGCAATGGTAACCATGGCTATGTTGCTGATGTTACTTACTCAAGAGTTTGTTGTATCCGTCTGAACAGAGGACTAAAATCATGTACCCTTATGTGTTAAACAAACTGACTGAATATAAAGGACTGTAAGTTGTGCTCCCTTACGTGTTTGTGAAAGGTGCAAGAAATCCTGTGAACATATCAATAGACTTAATTGCAACTTACAGGCAGAATTGATATGTAGGCGTATGAACTGACTCCTCCTCAGAGGATTTAAAAGTCATATAACCTATGAATATTGTCTTCGATTTCAATGTGGAACAAAAACTTAAAACTCATTCCGGATTCATTCAAGAAGCCAGGAGGCTACAGTCAAAGTATGATATCCTAACATCAGACAAAGTTGAGCACCTTCCACAACCAACACATCCACTCACACTGATGGAAATAAGATGTGAAGAAGAACTAGTAGAACATGTTATTGCCAAATGCAACATCAACCCCCAAATACTGAAACAACTGGCAATCGAAACCATACATACACGATATCCTAACCCTGAGTGGCTGCATATATACACAGACAGATCTCTCTTAGACAAAAGTGCAAATGCTGGGGCAGGAATATACAGCGAAATCTTCAAATTCTATATATCACTGGGTCCATTAGTTACTCATTATGACGGAGAATTACAGGCAATAAACACAGCCCTTCAACAACTCTTGAGCCACATAAACAAATTCATAAAAGTTGTAATACTCACATATTCAAAGGCAGGACTACAAGCAATAAGATCACCACACCCTGAAAACTCCAAAATATGAGAAATACACACCCTTGCAAAATTAATTCAAAGACTACATAACAAAAAATTTGTAATTCAATGGATACCAGCATATTGCAAAATTGCAGGGAATGAAGCAAACACCAAAAAAGGAACAACCATTAAGCAACAGACTAATCATAAATTATTCTTCCAAAATGCTAAAATCTGGATCAAATACAAAATTTACCAAGCCTGCAGGACAAAACATTCTGAAGACAGTATGAACAAATCTTGGAGCGTGCTACTGAGGGACAACTCTACTATCCCTGATCTGCCTCGGAAGAAATTTGTGTCACTTTTTCGACTCACTACAGGACATGATTGCCTGGCCTCACACCTATATAGGTGTGATCCTATATAGGTATCTTACCCTCACCACATTGTACTCTCTGCCTGGATGTGAATTCCATCATGAATAAAGACCACTTGCTGAAGTGTCCAGCAATTAAGAAGACTGACGCTGATATACCTTCCCAGCTTACCAACTATTACTGAGACTATCTAAGTTGAGTTGGAGTTTGTTGACAATGGGATAAAGACAGAATCCCGAAACATGTCCAGGTCAGTGGTAAAATCTAGTGAAGTATAGTGTATAATACCTCCACTCATGTGTTCTTCTTATTACTGATTTGCCCATAGGAGAATGGAGGAAATGCAAGTTCCATAAGCATTGGCACCAACAACAACAACAACATTTTCTTTTTAAATATGTGGGAAAGTCTGGCAATGTTCCGTCAAATCAAAATTGAGAGTAGGCTACCCCTTAAATTTTTTAAGGAAAAAAGCACCGATTATATATATATATATGTATACACAGACACACACACACGGTTCCCAGCTAATGAGGGAAAACTGTGATGTGCTGACATTGGTTGACATAATCACTGCCTTCTTTATTTCTTACAAGCCATGCTGTTAAATCTTGCAACATCACATCGGTAGACCTATCGGCTATGAACATGTTGTAAATAAAGCAATGAACTCCATCAGAATCATCGAAAAATTAAGCATATTTCAGCTTAAAGTAATCCCAGTCATCGCCTATTGTTTAGAGAACTTCTGGATACACCTGAAGAGCAACTGGAGAGCATAGGACAGGTAAAAACCGTGTACATAATGAGAGATTTATATACACCGTCACCTCTAATTGAGTACACCAGAGAACAGTTTTTCACAGAAGATTTTCGTGTTCATCAGCTACAAACGAATACCAGAGTGAGGTACGGTATGATATTAGTGTCCTTAAGGAAGAATTGGCTGGTATTAAAGAAGAATTGAAGAGAAATAGAGTCACTTTTACTGGTATGAACTTTTATCAAGCTGCTCACAGTAGGCCTAATTCATCTTAATGTGGCAGACGCCAAATCGTAGTACATGCAATCTCCTATCCTCCCAATATTACTACCAGCGTTTTCCTACAGTTTGGTGAAGGTAATGAACGGGATTCAAACCTTAACCTCAAAAGTGCTGGCGATTCAACACAGTTCACCACCGGAGGATGAACGAATGAATGACTTGACAGCAAATAACGGAAAGCTGAGTGTTCCCAAGGAATTAGGCAAAGTTATTCTTTTCAGTGACAGTCATGGGCGTAGTCTTCCACAAAATGCATGTGACAAGAAAAGAGATATCAGTGTTCTAGGTTATATTAAACCTGGGACAACTAGCTCAGTGGTGGTACAAAATGACCCAGAGAAGTGTAGCAGCTTAATAAAATATGACTCTGTTGTGGGTCAAATAACAGAGCTCGCAGGCCTAACAGGATAAGTGAGGTTATTACCAATAAAATAAGACAAAACGCGACATCATAACGTATAATGAGGAGACACTGAAAACTATGAATTCCTTCAGATATGTGGAGTCACCGCACGTTACGTTATTATGCACATCACAAGTATAGGCTATGTAATATAGGCCTACTGATTTGGCCTAAATAAAGTCAGTATTTGTGATGAAGAAAATTATCTGCAATAAAAACGTATTCAAATGCTTCCCACAGACCACCACAGATAGGACTACCTCCTGTGTTGCCAGATTTCAAGCAGCATGGCTTGTAAGATATAGAAGGCAGTGACATAAGTACTAAGAATAGAAAACATATTCCATATCCCAGCATACCATTGTCTATTGCTCCAGTACCGCATTCTGAGGAGCTGCAAGTTCCATTGCCACCAGATCATTCTAATACTGATAATGAAGTACAAAAATCTAGTGATGGCAGTGATTTCTCAATAGTGATGAGAGCAATGGAAAAGAACCACAATTCCACCCCAAATGCTTAGTCAGATGATCAGTTTAGCATTCCGTGCATTCTTTTTTAAAGTGAACCTGTAAAGCGCTTTACGAGTGCTACAGCATCGCTTCGCTTCACTGCAGCCTAAAAAGAACAGCAAAGTTGATTGGCTGAGAGCTGAGATACGATTGTGGCATTCAATAATTTTATAATACTGCATTGTGAAGTTTATTCCAGCACCACGTTGTTGTGCCACAGTTTGAGGTAATATAGCCACACTGTTGTTCACTTTCAGGTGGTATTTTTTCTTCTGTGCCGGCTAGCTATTTCAACGTTGTATTACCACCCCCTTTTGGTAAAGCTGTAAGACCTTTGGGTTTCCATGTGGAATAATATTTGGTTCCCTCCAAGAAAATGCTTCATACTTTTATATTTGTTTATTAAATAACTTCCAAGTACTTACATTTTTAGAGTGCCACTTGCATATTGCGAGAAGATACTTTAATATAACTGTATATGAGGCTTGATGGTAGCGTTGGAGGCGGTAGCTTTGCATGTGTAATTCTGGACTACTGGAGTGCAGGTCTAGCCTCTGTAATTTCTCCGCAGGCACTGTGTAGCTGGGGGCAGTGCAAGTTATATTGTACGCGTGATGATTCTCTCGTAAAATTTGTGAGATCACGAACGAAAAGGGTCTCCAAGAGTATTGCTAAATTAATTAAAGTACTCTGATTGGCTATTAGTACAAATCCTAGAATTTGAAGGAAGTTTATATAGTGAAGTTATAATCAAATTGAAACTTGAGATGGAGGTTTAACATACGTAACTTCACTTAATTCAAGCACTAACCTGAACATGTTTCGAGCAAACTTCATGACTCATCATCAGCTCTGAGACAGATGGAGTATAGCTGATGATGAGTCATGAAGTTTGCTCGAAACATGTTCAGGTTAGTGCTTGAATTAAGTGAAGTTACGTATGTTAAACCTCCATCTCAAGTTTCAATTTTATTAGTACAAACTTTATAAGCATCCTCAATCAAATTATGTACGTTAAAAGCTTCTACCTGCCATTCAGGGGAATTACCGATTATATGCATTATTATCCTGTTGCTTCAATGCAAGATGGGCCTACGTACATATACATACATCATAACCTAGTCATTTCCTACCATATCGCACCCCTGGTGGAAGACTGCCACAAGTCAAAAAAATTGAATTTTGAGATAACTAGTACTTATAAGTGCTTGTCATCATATCCATGTCCTGGAAAAGTGGCACAACCCAAATCGTAAAGATAAGGATTCTACAGCATATAATTGATTTTTCTTCTCACTAGCATCTGATGTTTCAAATAGCAGAAAACTGCCATATCTCAGTTTTTTTATCATACGCAAGCCCGTAAACCCGAGATTATGCAGTGTTCTTGTCCGGAAGTGGCAGCAATTTTGTGTTAAAGTAATATTTACTGTTTTTCATATTGCATCAAAATCTTTAAATGCTCCTCCTGAACAAATGTTATTTTTGACTTGTGGCAGTCTTCCACCAGGGGTGCGATATATTGCCTCATAATTATTCAATACCTCAAGTATTCAAGAAAATAATAATATACACTGTTTGCTTTAGGCTATTACAGAACCTATATTCAGCCTCAGAGCCTGCGTAATGAAACAGACTCTTTGTACGGCCCTCCAACATGGTTAGGACACGTGCAAATAACAGTTATGCCCAGATGGAAATAATAATTATTGTACAATATGATATACAGGTAAAATGAAATGACACTAACTGTGCTGCAGAAGGCATTTGTGCTCGGGAATTTGAACAATGATGTTAATGCCATCAAGGAAATTTTTGATGAGCACCTACTCTGCCACGACAGTTCATGCAGCCAAACCTTTCAGCACTCGTAAAGCGAGATTTGAGATCGCTGCACTGACTGCGAAGCAGATGTATAGCAAAGCTGCAGCAAAAAGTAAAAAAGAACACTTTTAATGCAGCAATGGTAAAGCGCTTTAGCTTCGCTTTAAAAAAGAATGCACTGATTGCTTACCTTAAGCCACTACACAGACTGGTAAGAAAAAATTGTTGTTGTTACAAACTCACCTAATGTACTTAAGTAGGTTTCTGATAATTTGCAGGGAGTTAAATATCAATATCAAATGTTATAACAGAAATTCCATGTGCGGAATTTTGGTTTCGTAAGTTGTACAATGATATATCCCATTTGCTAAGAAATTATCCACATAATATTATGGTTTTTTGAAGATACTACCTGTAATAACAATCTATATCGTTGCCACCTAAGAAGGGATTTGTCTCACCTCTGAAAATATGCTTCATCATTTTAATCTCTGCTCAGTCACTCCTGCAGAATTCTCCAAATTTTTCCTCAGAATAAGTCCTTGGAAGCATATGGTACAAAACATGATGATTTATAAATTAAGGTTTCCTGGGTTTCCAGTAGGTGAGTTAAGGTTTTGTAATGAAACTTTTCAGCACGTAGTTTTGTTGTCATCTTCAGGGGAGAAGTGAGCTATTATTGTTGTTATTGGTATAATTATTGCTACTATTATTATTATTATTGTTATTTAATTATTTATTTATTAGGATTAATGAAGACTGTTATGTTTTTATGGGATTGGTAGATATTGATTGTAATTGGACGGTTGATGGTGGGAAATGCTACTGATAATTAGTGATTAATGATGATATACAGAGTGATCCATTAGAGATGTCAGAAAAGTAAAGCATTGTATACAAGAAACTATTTAAATTTATTAATTGTTAATGGTACAAACAGGTGTAGGAAACCTGTAAGTTTTGTATTCCAGCACATTAGCACTCAACATGACCGCCATTGCGAATGCGGCACAGATCATACCTCGCGGACAGGTTCCGCCACATGGCGCGGAGCATTTCTGGAGTGATTTGCTGTAAGGCCATTGTAATCATCCGTCGTAGGTCAGCTACATTCTGTGGTTTTTGTGTGTACACAGTTGACTTGATGTACCCCCACACAAAAAAATCTGGAGGAGTCAAGTCCTATCACGTAACCTTCCGCCTGTACGAGGCATTTTGAGACCATCTTCCATAACATGTGATACCAGTTAACAATGTCTCGATGCGATGGGGCAGTTGTACTGATGTTGGAAAGCCCGCTGTGTTTGTATTACACTAGAAAACTTTGCATAAATACCATACTAAACACTGAGCACGATCTTGTGGCGTGACCACCATTTTGTCTTCTATGCATGAAAGCGCCGCCAAGCCATATAGCCGAAGTCTGAAACATCACTGATTGTTAACTCCCATCCTTTCCACTTATATTACAGTAAATTTCACAGAGCTATATACATTAACCTCTTAAATATAACGTTTTACTTTTCTTACATCTCAAACGGATCATACTGTAGTTTCAACTTACTTCACAGTTTGATTTCTTGTTCATTGCAGGTGTGAAGAAGAGGACTGTGAGATGTCAGATGATGCTCTTACAGTATTAACACGAATAGCACTTGAAACTTCTCTCAGATATGCTATCCAGCTAATTACAACTGCAAGTCTTGTTTGTAGAAAAAGAAAGAGTACTGAGGTGAGATATTTTTATGAATCAGTACTGGTATGTATTGTTTCTTTTAAGTTGGTAACATCTTCCTTCTTGGATGAAGAGTTTTATATTTAACCTACTTCCTTCTTCTAAATTTTGTATTAAATTATTTTCCTTATATTGCATTTTGTGAATAAGAGTACATGTAATCATATTTAATTCAGTTTTAATTACATGGAATTTCACTACAATTATTACTGCTAATAGAATCTTAAAATATAGAGGTACTTTTTGTTAGTTATTAAGTGCCAGTATGGTACTTTATGAGATTGTGTGGGGGACAAAAAAATGTCTGTCCGTCTGTCTGTCTGTGTGTGTGTACGCACCATAACTCAAATACGCTTTTTTGGATTTTCATGAAACTTGGAAAACACATTTATAATGTCCATGGGAAGAACCCTATTGATATTGAACCAAATTGGTTCACCGGTACCGGAGTAATACCCAATTTAGTGCCTATTTTAATAGATTATATTAGAAAGGCGCCATAGCTCAAATACGCTGTATCGGATTTCCATGAAACTTGGTATACGCATTTATGACGCCCATGAAAAGTACCCCATTGAATTTGAACCTAATCTGTTGACCGGTACCGGAGTAAAACCCAATTTAGTGTATATTTTAAAGGCGCAATAACTCAAACACGCTTTATCGGATATTTATGAAACTTCGTATACGCATTTATAATGTCCATGGGAAGACGTCTATTGATATTCAACCAAATCGGTTGGCCAGTACCGGAATAATGCCCAATTTATTGCCTTTTATGTAAATATATGAGAAGTCGCGATAACTCAAATATACTTTATTGGATTTTCCTGAAACTTTGTATACCCATTTATAATGTACATGGGAAGACGTCTACTGATATTGGACCAAATCGGTAGACCGGTACCGGAGTAAAACCCAATTTAGTGTCTATTTTAAAGACGCAGTAACTAAAATACGCTTTACCGGATTTTTATGAAACTTAGTATACACATTTATAATGTTCATGGGAAGACGTCTATTGATATTGGATGAAATCGGTTGACCTGTTTCGGAGTAATGCTCAATTTAGTGCCTATTTTATGATAATATACATATTCGAAAGAATTTATTAAAAAAAAGCAAATCAGTTATCTTGACAACATAGTCAATTGTTTTACTGTGATATTATAAGGCTTTGCAAATTAAAATACAGTTAGCTATGACAAAAAACACTATTCATTTACATGCGCTTATCCAACCAGACCTTTAAACTGACCCAGGTGGCCGAGATGGTAACGTTTTGGCCTCACATTATGGAGTTCCATGGTTCAAATCCCGAAACCGGCCAATTTCACTTTTTTTTTTTTTTGTATTTTTATGTGAGTGTGCGATTGTCAAGATTATCACAAATCTGTACAGTTCAGCTGATGCTGGAAGATTTTAATCTGATTTAAAAAAAAAAAAAAAAAAAAAAAAAAAAAAACTAGACCTTTGTTCTTCCGTAAGCCCTACTTAATGAATAAATCTGGAGCTTAACTTGGAAATCAATTAAAAAAAACATATTCTGCATATCATAATTGCAGTCATAACTGATTAAACAAAAACATACTGGCACTTTTTTACATCAGTTTACCTGTTTTTTTTCTATATTAAAAGAGGATCTAATCTGTAATTGAAGCGTTTACTTTTATAAGGGTCTAAGTGCCAAAATCATGATTGTGTAGAAAACAAGATATAGACCCACAGAAAGATGTGCCGGAGATAGACCCAGAGCTATATCTTGGGAATTTATTGCTACTAACGTGGCTTTCTCTGGACCTTGGACCCTTCTGAAATGCATTGGTCTGGGTACATAGATCCATTTAAAATTATCAGCTGAATGGTTTTGGCACTTAGACCCTTATAAAAGTAAGCGCTTCAATTATTTCCATCCTTTACTAAATTGTTATATTGTTATTCATTGGGCTTCGTGGCTTGAATGGTAAGCTGTGTCTTAGAGGAATTTATGTGCACAAGCAGCTCCATTGGTCTTTTGCAATAAATGTTTTTTTTATTGTGATAATATGATTACAAGAACGTTATTATTATGAAGATTATGTTATTAATTACAGATATTTTTAATAAAGTTGTAGGCATATTTTGATAATTATTTTGTTATTTATTATCTTGATTATTAAAATTAATACAGTCATTAATTCACTGTTAACTTATCTATTTTATATAATAATTAATTCTATATTGGTTGGTTTGCATGGGTGTCACAGTCTGTATGGCACAAGGCACTGACTTTCTGTGGTGAAGGTTGCAGGTTAGATACCATCCCAGGTTGTTGGCATTTATATGTGCATAAATGTGACAGACCTGTATATTTACAAACATGTAAAAATTCCTCTTAGTCAAAATTCTGGCACACCAGTGACTGTCACAGGCCTAAGTTGCAATGTACCCCCATTGTCTGCGGCGAGCATCTTCAGATGCCTAGTTGAAGTTGTCTAGATGACTGCTGGTCTTGAAATGAGCTCTCTACATGAAACCACTGCTATTTATACTGTCTTAAAACAAAACTGCACTTCATGCCAGCCAATAAGTAGAAGAGAGAAACGCCGACCATGGGCAATCAGTTAACTTCATTCCAGTACCACCAATGGAGTGTAAATAGCATTCGTATTTGTGCAGAAAGCTCATGAAGATGCTCGCCACAAACACGAGCAAAACATCTGGTCATAGGAGAGAGGTTCCATCTGGCGCTGTAAATTGAACTCCGGCTTAGCTCAGTTGGTAGAGCAGTGGCGTGAATAGCCAAAGGTCCTGGGTTCATGTCCCAGTGTCAGAGGAATTTTTCTCCTATAATACCTGGTCATTAGTTTCAAGTTTGGAAAAATATTACTACCTGTTTGACAATATATTTTTATACATCTAGATAAATACCACTGTTAACAGATATAGGTGAAAATAAAATTACTTTCTAGCATTATGTTTCAGCCTGAATTCTATGATGTATACAGTACTTTAAATGGAAAACAATTTTATTACCCCAACAAAAATTATTTTGTTCCTTCACTATGTTACTCTCAATAGTATTGTCTAATTGACTGTTCTCTGATGGTGAGGGAGACAAACAAATATTAGGTGCTGTAGTTCCATTCTGACTTCTTGTGTTTGTTTTTGTTTTAGGTGAACATTGAAGATGTCAAAAGAGTGTATTCTCTATTTATGGATGAAAGTAGATCACAGCAATTCCTTAAAGAATATCAGGATCAGTTCTTATATAATGAGATAGGTAAGATATTTTTGTTCATACCTTTCATAAAGGTACAGGATTTACAAGTTATATGCTTATTATCTTTTTGCAGGTTTGGCAAAATATGTGTTGCTGAATTTTATAAAGACAGTTAAACCAGACTGATGAATTGTTTTAATTCAACAAATAGCTTTTTCGAAGAATCTCAGCAATTATGAGTAGAGATTTTCCTGCACACTGTGCTTGCACTAGTGGGGAAGCATGTTCTGTTACTGCCAGCAAACAAGACATTTAAATAATTATAGAACAAAAGTAATTATTATTATGATTATTAATATTTGTCACTTTCTATAATTCCACTATGGTAATAGACTGCTTTCTCCAGCCAGTGCCAGCTCATCCATTCCTGAAGTATTGTGTTAAAACCTTTAAAATATTATGCCGAATTCCAAAACATGTTGAATGTAGTATTAAATATGATACAGTATAAGTAGGTAGTTGTCTTTGTGCTGATTCTCAACTGTTTGATCTGTGTTATGATGGTAGTTTCTCTCTAACGATGTAATTATTGTATGATCATCCTTTAATTGATGTCATAAAGAACCAGATCCAGAAAACGTAAAAAGAAAGTCAATAAAACATATATATATTAAAAAGGAGGTCGTTCAGATAATTGATGTCTCGGATGAATGATATTCAGATAATTGATGGTTCAGATGACTGATATTTGGATGATTGATGTTCTTCTCTAGCCTAATATTGAGCCACTAAAATCATTTATGCAATCCTTTGCTTTCTGAACTAACTTCTATGTATGTGATTCCATGGCTATTGAGAAGACAAACTGCAGTAATGACTATGGAGTAAAGTTACACGTAAATGTAAAAAGTGAATTGATCTTGATTCCTCTTAGTTTCAGTTAGTAGATGTAAATTTCATATCTCATTTATAACCTTTATGTAAAATTGTAATTTTTCACTGTTATTATTATTATTATGATTATTAGTAATTATTTATTTATTTATTTTCCAGATGAGGAGGCAATGGAAGTAGTGGCCTAATAACACCAACTGCAGCATGATATTAGTGTTCAATTGTTGCATTTAATTGTCACCTTCAAATATTCGTTTTCTGTGAGTATTATTCTTATTAATGTGATGTTTTTTAAATAAATATTGTCAAATATTTTATATAGATTATGATAGAACAAAATACCCTCCGTAGCAGATAGCAATCCCATTTCCATCCACACTCAACAGCTACTTGTTAGGGACAACCATAAAAAATTCTGGTAATCCTTAGATACTGATGCTCATTGCTCTGTGTTGTTAAGTGGAGTAAACAATTTTAAACCTGGCAAAGCTGAAAAGAAATTGGGCATTAAAAAATGTGTCAGACGGTGAGAATGCGACTTCAAACATCTGTACAGTGACGATGGTTTATTCATATTGAAACAAATCCTTTGGTGATAGACTAATCTGCTGGCCTCAATCAATGCTCAGTTGCAGTTTACATGCAACCTATTCTATTAACTCCAGCAAAATAGTCAGAAATAAGAATATAAGTCTCTAAATAAAGACTTTGTGGAACTTTATACAGTGAAGCAACTATAATAAAATTAATTTACTATATGACTTGACATAAGCACACTTTTTGCTTCACTTACCATATTTTGGTAAGTGAAGCAAAAAGTGTGTTTATGTCAACTCATATAGTAAATTAATTTTATATAAGTCTCTGTTTACAAATGTACCATACTTCACCGCATATTCATCACATTTTCAGGCTTATTTTTTTCGTATGAAAACACAGTGGCCACTATGCGAGGAGAGGCTGGAATGTATACAGTAGACATACCTTACAATTAAAGAAAATAAGACATATTATTAAAGTGCATGTGCAATGAAATTACGTAAATTTCATATCATTTTGCAGAAAGATGATCAATCTTTTTTTTTTAAATTAAAATTACTTTGTGTTGTTGCATTTACTGGTAAATATTATGACTGTGAAAATTTATTTGACATGATGTCTTGAAATACTATGTAGCCTACTTCTACACCAAATTTTGTTATTTTTCTTCGTTCATTCTTGGCTGGAGCCCATATCGCATGTCTTTAATGCGCTGTCTTCCCCTCTAGTTGTATCACTATCTTGAAATATTCCTCCCTGCCATTCCACACATTGTATCATGGATGTAATGCATTGGAAATCCCCGTCTTCTTGAAGGGCTTCACAATGTTTTCATGAGAGATGTGATTCCTACTTTGAATTATGCATGAATAAATGAGTCCTAATAACAAGCACTTAACTTGCTGACTGTGATTGCTCTTGTATATTGTGCCTATCTCATACAAGTTGTTTCATTCACTGAAAACTCCCTCTCTGCAGCTCTGTTTCCATTTTCTTTCACAAATGCTATTACTTGCAACTTAAAAACTCACAATATATTTCCTATATTTTCCCATTTTCGACTGGTATACTACTGAAGCAAGCAAGCAGGCAAGTGCAGTGTACTGAACTGATGGTGTTACTGCGTTGGTTACCACCTTCACCACTTTCTCTTGTGTCAAGCTAGTGGTCAACACATTCCTTAACCTTGAATGCATTGGGTGAAGGATAACAGTGCTCTAGATTGCAGTGGCAGCATGTCAGTTGTAAATTCTGAATCATCGTGAAGGAAAGAAATATGTAAAATATCAAATATGTGATAAAATTTTTATACACCATTTTTTAACTGAAAAAAAAAGTGCGATCAATATGCGGTGGCAATGATTAAGTGATGAAATAGGGTATATTTTCTATAATAGGTCCAAGATTATGGTGCATATGTGTTTGGAATCACTTGAGATAAAGGCCTTGGAATGAAGACAGACATTAATATACCTTCTTAATCTGAAAAGGGGGATGAAAATACAAACATAAATTTGGCCAGAAATGATGGCCTATCACTCTATATTTCGACCTTAGTTTGTTCTGGGTGGGAATCAGACCTAGAATTTCTGCTTAATATGCAGATTCTTAGGTGACTCAGTTATTCAAGAACTATCCCAGACCCATTCCAAACTTTCCACTAGACCTCGTCAGTCCTCATTATGGATGTCATCACATTTATGTTATTGAAAAGATGCATCTAATTCTCAAAGGTCTTTCTCGATGCTGAGTGGTCTGTGCATCTGCGTATTAAGAAAAAAATAAAAGGTTCAATACCAGAAAAAAATCTTTTCTAGTTTATATAACAAGTTATATATTATCTATTATTTAAAGTGCAATGTCCGAAGATCCGAAGCATTTTGATTGGCTCTCGAAAACAGCCAATCAGCGGCCAAGCCATCCAAAAACATTAGTATTTGTAATTAAGGTTAACAAGGCAAACTAAGATGTATCGGTTTCTGCCAGTAGAAATATTAGACAAAATTACTTACTAAAGAGCATGCTTTCATTTCCAGAAGTTCTATCCAGCTGGTACTTAACATAAACTTTATTATTTATCCACTTTACAGCATATAAACATTGATTAATACTTATTATAATTGGCATAACCTATGGTGCTACAATAACATTGTATGGCCCACTCTATCCTAAACATAACCTGTCTAATTGGACAACATTCTGCAGAAAGGAACCAACCCTCAAATTTAAAAAACCGGAATAGATGCTAAATTTTTGCTACTGAAATATATATTTACGTTGTGCAAACTAACCAACCCTCTTCACCCATTTATATGCCATCTATGAAGCAAATAAAAACACACTGAAAAGATCCAGGTGGTTTTTTATTTAACTTTAAATGCCTGTTTTTTAGCTTAAAAATCATGTGGGTTGGTTCCTTTTTGCAGAATGTCGTCCAATTGTCAATCACTTTGTTATTATTAAGAACCAATATACTGATGTACTGATACCAATATCTGCATTATCTTTTAATGTGAGTATTTTTCAGTTCAAATGCTTCTCACTGTAATAATAAAGTGATAGAGTAGGGCCGATTGTATAAACAGTTTGATCTGAGGTGAAACTGATCTCAGTTCATGCTGAACTCGGGAAATTTTTGTTGTATAAACATCATCTGAGACCAATTCGCACTGAACTAGGATCAATTTTCACTGGAGAAATTTCTCCGATCAAACTCGTTGATCTCAGTTTGAGGGGTCTTATTTAAGACACAAGATCAGCTCATTATAAACATAATATGATGTGTGTAAAAAGTAAAGTAAAGTGTTCCCTGTTTAGGCCATGGAGGCCCAGAGTGTTCCAGGAGATTGAGGCTCCTAGATTTTTAGACACTCAGCGTGTGAAGGTGGCAAGGTTGTCAGCCTTGTCACTGGCTGTAATTACGATAAGTATCAAGAAAATACACAAAAGACTAACTACATTTCTAGCTACTGTATATCGTAGTTGTCTTTAAAATAGGCTGTTAGGCTCCTTATAACGCAGTGTAACATAACTCTACAACATAACCTCTATATATTGCGTACGTTATTATTGTCATCTCATTCCAGTTTTTACAGATGTCTCGTGATGATAAAAATTATGAATTTACATGATAAAAATTATGAATTTATTTGGGCTCCCCTTTGTCTAGAGCAAATGCTTTCTTTGTTCTATTTTTTATGTTACCGATTAACTCTATCAGAGCTGAGATTTACTGGAATAAGGTAGTCATCAGGTAAAAACATCAGTGGGCTCTCAAGTTTAAAATCAATAGGAAAAATTTCAGTGGAATACCTAGATTTCATGAATGACATACATACTGTAATAGGTCAACAAAATCCTCACTTTTACATAAAGCATTCTCTGTTAATCTTAATTTCTGCTTTTGTACAATTCTTGAGACAAATTTAAACGTCAGTAGCAGTGAAAATGTTAAGCGGATTTATATTGCCAGAACTGAAATCTGAGGCAACATTTTTCCACGCATTTTGCTTTTGCATGGATGTTATCGCATCCATCTTTTTAGATTCTATAATATCTTTATATTTTACCAAGAGTATTTCAATCAGGACATCGTCAGGTTTAATAGTATACAAATAGTAATCCTCTTTCTGCTTAATTTCAGTCATTTTCCCTTCCTTTTGCATAACACAAAATCTGAATACGAAGGAAAACAGTAACAATGCTCTTGCCTCGTGAAACTCAGCTATTTCTGTGATGTTGCCAAGCGCTCATATATGAACTGGCATCAAAATTGAACTTTGATTAGCTGATCTTAGATCAGTGTTAAATAACACGATTCCTGTCTGAACGCCTATACCAAACAAACGACTTGCGGCGACCACTAGCAGTGAGAACAAGTTTCTCCCTTAGCTTGTGGCTGATGTTTGCTTCTGCAGCAGTCAAGTTTGTGGCTACCCCATTTAATTTCCATGTAAAAGCCTTCCCACTATTTGTGGTCACCACCGGTGGCGACCACTAAACGCCAAGTGTGCACCAGGCCTAACCTATATGGCTGCTTTAAACCTTTAACCAACATGTCAGTGAATCCTAGGCCTACACTTACATCATTAATATTATTGCCAGTACATTTTCTGAAATCTTTACATGTTTTCAGAATTTCCTGTATCATTGTATACGAATATGAATTAAGGTTAAGAAGAAGCACGGCTATACTACAGTAATTTTCAAATGGGAAGCGTTTTCCTTCACCGCCAATCACGTGTACGAGCTAAAAAAGTACCGCTTGCAGGAAGGGTCTTCCTTCCGTCTCGCCATCTCTGATTGGACCGCGTATCTAAGCAAGGAGAAGAACAAACCGCTTGTCATCTGCAAAACATTTTAACTATTTTTTGTATGCATTGCGCTGATATGTACTAATTTCAGTCTAAAAACAAGTTTATGAGGAGAAATGATGTTACTGTTATAGCTACTATGAATATAATTTTTACACAAGTTTGTAGATGTAATTTAAATAAAATACTTTATGCCAACAAAATGCAATATCTTTCGTGTTATAGTTTTCTGTCTGTGTAGATGCACTACATCCCACAAGGGAAAATCACTAAGAAAAAAGAATGATACCAGCATTATGAATCTAGCTACATTTTAGCCAGCATGAATTGTTAGTAAGTCTATAAGTCCCCTCAGCAAGTTTATCAATTAACACTGACAAACATAATTATTAAAATAATTTTATTGGTGAGTCTTTATTTTCTGGGTGCACACACAATCTACTAGTGTTGGCATTATTATTTCAGTTGTATTATACACTGTACATTTTTAATTCACTCAATTTAGTTATATTTCTTATTAGAGAGCACTATGTAGTCTACCCTATATGGCCAGAACTAGTACATTCTGACGGTCGAGGAAATCACTTAGGAATGTTTTAACACTCCCTTGCAAATTTTATAAAATAGAAATACATTATTATCACCCTAGAGTTCTGTGTGGAAAAATACTACATTTTGTTATTTTTGGTATATTCTTCATAATCAGTAAATTAAATGGTAAGCCTCTATGTATGTTTCTGTTTCTCGTACTCCTCTTTTGTTATTTGTTTTATATTAATAGATTCTTCTCCACTTTCCTTTGGTGATACCTTTTTCTTATATCCTGTAACTGAAAAAGAAGAAACAATATTAGAATTCAAAATCTTAAGAACTTTTGAACCTAAAGTTAACCTTTAATTGGTGAAGTATAAGCTAAAATATAACTTAATGTACTTAGTCTTGAACTCATAGAAACAATTGAAAATATGTTTAAAATGTACTCATCTCATAAAAGTGATTTTAATTTAATGTCATTAGCATTAAGTAATGCATTACCCATCGTCAGGTTTAATAGTATACAATAGTAATAAAATCCGGAAGCCCAGCCTAGAATGGTAAATGATTTGTGCATCAAAGAACTCTTGTATACTACAAAGTGGCTTGTCGAGCAACCAATGATTAACTCATTTCTGTATCTGTATCTGTATCTGGTACCCTATGATCCCCAGGTGGGGCCTCCAAGTGGAGGTTTCATTACCTACCCTATACTAATTTTGATATGCTTATTTTCCCAGAGAGGGTAGAGGGACAGGTGATTAACCCATTTGGGGCAGTTTAATTCCTAAATACCATAGTTGAACCTTTTTTAGATCTAGTATGTCTAACTTGGGTACCTCAACAAAATGATTAAATCTTGTGGAATAGTGATGCTGCTCAAATCTGGAACTATATTTTGACAAATTCAATTTAATCTTAACAAAGAGTGTGAAATATATACAAATTAATTACAGATGTGAGGCAATCCCCTGCAAACTGATTATCTGTGCAATTTCCATTTTACAGTAATTTGTTGGACATGCACTGACCTAAGAGTTATTCTCTTTTTCTTTTCACACATTTTTAACATATATAATTGTTTCTAAGAACCGTGAATGTAATTCGTTTAAAGATTAAGTGGACAGTGCCAATTATTACTTACTCTATCTGTACCGTAGCTACTATTGGTAGAAATAGTACATATTGTGTTCGAGCATGAAATTCCATTTTGAGTTTCCAGCATTAATATACTTTTTGAGGTCCCCAGAATTCAAAAAAGACAATTTTCAGAAACATGTATATGTGTGTGTGTGTGTGTGCGCGAGTGCAAGTGTTTGTTTGTGTAGAGTGAACAGCATAGCCTAAGAACGACAAATCATATAAAAACTTCATATTTTACTTGAATATGTTATCTTTTGGGAATGTGTCATGAAGGTTGACGATTACTTTCTCTTGATTTTAAGCTTTCATGGTACTGATTATTTAATAAAGGCTTCTTGGGTTATCAGCTGTGTCAGTGTTATTAAGTTCGAGCTTTCAGTCATTTTAATTCCATGGTCTGGCATTCATCAGGAATGTAAGTCAGGAGATCGTATGCAATTATTGGCCAACGTCCAGATAAATTTCCTACCTTGCAGGTAAACATTTTATCAGGAGATGGTAGTACAGGTCTTTAGAGTTGTGTAAAGAATTTAACTAGTACTAGTATCGTCAAGTTAGTAGGTATTTCTTGTATTCTGATTCCCAAGTGAATACCTATAAATTAGATATTACAGTTATTCATGAAGTAATACATATTAATTAATTTTTTTATTATTGCTATTTGGATATACATATGTTTTCATTACTGTACCTGAGGATTTTTCTGAGATATTTACAAATTTTGTTTTACGTACATGTGATGAGTTTTGTTGCTTCATCAGGTTTAGTTGGCTTCTTCCCCAATCCGCCAACTCCCACTTCAACCCCAACTTTATATACAGGTAGAGGTATTACTGTAGAAGACACAGCGATCAATACTGAAACATATACACCGCAAATTTATTTGAGAATAGTGTTTTCATTTGTCTTAGTGTACATTTCAATTTCAAGATATTATTTTTTAATGTTTGATTAAAAAGTGAATATTTTCTCACAGCATTATTTTGAATAGATAGTTGTGACATTTTAAAGTGCTTACTGACAACGATATCTGAATGTACAAAATAATACATTCTAAAGAGATCCCATTTCTCATCTACAGTCTTAAAAAAAATATATATATATATATATATATATATATATGTTGATGGCAAGTAAGTGTGCTGTTTCTGTTAATAAAATGAATAATACCATATTTATTCGAATCTAATGTGCACCCCAATTTTAACATTTTAAATAATAAAAAAAGAGTTTGTTGATGAATGCAATGCACATCTGCGGTAGGATATTTTAATCTGGTTTTTATCTTAGTATTTTATTTTATACCACAATGGATTTGTAAATGCCTATGTATAAAGGTTGGTATAACAATTCGCAGGTGCGAGGGCAAAGAGAGTTAAGTCCACTTTCTTGTTACTGAGAATTAGAGTGGCTTAACACACTTTACCCGCCCAACATCGCTTTAGAGATGGATAAACCCATGAGGCACACATCCATAACTACTGTACGTTTTTGAATATGACTTACTGGACTTGACACAAATGTAGAGAACATTTTTATCTATAACTCTATGGACATTTCTCAAATTTGAGGATGGTGGACTTAACTGTCTTTGCCTTCGCACCTGCAAATTTAAGGGGGATAATGGAAAGGGTGCAGGACAATAGATACCTCCATATTGAACCCCTCCGCCTGTGAACAGTCTTGGTGTTAAGCTTGAGTGTCAAAACAGTATGTTAACATCAACTCATGTTTGTGCGTACTGGTAATAGGCCAACAGTAAATGTAAGAAAATAAAAAATTACAGCAGTTCATTGTTATGTAAGTGATCAAAGTTACTGCTGAACTACAGAACGGATTTGCACTCAAATCTAATGCACACCCCAATTCTGAATGCTACAAATGGAGAAAAGATGCGCATTAGATTCGTGTAAATACAGTAATAGCATGGAACAAGCAAAACAGGAATTCAACTCAGTTTATACCTCTACTTAGTTCCTAAAGCGAGCATTTTAATGACCAGCATTACCACTGCTTGGAAATTGATAAGTTTATATCGGCTTTATCTCCATGGAAATCGATAAAACTTTTGTTCAACCCAAGGTGCCATTATCAGTTTTGGATTTGGGGAAATCATGCCTCATAAACAGAAATATGGTGTTCGTCTCCAGGCTGCACCAGTTTATAATAACTTTGATTGTGGAATATGCTTTGCCATCAGAAATAGCAAGGTAAGCAAAATACAGTGTCATCTAATGAGTTACATAGTTCTAACCTGACAACTTGTAACTTCGTACAACATACACTCTACTTAATGATGGTCTCTCGGGATTCCAACCAGGTGAAAATATTAGTGTGGTTTGAGCTTTCGGCTGCTACAAGCTCTGCAGCCATCTTCTGGGAGAGAAGTGAGCTATTATATTGTTCTTGATTAAACAGACTGCTCTCTCCCTTGTTTTAATCTCATACCATAATTATTAATATTTGTTTCTGAGATATACACATCTTGAAATTTATGTATCTACTAATCTAGTTTTTAATTTTATTTTTTACTTCAGATACTGGAAATTTCTGTGATTTTATGGCGTAGAGATTATGTTCCAAGTTGTGACAGACCTCAATGTGGATATA
The DNA here is from genome assembly GCA_964059195.1 of Ectobius pallidus. Taxonomy (NCBI): domain Eukaryota; kingdom Metazoa; phylum Arthropoda; class Insecta; order Blattodea; family Ectobiidae; genus Ectobius; species Ectobius pallidus. The sequence goes on from CAXKWD010000001.1 coordinate 100,721,285, forward strand.
TGGCTTTGTATCAAGCATTTTCGCCCTGCTCTGGAAGAACATCACTGAATATTGTAATTTATGTTTATGTAAAGTAAAGTTATCCCTATATAGGCCATAGAGGCCCAGAGGGTTCCAGGAGGTTGAGGCTCCCAGATTTTGGACATTGGGCACATGAAGGTGGTAAGGTTGTCAGCCTTAAGCACCGGTCACCTTTACCTCCAGGATTGCTCCTGGTACTCATTTCTGTTAGAAACTGAGTCGACCCCAGGGCCATAGTGCCACCAGAAGGATAGGCCAATTGAAAAATCTCAACGACCTCATCGAGAATCGAACCCGTGACCTTATGGTTTGTAGTGCAGCGTTATGTTTATGTACTCGAGTAAAAACATTGTATAAGCAAATAAACTAACCCAAGAAATTGATATAAACTTGGTTTATTTTCTTGTGTATGATTCCTTCTGTCAGCTAAATTGTCCCTGTTTATAGCAATGTCATACCCAATTTTTATTTCGGGTTTTTTATTTTTACTTTCCATTGTGAGAAAAAGAGGACAATAATGAATATGTGTGTGGGAAGCACCAAGTAAACTACATAGTTACTATATCGATTGACCCACTGCAATTGGCAAGGTTTGTAGTAGATTAATGCAACACTAGATGACACTAGCATCTTTTACTCACTGCACTGTTGACAAGCTTGTGTCAGTGGTCTTGTTGTAGTTAATGTTATTGTAGATGGCATTGTTGGTGTCAGTTCGCTTTCAGTTCCAGTCGTTTAGAAAATCTTTTCGCAAGTGGTTCAACAATACTATGAAAGCATTGTGATTGAGGGGATTCGCAAGTTCATCTTGAGGTGATGAAAGACTCTCATGAATTTTTTCTAACACGAACCTCCTCAGAAAAATGTACTAAATATTTCAGTGTTTTATTCTGATCACAAGTAAGCTTTAAACAACAGGAAAAATTATGCTAATATAGAATAGAAACAGAGCCAAATATCGGGATTTGGAGACTTTCGGCATAGTGAATTACTTAAGCAACAGTTTTAAATCACCAACAGAAACATATTGAGAAAAAATTTAACAGTTAATTTTTGTTCCATATTATTTTTAATAGTTTTAAATTTCAAGCTGGCTAAAATTTATATTGACGGTTGTCAATAATTAGAATGTGTAAATACACTACTACTGATTTCAGATTAATTTAAAAGAAAAGCAAATTCACTCATATTCTTTGTAGTGGCAGGTATTTTTTTTTTTTCAGTCTCATGTTCACTGAAAGCAGACATGTTCACTACCCCATGTTTATAAATGATAACTTCAGTAAATGCATTTTTTGGGCATTGAAAAGTAAATTAAATGATAAAATCACTATGAAATTTTTTACAAAATTTGCATAAAAAGGTCTTAAAGGGGAATTAGATCCAGAGTGGGGAAAAAAGGATAAAGGTCACAAAAAAGGGAATAAAGGTGCTGCAAAATTAAATCAGTGCTCAGTCAACAGTTCACACGTTGGCTTCTTTCAGAAAGCTCTGATTTCCTCTACAAACACCTAAAAATTCTAACCTGCAGTCATATCATACATTTTTAGGGTTTAACATTTTGGTGTGCCACATTCACTCATGGGTAATTAATTTATGATGTGCTTGCAAGTGTAAAAAGGTTGTGAAACACTGTGCTTGTAAAAAAAAATTGTTATTTTTTGTTCTATTTCGTTGACTTAACACTATGGATATCATATAGATGGTTCCTAACTATTGAATATGAGAATAACTAAAAAAAGGAAGAAATAGACTGACCATGTAATGAGTACTTTTCAAATTAATTTAGTTTTAAAAGATAATACTTTTATTATTTGGATTGTTATTAATTTTAAATGAATCCTGTGTTTTCAGGGGTGCATATGAAATGTATTGTAAAGCAATAATTCCAAGATACATTTGAATGCCATACTTTTAATATTTTGCTATGTGTGCTGAATAATACTCAAGCTAATATAATAATAATAATATAATATTTATTGTCAACCATAATTTTACATGCATTTTTTCAGACTTTGCTAATATAACTGTTAAATGAACACTGCCTTAAAAACATATTATAATTTTTTTTTTTCTGCAACAACAAAAATACTCACATGGTTCCAATTTGTCATTGTAATTTTTCTTATAAATTGTGGGTTTGGAATGTGATAATACTATAAAACTTATGAGCAACAGTATGCATATAAATAATTTCATGTTTAGTTATGTTTACTCCTGCTTAGATGAAGAATATCTCTGTTTCTTATGACACTATCTTGTACACTGAAAGTGTGGAATTGGGAACAAACTTAAGTGAAAGTTGTTCAACCAACGTGCCATTTGACCTACCTACACCAATCCTTAAATCTCCACCTACCATGATGTACAGTACTATACAAACCACAGTGAATCACTTGTGTAGAAGGTAGTGGGAACTGAGGGGGAGGAGAAGGTGAGTGTGCAGGTAGAATTTACAGTTGTATGAGATTAGCATCATAAGCAAACAATTGCAGCTTTTCCTTCCTCTCTAGCCTCATGCTTTGTTGGGCAATATTCCTGTTTTCTGAACATGAGTTCTCAGCTGAAAAATTCTCCTATATACTATAGAGGTTTTATCTGTAAAGGAAATTACTGTTACTAGCAGCCATGCTTATGCTGGCTTAAGATGTGGCAACTGGCACTACATAATACCTGCAAGGTGCCTCAACCACAGAGCATGCAGTAGTTCCATATTTGTCACTAGTAGAAGGACAGCAACATTGGCAAAAAAAAAAAAAAAAAAAATTAAAACCTATATCTCTTCCTCTTTTCCTCTAGTGTTCTTCCTTTTTGCAAGTAGCCTTTTCATTTAGTGTTCAGGTTGTTAAAGGCAACCATAGATCCATAGATTTGTCCTCTCCTGTAGAAGTATTCACTTTTAGAGGGTAAAACAGAAAGAATATCCTACAAGTATGACTGAGGATGTATCCATTCTTTGCTTAGGATGCACTTGTATTAACTGTAATGGTAGTTGTTCAGATTTTTACATTCTGTGAACATGATAACTTCACCCTCCTTGATTCATTATCTGTTGGTCATATTATTGCACTAAAATTTAAATTTTTAATACTGGTGTGTAATGTATTAACCAAACAGCTTAGGATAACACTTTCTTTTCCCTCTACTCTCCCACTTTCTCTTTTCTCTCTCTCACAGTCTCCAACTGTTATGACCGCAGACACTCATACACATAAGAAAAAAATTATGCACAACTTAAATCTGTTTCAGAAGTCATGTAACTTACATCCATGAAAATAGAGTAGACTGTGGATACTTCCCAGTACATCAAGGAAGAAAGCCCAATCACTTTGTCTTTAAATATTTTTATAAAGAATAACATTTTTGTTAGAATCATTATTATCTAATATTAAAAAATAGTATTAGCAAGATGTTTCAGATTTTTACACTTCTCATTTAAAAATAAATTTTGTATAAACTTAATTTCTTTGATTATATTTATGCGTATTTTGTATAAACTTAATTTCTTTAATTAAATTTATGCGTATTTTGTATGTTATAAATCTGTGGTGCTAAGGCAGAACCCGATATGTCTAAAACTGCAATTTTTCAGGAGAGGAATTTTAAAGTTCAATAGATCGCAGAAATTCAGATTTTCTTTATATTGACTTGCCAAGTTTGTGATAGTGTTACCGAGAGAATATTTCCGTCCTTTAAGTCAAACAGTTGTAAAATCTCATCACAAAACGTAAATATTTACATAAGTTAGACATATCGTCCTTTGCCTACTTCAGTTGTCTTGAGAAAAGTGATTTATCGCTTGTTTGTTTTGCTCACTAAACGACATATCGGTGTTTACCTTCTTTGAAATATCTTGTTCCCATGAACGTAGAATGGTAGGAAAGCTGGCTATTGTTATAGGACATGAGATATTTTAGGAATTAAACACTATTTATTTAATAAAAAGAATGAATAAGATGATTTACTAATTTATTAAGGCACTTTACTCGAATTAACTGCTTTCTGGAAGCTCTTGTACTCTGTTGCTGCTGTCCAGGTTTTCGTAGAAGGAATGACAGTCAGTGTGTATAAGGAGAAGGAGGGTCAGGAGATCCTTCTTCTTAAGAGGGTTGATGGGCAGTGGACAGTTGTAACATGCTGTCAAGGAAGGAATCGTAGGTCTGCCTCGTTTCGATCGCCGCAGGTCAAGTATGCGAAAGTCTTGGTCATCAAAGGAATTTTTGAATTGCATTAAACCGAAAGTTTTCCCATACCTAATCCATTTGATGTCAAGCCAGTTCTCTTTTCTGCCCTCCGTGTCCGTTGTCCGAGTCAAATGCTCCTGCACCAGTTTCGAAAATGAGAAGAAGTCCTCTTGTTGCCTCATTTCATTGACCTGGAATGGTTTTTCCCCCTTTACGGTTCGAACGAACTGGAACCAGTCTCGGGGTACCATGATCGGTATTTCGGTTTTCTTTTTAGCCCTTTCAATACGAGCATGGTCTACGTCACATTCTAGGTGAGTGTGTCCAGGTAACAGAAATTTCTGGTCCACACAATCTATGTGGATGCTCTTACTGACATAAAAGGAAAACGTGGCAGACATGTTAATATTCCGATTGTGACCACCGCATGTGTCTGAGTAAGTCACAACATGGGTTACAGTTTCGGGCAGAGTTTCAAGCTTTTTGAAAATGCATGAAGCAGTTTCTTCAGATCCTCTCTTTCCGATTGCTTCATGCCACATGTAGCAGCTAGTGGTACCTCCTCCATCTGGGGTGTAGTCTCGGATAGTTAGGTTGTATTTAAGACTTGCTGCAAATCAAACACTAAAACCCTTATTTTCGGGTCATCTTTTGCACTGTTTTTACCAACATCTTTCATTCTGTAGCCTAGATCTACTATTTCCTTGTGTTGATTACGACCGATGATCAACTGGCTCTTTTCTTTTGGATCATTACTTTAATTTTTATTATGCAAGAATCGCATGTCTTACATGTATCAACATGTGGCTGCTTAAATGAGTAACCAGTGGACTTAAATACCTCTCTGAATAAATCATAAGAAGCAGCATTTTCATGCTCACTTTCGTATTCATTGTACAACATCATTATGTTTAAGTGACTACTTATCGGCTGAAGTCATTTTGACGAGCCTAGAAGCCATACTCTTGACGAAAATTGTAATAATAAATTGGCAAAAATTCACATAAGCCAAATTGAAGCTGACAAGGCAGACGAACGAGAGCCACTACTCATACGCAGAGCTCCAGTCACGCAGACTGATGTCACCCGGAAATAGGCAAATGAGAAGGTGCCAGCCACCAAACAATTTCTTAGAAATTGACATATCGGAATATTATTTTTCATATAAACTATTATAGACAAATAAGAAACATATTGGGGTTTGCCATCACATTCTTCATCAAAATCTCTATAGGTTGATACAGAAAAAAAAAAAATCGAATTTTTCTGACATATCGGGTTCTGCCTTAGCACCACAGAAATAAGTTTCATAGCCATTCTCCAGTGTTAACTTACGAGGGTGTATCAATAAATAACCGGACTGATTTAATTGTATTTAAATAAACCGCCCTGGAGTGAAACGGGTGCTAGCCATGGATAGGTGAATCCTTCGTCTAGCAGTGCTGTGAATCCCAGTCATGCAGAGTGATTCAGTTAGGAGTTATACCCGAATATCGCAGGGGGTGTTTACTGTACCCAACGTGGTACTAAAATTGCAGCAATGCACATGAATAAAGTTTTGTGTTCTTCTAGACAAACTTCCTACAGAAACCTTAGAAATGGTGCAGCAAGCATAATTAAAGACCATGCTTTAGGCAGAACACAAGTCTTTGAGTGGTACAAACGTTTCAAAGAGGGTTACGAAGACCTTCAAGATTCTCCATGCCCTGGAAGACCCGTAACAGCAAAAACAGAAGTTAACATAAACACAGTTGACGCAATTGTGCAAGAAGATCGTCGCATAACAATTGTGAAGGTTGCAGATATAATGAATTTGTCTTTTGGAACCAGATCTTGCCAGGACAGGACAGGACGGATTTTGCACCAAGACAATGTGCCAACTCATCGAGCGAGTGCAACTCAAGATGTCATCGAAGAATTGGGCATTGAGATCATGCCTCATCCCACTGTATTCTCTGGATCTCACATCTTGCCATTTTCACCTCTTTCATAAAGTGAAAAAGTAGATACGTGGTTGCCATTTTCAAAGTGATAAGGAGTTGAACGTTACCATGGGTATACTAAACAGACTGTCAAAAAAGGGGTTCAGTGAGTGTATCGAACAATGGGTAAATAGTTGTATTTCATCAGTCGGATAATACTTCGAAAGTTTGTAAATAAATTTGAATGAAATAAAGCCATTATGTGTTAATTACAAAATTAGTCCAGTTATTTATTGATACACCCTCGTACAGACATATCTCAGCACCTCAGTGTATGGGTTGTTCCATTTATCAGAAATGATAACACTGAAGCTCCCTCTTAATTAGGAGCCTGATTTTTCAGTGGAATAAAACATCTGATTTCAGCATTAACTTCTTTCTTTTTCAGTGGATATTTTGCTTTTGGATAATTATATCTGTAATATTTCAGTTATCATTTTAACCTGAATTCTACTGTTTTTATCACTTTGTCCATGTGGCATTTGGGAAGTTTTTAATAAAGAAAGCCAAAGGCCTTGGGTTCAAATTCCACTGTTAGAGGAGTTTTTCTACTGATATTCTCATGTATAATCTGTGGAAGCATGAATACATAATCTACATCAAGGCTATACAACTAAAATCCATGCTTTTGTTAAGTACAGTTAAACATACATACTAGGGTAAGTCAATAAGTATCTGCACTTTTTGTTTAATCTTTTGTAGGTTGGCTGTAATGCTTTGTGCTTGCCCACGTCAACATGTTGTTCATTTGTCTCCGCTGGTGGAGTGTTTGACTGTTATAACTCCACTGGGTGTTGTGCTGTTGCACTGCTCAGCATTTGCATCAAAGAAGAAAAAAATGCAGTGACCCGGTTTTTTGTCACCTGAAGGTGTACCAGGAGCCGAAATCCATCGAAGACTTTTCGCGTAATATGCAGCAATGTTTTACCATGGCGAAGTGTGTACGAATAGATTGAAAAGTTCAAAAATGGTCGGACATGTGTGAAGGACGTGGAAAGAACAGGACACCCATCCACATCCACTAGTGATGCCAACATTGAGCAAGTACTTATCATGATTCATGGTTCTGCATATGACATTATTCATAACAGGCTTGGCTCTCTTAAAGTCTGTGCAAAGTAGGTCCCAAAACAGCTCACTGAATAGCACAAGCACAATCATGTGTCCATCTGCCAATGCTTACTGGACCACCATGCTAACAAAGGTGAAGCTTTTTTAAAATGAATAGACACTGTAGACGAAATGTGGATCTGTCACTTTGAGCCTGAAACAAACTCCAAAGCATGGAATGGGAACAACCTGCATCTCCAGTCAAAAAGAAATTCAAGGATCAACCCTCTGCAGGAGAAATGATGCTCACACTTTCCTGGGACTCACAAAGGGCAATACTCCAACATTACTTGGAGAAGAGCTCAACAATAAACGGTGTACGTTACAGTGACATGTTGAGCAATGAGTTGAAGCCTGCAATTCAAACCAAACCAAACATTGAGGCCTATTGTCGAAAGTTGTTGTTTTGTTGAATGACAATGCATCCCCACATTGCTCAACTATTGCGAAACTGGGTTTTAAGGTGTCAGAGCATCCTACATATAGTCCCGATCTCACTTCATCAGATTTCTATCTTTTTGGCACACTTAAACTTTTTTCTCTGAGGGCATCAGGAAGCTTGCGCAATGATGGATCAAATGCATTGAGAAGCAAGGGGACTATGAAAAATGAGGTAATTGAAAGTTTTGTATTGTTGTTGCAATAAATTTAAAAAAGAAAGTTCAGATACTTATTGACTTACCCTCATAAAATAGTACATATTATATTACAAGGGTGCCCATATGATATTTTCGAGGGGGGGAACAATTTTTTTAATTAATTTAGTTTAATAACATAATATAATAAATGCAACAGTAATGTAGCCAGAAAATAATTGTGTGGAGGGTCGAAGTGCCGGAGGGTTTGGGGGTATGGAATACCCTCCAGAAAAGGGGGTCCATCCCTGAAAATTTTTAAATATTGAACTAATAAAAATCACATTTTACGCTATTTTAGCACTGAAAAACTAGTTAGCAAATTTGTTTACCATACTCTAAGACATGCCAACGTAAACAAGAAATCGTTACCTAAGTTATAATACTTATTACTATTTATAAGAAAAGTTAAATAACACACAGAACATAGGAAATATTAGGTCTATTCAATATTCAATATATTTTCAATATTTTAGGTCTATTTCTATTCAATATGTTATGAAAAAATAACTGCTACATCATATTTAGCGCCATGCGATTATCATGCGTTCGGTAAGCTGAAAAGCATCTTGGTGGACGACGATTCTAAAATGATGAAGAGGTGAAAGCAGCTGTCTCCAGGTGGTTACATAGTGCATGAGGTGATCTCTATGCTTCCGGAATCGAAAAGTTGGTTGACCATTCCAAGAAATGTTTAAGTCTCTTGGGGACTACTGGCAGTAGTGTTGTAACTTGCAACCTTTTATCGGTGATGTGAACTTGTTACGTTTTGTGTGTGTTAAAAGTCCTTTAAATGTCGAAAGTAAGACCAACTTTGAGTGGTAGATTAACTAATTTACAGAAGGAGCTTTCAGGTGACGTAATATTTACAGATGATAGGTTTTGTGGAGCATGTGAGAAAAGTATAGGGAGTCATGCCAAGAAACTCTCCTGTCTAAGTATGCCCCAGTAATTTCCTGTGACCTTTCTTTTTTTACATTACAAAAATGTTTTGCAAGACAACAGATGACTTTTTGAATTCAAAATTTGTGCAAAGTGAAGGTTGTGAACTGCAATTCATCATCAGTCAACATTGACACTTCTGCTTCAACCTCTAAGGAATATTGTAAGTTTATTACTTTAATACTAACTCATCTTTTCTACTGCCGAGGCACATTAATTCTTTTAATATAATAGTACATATTCATTGACATATTTTCAGGTTTTTGAAACTTTGATTTTTCCAACTGATCTTGATGGTGAGCTTGTCTGGTCATAGACACGTCCCATTGCATTGTCTGCTATTCTGCAGTGGAAATCTGGTGCTATATCCAGTAGCTGGGATAGTGAATTTGCTATGATGGCTTCTATAGTATGAAACAGTCTATTACTACAAACCTGGTAAATAAACTAAAATGACAAATGAAAAAATCTTCTGGACAATCAGCCTAATTCCTACCTTTTCTAGAAATTGCATATTAAAAAAGCTTACTATGGTATCCATGAAAAGGCAAGAATAGTTTTCAATCAATATAATTCATGTCTGCATTGCATGCATTTCATGAGTGAGTGAGCCTATGAGTGAAATTTAAAAATCTTGAAATCACTGCTGTAAGCAGCTGTAGTGAAATCCTAAGATACTGAAATTGCATGTAAAGGGGAAGAAACATTCTACAACTCTTTTTGAAGTAAAACTTCTTTAGCCGCGATAGGGGTGAATCGAGAGCTTGTATAACGCTCAAAATCGTCACGAAATTAGTGTCACACTCAAAATCGTCACAAAATTAATGAGGTGTGGCGGAACAGACTTCACAGAAAACAATCAACTCAATGATTAGGCTTAGCCAAAATTTAAAAAACCTAAAAATTCAAAGATCCAAAATTTGAAAAATACAAAATTAAAAAAAAACATAATTCCAAAATTAACAAATTCAAAGATCCAAAATTAAAAAGTAAAAAAATCCAAAATTTAAAACATAAAAAATCCATAATTAAAATATCTAAATATCCAAAATTAAAAAATTAAAAATTAAAACATCCAAAATTTAAAAACAAAGAAATCTAAAAATTAAAAATTTAATAATCCAAAAATAAAGAATTCAAAGATCTAAAATTTAAAAAATCGAAAATTAAAAAACCCAAAATTAAAAGATACAAAAAATTTAAAAAATCCAAAATTAAAAATCCAAAACCTAATATTAAAAAGTCCAACAATCCAAAATTGCAAAAAATCCAAAATTGAAAAATCCAAAAATTAAAACAAGTTTCACTTCTGTCGTGTGGCGTTTCACACACACTTATTTTTCTTTAGTATATCACCATCAACTCAGGAAAATAGCAGTCATTGGGTGGTAGTGGTACATTGTAGGTTTCAGGTTGGCACTGGATGACCTTTAAAATAGACTGTGTTTCTGTGGTGTAATTTAGTCTGTTGACTATTTTTTATACACTGGTCTTTCACTGAAGTGTCATTTTTGTTCTACTGTATTCTGTTTTGGGTTTTCTGTCTCAAAGGTGTTGAAAATAATTTTATGGAATGCATTTGTTGGACATGTCCCGTCGATCACATTACCTGTCCTGTCATATATCATTTATCTTTTAAGAATCTTAAATTTGTTAAAACATGGTGTGTGTAATTCTTAGGGTTTTAATTTCATGTGAAAGTTACATTTAGTTTTATATGCATACATAATCTCACAGAAATAATGTCATGTTCTATATTCTCCAACACTTGAGGCTCAATATTTGTCCCATCCGTCATGTCACAATTTTTCTGAATTGCAGACAGAAATGGTGGTTGATTATTAAAATTGCACGTTATTCTTATTTAGCAAATAAAACTTTGGACTCTAGGAATAAATCAAGGATTTAAGTAAAAAATAGGCTATTAATTTTGAATTTTCTAACTCTGAGTGTCCCGTCCATCACTCGTGGAATGCATGATTGTAATGAACATTTTGTTTGAGTGAGTTCCAAAAACCAATTGTAACAACCTTGAGACTAGAACAAACTCAAATTAGATTTAACCCTTGTCTACAAGAATGTATCAAGTACTATAAATGTATTGTACTATTATATCTATTATTATAATATCTCCAAGATCATTCACTACTTGATTATAATTTATTATTTACTAGTAACTAGTGTTCAAGAGGACATCCCTCTCATCGTCAGCTACTCCAACTATCAAACCTCCATTTTGTATCACCTGATGACACTGCTGTGGATTGAGTTTTCTGATTAGGCCTTATTCATTCTTCCCTGGGAATTTGAAATTTCGGAGGTTATTCCTGCTTTTCTGTATGTAGACTATTCTCAATTGAATCGGATGATGAAGTTTTTTAAGTAAAACCCTTACTTTACCACATCATGATCCAAATTCCATACCTTTGCAGCTACCGCAGACTTCAATTTCCCCTTTTCTAATATTTATGAAGTGCCCTTTCCATCTAGTATTAAGGTTCCTTTTTGTTTTGGCTTTGTATACATTGTCGCAATCATTATATCATTAAAATCACCTGATTTTTTGTCCTGAAAGAACACTGTCACAGAATTGAAACTAAAATTCAACAATGTATACATAGGCAAAACAAAAAGGAACTATCATCAATTCTGAATTAAAAGACAAATTAACAACTTGAGGTCTCAGTTGCAATAAGATTTATTATAGCTCCCTTAAAATCATAAATTACCTTATCTTTGGACATAATAATATACTCCAATTTATTGTAAAATTAAAAATTCTCTGTAAAATGAATTGCATGTACATGTAGGGGAAAAAAAGCAGACGGACTAAAATATCTAAGTTCCTGATATGAGCCACTGCGCATGCCTAGCAGCATTCACAGGATAGCAGGGAATGTATTGAAATTTGTTCTAGTGTCGACTGTTGACTTAGCCCATTTTTAAACCCATTAGAAAATACATCCAAGTACCTTACCAGACAATTGTAGTCGATAATGAGAGATGGGTACTATTCCTTTTCAACATGGCCGCTAATGCAGAATTGCATATCAAACTGACAACTGAACAAGGCTCTGAAATCAGCTACAAGAGTAGGTCTGCTTTTTTTCCCCCTACCTGTACAATGAAATTAGTGTTTTTCTGAATTTCTACTGACAGAGTGCATGTTACTGAATCTTCAAAATTGAGCAGCATCACTTATTTTATCTAATAAGTTATTTATGTTTATTAACTAACACAGCAACTATAAGCTCAGCCGTTAAAATGTGTGTTACTGCTTCAGTAATGTTGTATTCCACTCTATTACAACTTCTTTCATCTCTACCCAAAAATTGGTTGAAATAATATGGTCTAATGAATAAGGTACAAAGACTTTTAAACAAATATGTCAAATATTCTTAGTTTTACACATGGAATGAAGAAGAATCTGGAAGGAACTTATATTACAATATGTGTATTATAGTATGTATGTGTAGTAAATTACAATATTGTATGAACTGTATAAGCAGAAACTTTATTTGGGTGATTCTTCAAATACGGGAAAATTTGGAGTGTGTAAATTCCAAATTTTTTTACTTTGTTTAAAAAATCTCAAAAAAATCACAAAAATACTTCAGGGGTTACTTGATTATAATATGACACCAGCAGAGCTTAAATGTTTATATTTTTATTTATTTTAATTTCTTTATTTTTTTAAAGCCATGTGGATGACATCCGTGTACATGTGGATGGCAGAAGGCCACATTAATGACTAACTTTGGCAACAATCTGCTTTTCTTTATGTGATTTCATATTTTTCTCAGCATACTTCAGTTGATTTTGCATCAAATTTGCAAATTTGTGTGCATACTCCGGAATTAATGTAATTTTAACGAGACTGTGTTTTTATGGTTTTGGGGGAGGGGGGAATCAAGCAGAAATTCATTTAATCAGTTTTAAGATCTTAAGTACAGGTCACAGACACCGCAAACACAATAGTATCCTACATTTATCATCTACATGACTTGAGAGTCATCCACATACCCCTCCATGAGACATGTGGATGACACAAAAATCAGGCATGTGGATGACAAAAAAGGAGTTTAAGTGGTCTCAGCAAGCCATTTCTAAACCTCTGTAGGCTCAACTTCAGTCAGGTACTTTGAATTGGAAGGTTTATCATAGTGCATAATCAAAATTAATTAATATTCACTTTCTGCCTACTTTCTAGAAGCCATGTTAATGACAGGGAATAAAAACGTTTTCCTTGAAAATGATACAAAGTCCTTTGTTAATCCCAAACTGTTTGTAAGCAAGCAAAATTCAACCTTACAATTCAACCACAAGCTGCCCTGTTGGCTTTCTAACACTGTTGCCAATTTTACAAATTTCTCATTTCTTCAGAAAAAATTCCATTCTTTTCAGCCATGTGGATGACCAAAAACCCTTGGGACATTCTTTATGTTCATTAGGTGGGGTGACAGTTTTATTTCATTTTATTTTTTAGGGGTTAATATTCTTCACACATTCATACTCATTGGCAGGAAAAAAGTTTAAAAGGAAATAACATTTTGTTTTGTGGAAAAATGCATTAGAATATACAAAACCGAGGTTTGGGACAGGGCATGTGGATGACATTTCATTGAATTAAATTCGATTTTGGAATATCAGAATTTAAAGTTAGTGACATTTCAAACTGATAGTTGTAGTATGGAAGTAGTAGAAACAAACTTTTATTTAAATTTTTGTTAAAAGTTGAATTTGAAGGGAAATATCACTCCGGAACGCAAATTTTCCCGTATTTGAAGAATCACCCATTTAAACCTTGTGAGAATCATGAAGCATACAGATATGTCTGCTGGTGAGACATGCTGTACAAGAAATGAGAAGATCCTGAATTTCACACAGTTATTTTTCATCATGCTTAGAGATTGTTTCATGACTTCAGGAAACTTAAATGTATTTTCATAGTTTATTATGTATTTTGCTTAGAAATTGTTACATTACTTTAGGAAGCATAGCAATGTACATTGCTATTAATTAGGGACTAGCACAGTGAAGTGTTGACATCTGTGGCAAAACTTCACTATTAAAGCAGTGCCATTTTTTGGAAATTTCCCACCCATAGGCTCTCATGTATTTGCCTCTCCTCCAAACTATTTTATAATAGTAAATATTAGCCTACTAACTTACATACTAGATGAATATGGCCTCTTTTGCTTAGAGATTGTTACATGACTGCAGGAAACATAACAAATGTATTATTGTATTTTACAATGAAAAATAACTGCAGAAAATTAAAAATCTTCTCACTTTTTGTACAGCATGTCACCCACAGATGTATCCGTATACTGCTCACAAAGGATTAATCAAAACATTAGAGCAGTTATTCACCTATCAGAACTGCGAGTCTGCTGTCAGTATTTTAAAGTGCAAAACTATGCCTTTTACATTAAGCTCTTCTTCCTTTCAGCCACACTATAAGCATTTCAGTTACAATGAACATTAGCACAAACTCTAGCAAAAACAATTTTGTACTTTTCTATTAAGTTTTCTTCATACTCAGAAAATTCATCACATAAATGCATAAAGAATGAATCTGTATTAACTTATTATCTTGAATCTGTTTTATGCTGTTTGTCAAAAAAGGGGCTCACAGCTCGTAAGAATCCTTTATCAAATTCCTCCACTGAAAAGCGATCCACAGAAGCTCTGAAAGTAAAACACATTACCATTAAGGTTGGAAAACTATTATATCAATGTAGCAAGATACCAGTAATATAATTATCAGGAATTGTGAAATTTTAATGTAATTGACATTAAGTATACTTGTAATGTGAGATTGTAATTCAGAACATCTAAGTAAAACAAAATACAGAGTGACCTATGGGAACCGGATGTTTTTAAATGAACAGTTACTCACTTGGTTTTTTTTTTAGAGAAAAGCCACTTTATTACAAAAAAACTCTTTGTAATTACATATCATTTGAATTGCATATTATGCATGAAAGATGGGCTAATGTCAGACAGGTGGTGTCCACTTACTTGAATACATATCTCACGATTAATTGCTTCCACTTCCTGCTTGATTGCCTCCTTCCGATTGGACAAGGTGCGGGGTTTGTGAGCATAGACACATGATTTCAAATATCCCTGTACCACCGTGATAGACTCAGCACTTATAACATATGCATCATATGCAAACACGTGGTGTTCTACCATCCACTGGTTCCATAGTTACTGAAATGGTAGTGTCTACAGAGAGTAATATACCTCGTTCCCCTTCCTACCTCCCCTAGCGGCCTCATACTAACCATTTCAAAAACGTCCGGTTCCTGTAGATCATCCTGTATATGTAAGCAAAGGCAACACACAGGCCCACATACATACATGGAATGTACGGTATGGACCACTTTCTTTAAATGTTTATGTTTAAAGGAGTGGTCTAAATATTTGCCACTTTTCATAAATGTTTTATAGTAATTTCAGTATGTTCTTTGCTATTTTATTTCATTTTTGTCAAAATTATTTTGCTACTTTCCTAGGATTTTTAGGGAATAAAAGCTTCAGCAAACAGCAATTTCAATTTATGTGGCTTGATTTTGTTTGCAAAATGGATATGATCCCTCATTTTCAGTACATAATGATTTGTCATTAAATCAATTGAAATATATAATCAATATTAAAAATTAAAATGAATTGTACAACGGTGGATGCCTTTAAAACACTATAAAACACAACGTTTCGGCCCTGTTCCTGTGGGCCTTCCTCAGGTGACTAAAGATAAAGTATCCGTTGGGAGGACTACATACTCTTGAGACAGTGCCACCACGATCATCACTGGGTTAAATTTTTAATATTGATTATATATTTTAGCATTCACGGTGGAAATCAGGACCACAATATGACTAATTGTATAAATCAATTGAAACATCAACTATCGATTTTCACTGTCACAGTTTCCCTTTGATAATGGAATAGTGGTTGCCACCTTCAATGTAATTCATAAAATTTCATCAGTTATTTTGCAAATTTTGCTGAAAGGTGAATAATTTCTGCAATTTATAAAATTTGCTATTTTTTGTGTGGGAAAAAAACCATACTGTGCAAAACAAGTGCATCTAGTTATATTGATAATTACTTACATAATTCAGCAATTTATGCTACGTTTACAACTAATTTAGAGAAAGAAGAGGGTATTGTTCCACAGGCCCTCACCATCAGCCTAACTACTTCAATTTTATTAAATTTATACTGTATAGTATAACCAATATCAAGATCCTTGCAGATTGTTTAAATAAAATAATAATATTATTATTATTGAATTTCCAAAAATACAGAACCCTATTTTACCAGATGGCATATTAGGGTTATAGATTAAACATATATACAGAGTATACAAACTATATATATATATATATATATATATACATATTACAATTTTGCAAAAACACTATTCATGAAACTTAAAACAACTTTATAACTTTGCTTATTTAAGAAGAGACGGTAGATTGGTGTAGTAAAGTCAAAATTTAGAAAATTTAAATATAATATTAACTGATAACGTTCATGCGTAAATAATGGACAATGAAATAAGAGGTGCCGAACTGATTGGCTTTCCTCTTTACATTTACAATTTGCAGAGGTAGAAATTTTAAATCTATGTAAGTATTCACTAAATTTCCCATGCCCTGTTAAGAATTGAGTCATAATATAATCCGGAATCAAAAGTGTACAAGATATTCTATCTTGCACTCTTGGGAAAAACAAATCTTTAATAAAATAATAATAATAATAATAATAATAATAATAATAATAATAATAATAATAATAATATAATACTGCATCTTATAAAAATGGTTGTGGGAGTTTTACCTTGCAGCATCCTGAATTGTCTTTCTTGTGTGAGGTGATAATTTCAATATAGTAGCAATGGCTTGAGCATATTCGCTTTCATCTGCTGCCAGGAAGCCATTTCGACTTCCTTCAGACTCAATTACTATATCCAAGAGAGGCCCTCCTGAGCGATGAGCAACCATTATGAGTCCTGCAGCCATACATTCTACCACACCTGTATTGAACAAATTAATAAGGAACTGGAAACACATCCACTAACAAGATTTGTAACTCTATTTTTCAGTAATTAATTGAGATTATAATTATTCCCTATTACAGCCTAACTGGCTTCCCAGAAGTGCACTATATTTGAGGCATAACAAAAACTCGAATAGGGTATCTGGTGGCAATAAAATTTAAAAATCATGTTTTTTTTAATATAAAATGCAATACTAAACAACCAATATTAATCAAATTTCTAATAAGAAAAGTGCATTAAAGTGTTCCACATAGAGGCCTGGATGTTGAAGCTCCAATATTTTTTTAGACAATTAGATTTGGGTGCCTTTACCCACAAGATTCTCTCTGATACTCGTTTCTGTTAGAGACTGATTCAATACCAGGGCCACAGTGCTACTGGAAGGATTATACCAACTGAAAAATCTCATTGATTTGATCAAGGATCAAACTCATGACTATCTATGCAGTATCTTAATTAACTGCACTGTGGAAAATGTTACTATTCTTGATAAAAATGTGTAACAGTGATCCTTACCAATACCAAAGTGCTCATTCCACATAGCATGTAGTCCAATTATACCTTCCTGCAATTCTTTCTTGAGCTCGTCATACGGAATATTGATTTTAAACTGGACATTATTTTCCAAGGAAAGATGCTTGCACAAGTCTTGCATATCTCGTACACGTTTCTCATCTTCATGATGCCGACAGGATCCCACAAACACCAACAATATCTGTCAACAAAACATAGCAACAGAAATTATAGGCATAATTGCAGATTACAACTCAGACAATGAATTCAGTATCATTTATAATGCACGTGTTGTATAGTGTTTCTAATTTAAATAGCACAGTATATTCAGATAACCAATATCCAAGTTTTGAAAGAACTTTCTCCATATTAACGATATGAATTTATTTTGGGTTTGTTCTAATGTATTAGAAGTTTTTGTCCATGTTGTGTAATATAAGCAATCACACTGAAATCACAAGCATGAAACATGAATGCAACCACTAGACTCAAATGCAAACTTGTGCAAACGTTTAACCTTCATGTTTACATCAACTTTTTTAAATAACAAGTGATCATAATGCGCAGAACAGATCCCTTCCTCTTTCCACAAACTGCATATTTAAAAAAACACACAATCGCTTGCATTTTCAACGTGAATGGTATAATAGAGCTTATGTTCATGTCATATGTTTGATTCTCACATTTCATGTTTGCATTTTCAATGTGAATGGGCATTAAGAGTTTACTGTTTAAATACAGTGCGCCAGGGAACTTTCCCCGCTAGCAGTTATGTTGGGTGCTAGCAACAGCAGTTATGTTGGCAGCATGAGCTTGTATCAAAACAAATCGTAATTTATAACCTACATATAGATTTTCTGCGAATGCAATGGTGTGTTGTTACATTGGGATTGTCTGACCACCATATTTGTAAGTTTTTAGGATTTGTATAGCCGCATAAGTGAAACCATGCTTCATCTGTAAATAAAGTTTTGTTTAAAACTTAACTCGCCTGCCATCTAGTGTCAACTGAAAGCAGCAGGCATGGGCTCAGCATGGTGCGGAGAGGGTTGCTTAGTGTACTGCCTATTCCCATGTACTTTATATTACAAGATGTTTTCCTGGCCCAAATTGCACATGTAGATATGGGATTGTTTTCCTAGTAAAAAAACATGTAATCTCACCAGGGTTTTGCTTCATCTTGTCCATTGAAATAATAATAAATACTAATATCTTTATTTCTAGAAGAGATACAAGATAAATTTACAATAAATACAAAATTACAAGTAAATATAATTAATGGTATTTCCTAGCAAACCGCTGAAAGAGCAAGCCTGCACTCTGAGGGATTATGATTTAAAAAAAAAAAACAATAAATTAGTGAAAGATTGTTGAGATCGGGATTTGCATACGAACTTCACTTAATAGGTATATTTACCTCAGAATGCATTTCGATGGACAATTTCCACCATCATCAGCAGTCGGATCAGCTGATGATGGTGGAAATTGTCCATCGAAATGCATTCTGAGGTAAATATACCTATTAAGTGAAGTTCGTGTGCAAATCCCGATCTCAACAATCTTTAAGTTTGAAATCACTTCACTGTGTATCTTCCCAACTCAAATTATAAATAAATAAATTAGTTACTTCAATAAATAAAAAATAACCTATTTGATTATGTGAAGTTTTATTCTAAATAAATTAAAAATCAATGAATTATTTGTATTTTTTGTGCTTAACTCATAAATGTTTGCAGTTTCACGATGGGGTTACCTTTCAAAGATACTGTTATAATAGCCTTGCATCAAAATTAGCACTATGTCTACATCCAGCAGTTGTGACACTTCTCTATTCAATCAAGTGTAGTGAGTCAGTGTAAACAGGTGATTCATTACATTAGTCAATAGGTTTATTAAGACAATGTGTCACTAATACTGTCAAATCATCCAAATTCTCAGACCTATGGAAATCAGGCAAGATCAAATGTAGGCCTACTACATTACTAATGCAATAATTTATCTATACTTACATTATCCCACATGTCTTCTGAGACTAGTTGTCTTAATTCATACATAGCACGAAGTTGAAGAGGATGATCTTTCTCAGGTCTGAATTGGCCAATGGAGACAATCTTTTTAATATTTCTATGTTTCTTGGGTTCAGATTTAGTTGAGCTCTTTTTTTCATCATCTGTTAAGTTAAAACATATTATAGTACACATTAATGCTATGTACCCTATACACATAATAATAGAATTTATTATTTATTTGTAGTGGTAAAATGAGTCCCTAATGGCATAACAGTAATGGTAAATGAAACTTCATTGTTAATTTTGATTTCAGTAGCACTACTACCAAAATACATGAGCTGTAGAAATAAAATAAAACTTAATGGTAATGTACTAGCATCACTTTCTCTGCATGAATAGATTCATTTTGTGCTTATTAATTTATTTAGTCAGTATATCAAGATATATATATATATATATATATATATATATATATATATATATATATATATATATATATATATATGAGGAGCGTCGATTCAAAACGCGTTTAGTCCACAAATAATGATTTTTCAGGAATGACGAAAAACTGTTTGTGGCCAAACTATCAAACGAATTTGCAATATTTTTTTCTGATCAGAATCAGTAATTAATATATAGTAAAATGTATTGGGTGTGTCAAATAATTCTTTTCATTTACATCTTTTATTGATAGTTAAAGTTTCGAAAATAATGGACTTAATGCGTTTTGACCCAACACTATAATAATAATCACTTAAAAAGATGAAACTTAATATTTTATTTAAGAATTACAATCACATCTTTTCGCGCTAATACAAAGTGAACTATTGCCGAAGTACCAAATTGTCAAAATTTAAACAATTTCTGTTTTTAAGCATTTTAAATCATGGAAAATCCATGCTTCTCTTCTTTTATTATTGACCGCTAATGACATCTGTTTCGGCGTCTGGTAAATACCGCTTTCATTAGAAGAACACGTGCAAAAAATAGACGTCGTAAAGTTTTGCACGTGATCGTGTCTAAAATGTGGACTCAACGTAATTTGCACCAAACCATGTTCTGGACTGAACGCGTTTTGCATCGAACCCCATATTTCAGGCTCAATTTTAACGGGGACAGGTTGCGATTTTAAACAAAAACGTTATGTAGTATCATGCAGAACACCTCAGAGAATGCGAATCCACAAAAAACTACATTATGATAAGAGGTGGACTTAACGCGTTTTGAACCGACACTCCTCATATATATATATATATTTAGAAAATCACACCCTAAATATAAGATTACAATAAATCTAAAACTGCTTTATAAGACTTTTATTTTGTTATTATTATTATTATTATTATTAATAATACAATTTATTATGAATAATAATAATAATAATAAGAGGGTAAGTCAATAAGTATCTGCACCTCGGCTGCAATAATACATTTGTCTGCTAAAGCGTTATTTTGCCTACTTGATACATAATTAGCTATTTTGATTACGTCCATGGTGTGTGAACACTATCTAGTCCTGAATTACAGTAGAGTTTATATTATTTTCGCACTCATAATGTCTCCCACATTCCCTTTCCAGTTTTACTTTCATTCATTTTCTCTTTGAAAAAGTAGATTATACATATGAAGAATGAGTGAGAAAGAATATATCATGGTAATATCCATATTTCTTTATTTTTGTTAATGCTGAATAGGGTGCTTTTTTTCCCATGATGATGGACAGAATAAACACATGGATTGCACTGAATAAATTTGTAACTACATTTCACCCACAACAAACATCATAGCTGAGAAATGGCATCACAAAGCTCGTGCACAATAAAGGTCTGATATTGCACTTGACTCATTATGAAATTTGTCCTTGTCTTTAGGAGGGATAAAATAGTGTTACCAGCAAACTTGCTGCCATATACTTGGCACATATCACAATGCCATTACAAACACTAGAACATAATAATATAATACTTTATTCATATAGACTGTCAATAGGACGTTTTCTTGTCACTTGAATGCATAAACACCTCAATTGGCACTTTCGATTTTGCAAAAAAAGGTACAGAAATTGCAAATGCATAAACACCTCAATTGGCACTTTCGATTTTGCAAAAAAAGGTACAGAAATTGCAAACTTATTAATATTCTTAAGGCTGTAGACTGATCAGCTTCGTCTCTAAGGCCACCATCAAGAATACTACAGAGATAGGTATATGTTCACTAGTTCTTTCAACTCGTTTTCCTGCTACCATACTTCCAGTCATAGGTAGTTTTATGAGAATAACATACAGGACAAAAGGAAACGGAAGTTATCACTGAATTATATGTATGTGCAAACTTACACTTATTTATGGTGCCCCTATTGATTAGAATTATTTTTTTAGAAATGTGCAAAGTTATTTAGAGCTAACTCTTATGATTTTGGTTTTCATAATTTACATGGGATAGAGAATTTTTCTCACAATTGAGGAACATCACTCCAATGTTTGTGAATTCGCACCTTATTGTGCACTACACTACTTGCCCTTTATACACAACTTGGGGAGATAGCTATGCTTGCTGAGAAAGAAATGTATTTACTTGGAACATTTTCAGTTGGAAGAAGATCATAACGGTACATTAATAGGATCTGGCAGTTGACTATCCAAAACAATATTTAACAATCTGGTAGCATAAAAAAGAGACCCAACCATGCAGTCATGATAGTGAACTGCACTTTTCTAAGATCCAGCTCAATAAGATTCATTTCTTTTGTGAAGACTTAATGTATAACATGAAAAACATTGATTCGTTCAGAATTACACCCCTTCCCTGTAGTCAGTACAGCCCCAAAAAGCTATAACTAACAATAATGATTTCAATTAAGTGGAAGGAAAGGAAATAGACATTAAATCCATGTCTGGGATATTAATACAAGTAAGAATCATGAAATGACATGAAATTTTTCAAGCTGATTCTTACTTGTAATGATTTCAATGTTTACAAAAATTACACTAATTACCTTTTTGTGAACTTCTATCATCAGGTGAAATTGGCATTTGTTTTAAATCTTCAACATCACAAGGAGGATAAACACGATGTGTTTTCAGAGGACAAAGCCAGAGGTCATTTATATGTTCCTCGGTCCAACTAGAATTTACCATAACTATATCTGCACATCTTCCAACCCAACCATACATCTGTGAGAAATCATAATTTTCCAATAAAATATGTATGTTCAAACATGGATAAGAACTATGACTGTTATACATCTGTGCTAATGTGTGGGACCAAAAAATATTTACTGTACTCTTCACAATTTACAATATTTTATTCCTTCATTATTAAATTGTAATAGTTTAAATTGATCAAGTACCACACGTATCATAACATTGGAGAGCAGTAATTGGTACTGTCATGGTGATTGTAAAGTAGCAAATGGAGATAGTAATTTTGTACTGGATTCACACAACACAAATTTGTTGTGTTAAATTGGTCTATATTCAGAAAGCCAAATGTATCTGAATTATAATCAAGCCAAGAATGTTTGATGTTAAAAAGGAGTGGGAATATGTAGCCTACCCCAATGTATTTTGTACTTTTAATTGTACAGCATTATCAAGTAATCTTTTGTATCTATGCTACTCCTTAGATCAACGGTTCCCAGTCTCTGGTAGTGGACCCTTGGGGTTCCATTGAAAAGATGAAAGATGTTCATGAAGAATCCTGATTTAGCCTACCATATTCTCTTCTCTCAAAACTTCTCACAAATTTTTCCTCAGCATGTGTTAGGAGTATACGACCAACTATCATTAGCTGCTAGCAGTTGCACATAGCAATGTTACTCTAAATCCTTTTCCAAAGTTGAACATACTCTCATTTCAAACATCGCCTATCCCCACACTTTCTTTTTTCTCTAGGGAAAAACAAATAGAATTTAGAATGTCATTTTTTTTTATCCTTGTTTCATAGTAAGCTTTTCTGTTGTGTACTGGGGTTAAATTTAGTGTATTTGGGTGTTTATGAGTTTCCAAAATGATATAAATGTAAATCATACACAATTAATTCATTCAAGCCAATTCTCATGAATCTGACAGCTTCAAGATAGCACCTACCAACACATTCACAACATTAATATTAATATTATTATTATTATTATTATTATTGTTATTATGGCATTTTTTAGTATTCTGGTGTTTAATGTTATGCAGGTTACATTGTTTTCAGGAGTTCATTATAGATACAACTGGCAGATTGTGACGGGCTTTTCTTACTTTATGCTATAAAGTTCCTTAACTTCTTGGATTAAATCTTCGCCAAAATTCTTCGCCAAAATCTGTGACGACTAATATGTGATTATTCTCAATCGTAGTATATAAGTTTACTGAACTCCTACAAAACAAGGTCACTCATACACCTGTCGTGTCATCACAACACTGCCTGCATAGTCCACATTCCAACGTTCAGTACAACTACCTTTGACACCGGGTGATTGCAAACTTCCTACTCTCAGTCTACTTTCTCTCTCTTTTAACAATTTACCCAGTCTTGATAATATTGATGAAAATTTATATTAACGGGCGCCATCATCAATACGCTTCCTCTTTTCTTTTTGTTATGTATCAGCCCAGACACAAATTAAATTATAGATACACAGGCTATGTACCTACATGCCCCTCGACTAGCTTTTAAATTAACAGTGGAGACGGGAGTTGGGTTCGGATTTACCTTTCGTTTTTTTTTTATTCTGCTTCTTCTTTTTCTCCTTTTTTCAATACTCACTACCAAAGTATGTAACTTAGCACAAAAACCAGCTACTCTCAAACCATTACAAGGATAAGGGTCAAAAATCTGAACTTCACGTTAATTTACTTTGCATAACAATAACCATAATTTATTTAATATATTATTTTTTTTTCTTTTTTCAACAATAACAATCTTATATACAATAAATTACATTTACACTACATTAACCATTCAACACTTTTATTGGTAGGATAATATTTGATTATTCAAGGTTAGTATACCCAATTTTAACTATATAAGTACGTTCTCTGTTCAACAATAACAAATCCTTAATTAATTACTTTAATTTTCTTTCTTTGTTTTTCAGGTATCTACTAGAACGTCTTGTATTATTCTTCTAATTTACTACTGACTTGTGTAGTCATTTACATTTGCAACTTCAGAATAGTTCAATATATATATTATACTGGGTTTTTTTTTTCTTGAATAAATAAAGGTTTTCAATTCATAATCCAGTCCTTACTCTACAGATTACACTCAATAATCCCACCTATGTCTCCTATATTAGTCTATTTGTCAGCTTAGTCCATGAAGAATTGTATTTAAAGATAGATAGAAAAGACAGTCTCATGAAGAAAGAAATAGAAGTTTAGGCCTATACCCACAGAGTGACTGTGGCGATAGACCACCGATACAGGAGCGACGTCTAGATCTTGAGTTACAAACAATCTGACTCCTCTCCTGCAACCGGGAAAATATTAATGGGCCGCAAACAAAAATAAAATTTTGTAAATCGATGTCAGAGGTCCCTGACACTCTCTCCTAGAGGCACGTGGGGCCGTTGTTCGCCTCCAACATCGATGGCTTTCACAATCTCTCATAAATTTCTTTTCTTTATATGTTACTGGTATAGGCCTTGTCTACTACCAGATTTTATTTGTTTGATTCGGGATACTTCCGGCGTTCCCTCACCTCCCCCTTACAATCTCTGGTACTTGCTAATAAACTACTTATCATCAGTACACTACTCGCAATTTCCTATTCTCCTCTTTCTAACCTAACCAATCATTTGTTGTTATCTTTCAACTCACTCTCCTCTTTCTAACCTGACCAGTCATCAGCTATTATCTTTTAACCCCTTTCTTTCTTTAAGTAGAGTTCCCTTCAGCTTATACCATTGATTTAATTCACTCGGTGGTTATTCTAGTTTTCCTACTTCTTACGTTACTACTCTTTAGCATGGGCACCCAATCTTCTTTTGTCTCTAAATTCCCTAGAATTCTAACTGAAACTAATTCACGCCCAGATTAGTAAGCTTCTCTATAACCCCTTTAGTGACTTCTACTTCTACCCTAACATGTAAATTTTCCAATGGTACACACCTAATGCACTACCACTCGTAGGCCTTCTTTTGCCCTTCAATCTTTCCACTTCTTATCCCCCTCTACCATGTTCCATACACCTTCGCTTGTAGATAAATCTCTATAAAAAAAACATAACTTAACATTACAGGCCAGCATGAAATCTATTTATAGATAGTCACCCGTCACCTGAAAGAAACCCAAGTGGGAGGGGCCCTCGTAAGAAGTACTAAGCATGCCCCTTAATTACTTTTCTTCCTTACTCCCCTCGCGTCCTGTCTCAAAAATAACAAAGTTTCTATGAGCATCACCAATTGCCCCTAGCTATGTATTCATTCGTGGAACAATCACCCATGAAACCCTAAAGTGAAGAGATCTATCTGTAGCCTTCAGCGGTTAGGCTCTTGACTGCTCTTTTATAATTAACTTAGACCAGAAATAGAAAGTAGTTGGATTACTGGATTTCATCACTTTACTTCTAGAATTCTCACTTCTATATTTCTATTCTATTCTTCTATCATACCCTACGGCGTCTGATTGCCATACATGACTTAGAAACCATCCTTAAAAAAGGAATATCTCAGTTTTCTCACTCCCCAAACAATAAGAAAAAGTCTAGACGATTATACTCAACCAGTGATGTCCAACTTATCCTCCGATCCTGAGTTGTCTCCCATTACTTCCTGATGTCCATAACTGCTCTTATTCAGAGCGAGCAGTCACGACTCACTCTCACAGCTGATGTTCGCTGTAGCGGTGTCTCGTACTGGCCGACTTGGTGTATTCTTCTGATTAATGACTATCTCCATATAGTCGTGTCAAGGAAGTTCACAACCAGAATTTCCTTAGATGGAAGTCTGACACATCATCATGCCAGAACGTCGCTACCGCTGTCACACATCCCAATCTCGTCTTCTCCCTTCTGCCTTTTCAACTTCTCTCACTCGTAGTCAGGCACGTACTCCTAACTGTCTTTTTGGGATCAGCTCTTCTCCCGTCGACTCACCGTCGGCGCATGCGCACTTCTCTTTTTTCTGTAATTCAAAATAAATTCAGGGCAGTATCGATAGTCATAACAGGGTTCAATATCGATTAATCGAAGTCTCCCAAACCCTTCCTTTGTTTAGAAATGGTTTGCTATCGTCTATTATGCACGTAGCCATTCGCTACGTGACAAGATATCCCCCACTCTGGGCAGATCTTATAAATTTCACACAGTAAAACAATGTTAGCCATCTTTCTTATCTATATTTCTTGCAAGCAGCTCCTCTCATCCCAATCTTTTCTTCCATTTACAGTAGAGTCCCACTAATCTGAACTTAATGGGACAGGACCCTGTACGGATTAAAAGGAATTTGCCTTAAAATACATGTACTGTACTGTAATACAAGCTTTAAATGGAACTATAAAAATAACTTTTTTTTTTTCGTAAATATACCTTTTCCTACAACTCAAGTTTAGTTTTAACACTACTGTATACGTAGACCTAAGTTTTTAACCTACAAACTGATGTAGGATTAACAAAACAAAACATCTTTGTGATTAAAATTCAAAATGTATTGATTGTTCAGTACAAAAATACGTGTCTGGACAAGCAGGGTCTGGATTAGCAAGACTCTACTGTACATCGAAATCTTTTTATTGATTTTCTCAAATATGATTTTTCCAATAAAATGCTATGAGGTATTCTATCTAGAATTCTTGTTGTCTGAACTACCTACTTTTGCCTTCATGATTTAAAAACCAATACAATTCATGGTAAACAATGCAAAGTTGAATCTCATGCCCAAAGTAAGCTTTATTATAATTTATTATTGAGTATCTGACTCTTGATACATTCTTCTGCTAAATGATCAAAACCAGAACTTTTATAAATAAAATCTCTATGTATTACTGTAATTTCAATCTTATTTTTGCAGCCAAGAACACGGTGAGGTTCTACAGAAAGTCAATCACTTTATATCTGATGAAGTCTCCCTCTTCATTTTGAAATAACAATGTTTTTCATATGAGCTTCTTAATTACCATTATATGCAGGTTGCATATGACTGTTTCTGTTTCAATCATAATTAAATGTTTAAATTTTGGGTTTTATAAAACCTCATAATTGATGAAGCAAACAACAGCAGCTGTTAGTAGTTCTCATCTTTTCCGAAAGATGGCAAGCTACAAGGCTATTAAAACTTAATAAGAACAGAATTGATATTATTTTAAATACAGGTTGATTATTATGCAGTCTCATTTGCTGCTATCAAGGTCTCAAGATTGTTCCATGCTAGATAATAATCGTCTTTTCTGATAGATGGCAGGCTACAAGACCACAGGGCTTTTCTTGAACTTTAATGCCAAATAGCTCACATTAAAGACACAAAATGAACTCAATTTAGTATAATATTAAAATTAACATGAACATAATTGATTTTATTTTAAATACAGGTTTGCTTGATAATAATCGATACCACACAGGTTATAATGAACTCCTCCAGTCTACTGAAACAGTCATATGACTTTATTGTCCTTACATTTTATTACATATTATATTCAGTGGAAAATGATGCAAGCATTTGGAAAATATTTTCGGATCAGTATTTACTTTATTTAGAAAATATTTGATTTGTCCATAGTAAATGCAACACTTTTGCATAAATATTCTGTACAATAAAATAATCCACAACATGTAAAACATACTGGTGTTTTGACATATTATTGCAAAATGTAATATTAAAAATATTACCCCAGCAAACAATTTGTAGTAAAGGAGTTTTCCTGCAGTAAGGAACGGACTTCGTGCAACATAACGGGGATTATTGTGAGCAATAACTTGTCCAGATACTCTATGCAGCATTTCAGTGGTAATAGTGGGAAAGTGTGTGTAGCAAGCAACTTTGCAGCCTCCAATGAATTTAAATAGAGGCAATGTAAATGCATATCCCATTGTATCTATGTAAAGATCTGAAATAGAAAACGACAATAAATTAGTATTATGTTTGTTGATGAAATTATATATTGCACAATGTCACATTATTTAGTACTTGTGCCTTGTATGGTATTTATTTTTTACAAAGCTTTATTTTTATGCTTGCTAAAATTTGCCTGGAATCAGACACTTTTTTTCAGTTGTTCACAGCTTGTATTTTTAAAAGAATTTAAGTAGGTAAACACTTCAAACTTCACTATTTACTCTGGAATTTTTTATCAAACATAATTCCACGAAAGATTACGAGTTTATCAATAAATTTGTGACTGCGATGAAACTCATAATCTCAGGTGTGATTTATGAAGACTATTCCACATATCAAATGTAAAGAATTATATAAATAATAATTACTTTTGTTAAACACACACCTGGAACAAATGCAGCAAGTGCTTCAATTCCAAGAAAAACAGACCCTATACTTTGTCCCAGAAGAGTGAAATATGGGTACATTGATGCTTCAACCCATCTTCGTCTTCTCAGATATACAAACTGAACAGGTTCCACCAATGAGGTGTTCAGTCTTTGTTCTGCTCTTTTTAAAATTTCATCAGGTGAAGCCTCTATATCACCAGTGTAAACTATTATTTTTGTTTGTGGATACCTGAAATATGAAAGCTAATTAAATATTCTGTATTCTGTAATACTAAAAGTTTTGACACAATCAAAAAAAAAATTCCAACATTACTCAGCCTTGCACCTCAGTAACTGACAATAGTACCCAAGCTTCTGGAAACTTACATTCTTCAGAAATTTCCCATGACATGGCAATAAATATTTGCTGAAAGCTTCATAATATTACACCTCTAACCAGGATGAATCCCAAGAATGTTTTATTATATAATTAGGCTAATAACATTTTCCAGAAAAATGTTCAAACATTTTATTGTGTAGAGAGTTTGAAAATTATCAATTTGTTAATGAAAGTATTTCATCTTCTATTAAAAGTACTACAACTAGCAAAGAAATATTTTTGGATTGATTCACAGATTTCTTCTTCCTCTATTATTTGTTTATTTCTTTTTATTCAAGAAGGAATCAGTACTGTACAGATATTTTTGCTGAATTATTGTGGACTGTTTCAATAACTTCTATTAAAAGTACAACAACTAGCAAAGAAATATTTTTGGAGTGACTCACTGATTTCTTTCTCCTTATTATTTGTTTATTTATTTTTTTTCAAGGAATTTAAGGAATCCGTACTGTACAAATATTTTTGCTGGATTATTGTGGACTGTTTCAGTTTCTTTCGACATGAAATTATTAAATGCTACTGTATGCAACATGTATTCTGTACAATGCCAATATTAGAGTATGGTAATTGTAATTTCAATAAGTAAAAAGTACCGAGTTTGTATTGCTTTGATGGCACACCATAGAACTTTTTCACCTCCTCCTCCAGCATTGCAATAGGGATGAAAAAATGCAACGGAAAATACTCCATCTTTATTTGCAGCTTCCCTTCTCTTCCTGCAACTCTGAAAAGAAATAAAAAATAATATAAGCCCATATATTATATGTTTTGAGTATCTAAGACATGAAAGGGCGAAAATGCGAGATCCCGACGCAATAATGGGGACATACTAGCTAAGGGACAGAACCCTGACAGAAAACTACTGCTGCCTTGCGGTGTAGGTGGTACTACAAAGGCTAAGGGAGGAAACCCTGAAAGAAAACCCTGGTCCTCCAAGTTGGGGGTTGAGCACAGGGCCAGCAACCCGGTCTCTTAAAAATATAAAACGCTACGTTTCCCAAACAGGATAGAGCTGGACGGATTTATAGGCATCGACTTTGGCTGCGCAAACGGACTCTAGCTTTTGGAACATGGAATGTGCAAGGAATAAATAATAAAATTACAGAAGTAATTAGGGCAGTGGAGACATTGCAAATGGACATTGTGGTTTTGACTGAAACAAAAAAGAAAGGTCGAGGGCAAGTAGTCATAGGAGATTATATCCATATATGGACAGGGGTTGATAAAACAGAGAGAGCAAAATCAGGAGTATCTGTCTTGATAAAGAAGAAATGGATGCAACAACTTGTTAGTTGGAAAGAAAGAAATGAGAGAATAATAAGAATAACAATGTCTATGTTTGGAATCAGTGTAGAAATAATAGGTGTCTATGGTCCGAATAATGACGACACTGAAGAGCATAAGAGAGAATTCTATGAAGGTTTAGCAGAAGTAGCAGATGATTGTCCGGGCAGCAATGAGATATTAATTATGGGTGACTTTAATGGAAGAGTGGGAAAAAAATTCAATGATGAGGTGGTAGGACCTTGGGGAGAAGATATGGTAAATGATAATGGTAAAAGATTGATAGATTTTTGCAAAGGACAAGAATTTGTTATAATGAACGGAAAATTTAAACAAAAGGAGATTCACAAATATACATGGGTGAAACCCTCGAAGAATAAAAAATCAAATCAAAAATTGATTATAGATTATGTGGTTGCTAAAAGGAACCGGGTAGTCAAGATACAAGATGTTAAGGTGAAGAGAGGTGTAGAGTGTGGGTCTGATCACCATATGGTCACCACAAGGGTGGCTTTTCCCTTAAGGGCCATCTTAAAGTTAAAAGAAAAAGAAATGTGTGATGGAATTCCTGTTGTTGACAATCCTAGGTATATGGTACTGTGGCGGAACATTGTCACGCCACCACAACATTGTGCGTAGCACTGCTTGCTCCCAGCAGGCAATGTGAAATCCCACGCCATGCTGGGAGGAAGAACGCCACGCTCCTCTCGCCCCAGACAAAGCCGAGCTCCAGAGAAGGTTGGACGCGCTCCCGTTGTCTCGCGGCATCCTGCAACCTCCACAACCACATGCGGCGTCAAGCAAACTGTTTGTAATTAACATAATTCAATGTATTGTAAATAGTAAATTCAGTGTGTAGATTAAGAGTGATTTGATTAATAAAGTAAGCTACAACATAGCTACATTGGTGACCCCGAAACGAACAACGCATAGGCCCAAAACGCGTCGCGCCACGCGAACAAAGAAACACAGTCTACACGCGCGCTGCAATTTTCCGCATCAGCACCACAATGGAGGAACTCCAACAGGAACTCCTGCAGCTACAAGAAAAATACCAGCTTCTCCAGCAACAGATGCAGACCCGCAGCACTGAAACTCCGCCTACAACGTCGCACACAGTGAACCGAATCACCGTGAAACTTCCGCAATTCTGGCCGGACAAAGCCGCGTTGTGGTTCGCCCAGGCCGAGGCACAGTTCAGTGTTGCTGGCGTCACGCAAGAATCAACGAAGTACGCGTATGTAGTGTCGCAGCTGGACAGCCGCTACGCTGCGGAAGTGGAGGACATTATTACTAACCCTCCCACAGCAAACGCATACACGCATCTCCGAACAGAACTAATACGGCGTCTGTCGCTTTCGGAAGAACAACGTGTGCGGCAACTGCTTATGGAGGAGGAACTTGGGGACCGCAAACCCTCTCAGTTCCTGCGGCACTTAAGGTCGTTAGCGGGCTCCACTCAAGTGCAGGACAACCTCCTCCGCCAATTGTGGATTCAGCGCCTCCCCACCCAAGTGCAGGCCATCCTCCAAACTCAAGCGGAAATCCCCTTGGACAAGGTGGCACAGCTCGCTGACAAAATATTCGAAGTGACTCCCCCAACCATCAACTCCGCTTCTGTTCACGCGGTAACCACCCCTCCTAGTGGTGAAGTGTGTGTGCTAACCAAACGACTTGACGAGCTCGCGCAACAGATGGCAGCACTGCAGACCTCCTTCCAAGCACGCTCACAGTCACGTGACAGGTCAGGACGCTCCAGCAGAAACTCCAACCCCAGGAACGATGGAACTTGCTGGTACCATCATCGCTTCGGTGATAAAGCCCAGAAGTGCACCCCCCCTTGCAACTTCTCAACAAACTCCAACGGCAACCAGTAATGGCGGTAAATGGTTGCCCAACAGGAGGGAGCCGCCTCTTTGCAATGGATCGAAACAGCAGGTATCGATTCCTCATAGACACTGGGTCCGACCTCTGCTGCTTCCCACGCCATTTCCTGAAAGGGAAACGACCAAATGCTGACTATGAACTCAGCGCAGCAAATGGCTCCACCATCAAAACATACGGGATCGTCACACTACAACTGAACCTTGGCTTGCGACGAAATTTTACATGGAGATTCGTCATTGCTGATGTTGAGGTCCCAATAATAGGATCAGACTTTCTGGCATCTTTTCACCTTCTTCCGGACTGCCATAACCAACGCCTTGTCGATGGCATCACAGGTATGTCCACGCTCTGTCAACCCGCTGGAAACTCACAACCAAGCATCAAAGCCTTGTCTAGCACATCCTTGTACCATGACATCCTACACGAATTCCCTGACCTGACCCGCCCACCAGGAACCCACAGAACAGTGCGTCACTCTACTCTCCACTACATCCGCACCACTCCAGGACCCCCTATATCCTGCCGCCCTCGTCGCCTTGCTCCTGACCGTCTACAAATCGCCAAACAAGAGTTTGACGTCATGCTCCAGGAAGGAACCGCACGCCGTTCAGAAGGACCTTGGGCATCGCCTCTACACCTCGTGCCCAAGAAGAACGAAGGTTGGCGACCATGTGGAGATTACCGTGGCCTCAATGCTAGGACCGTTCCAGACAGATACCCGGCTCGTCACATCCATGACTTCAGTCACCAACTCCGTGGATGCACAACTTTCTCGGTGATAGACCTAGTGAAGGCCTACACCCAGATACCTGTGAACCCTGATGACATAACAAAAACCGCAATCACCACACCCTTTGGACTGTTCGAGTTCCCATTCATGACGTTCGGCCTACGCAATGCAGGTCAGACCTTCCAGCGTTTTATTGATGAGGCGCTCGCTGGTCTTGATTTTACATTCGCCTATGTCGACGACATCCTGGTCTTCTCCCGAGACCCAGAGGAACACAAGGTCCATCTGCGAGCTCTCTTCACACGCCTCACAGAGCACGGTATCCTGGTGAATGCCAACAAAAGTGTCCTAGGCTCTCCAAGTGTCACCTTCCTTGGATACGAAGTATCTGCTTCTGGTACACGTCCACTGCCTGACCGGATTGCTGCCCTGCAGGCCTTTCCCCTCCCTAAGACTGCGCGTGAACTTCGGAGATTCTTAGGGATGATCAACTTCTACCGTCGTTTCCTTCCATCTGCATCAGAGAACCAGGCCCCTTTACACGCTGCTGTATCCAGTTTACGGGGATCACAGCCTGTACCATGGACACCAGAGTTGGAGCACACATTCATCGCCTGCAAAGAAGCCCTTGGTAAGGCAACTCTGCTAGCCCATCCCGTCCCAGAAGCACCTTTGGCTCTTTTCACAGACGCATCTGGCACTGCCGTAGGAGCCAGCCTTCAACAGAAAATCGGCAATAGTTGGGAACCGCTAGCCTTCTTTTCCAAGAAATTAGCACCCCGGCAACTCACATGGCCCGCATACTACCGCGAGCTCCTCGCTGTATATGAAGCCGTCCAGCACTTCAGACACATCCTTGAGGCGCATCAATGCACCATCTTCACAGACCACAAACCCTTAACATATGCATTCCAGCAACGCCGTGACAAGCTACCCCCTGTGCAGTTGAACCAGTTATCATTTATTGCCCAATTCACGACAGACATTCAGTACGTCACAGGCGCCTCCAATGTCGTCGCTGATGCATTTTCGAGAGTGAACGCAGTATCAAGCCATAATCTTGACCTTTCTGCCCTGGCCCAGTCGCAAGACGGTGATGAAGAACTCAGTGCACTGCTACGCGGTGACTCAGCTCTCCAACTCCAGCAGATCCAGGTCCCAGGAACTGACATCACACTATACTGCGACACCTCCACATCACAACCTAGACCCTTTGTCACCACACCATACAGAAGGCAAGTCTTTGAATCTCTCCACTCCCTCAGCCATCCTGGAACTAGAGCTACAGCACGGTTGGTTTCAGAACGTTTTGTATGGCCACACATACAGAAAGAGTGCCGCACTTGGGCTAGATCATGCCAGCAGTGTCAGAGAGCAAAGGTCAGTCGCCACGTATCTTCACCTTTAGGCACTTTCACACCACCTTCTGGACGCTTCCAACATGTACATCTGGACCTCATTGGCCCTCTACCACTGGTTGGAGCCTTCAGGTACTGCCTGACAGCCGTGGACCGTTTCTCTCGGTGGCCAGAAGTATGGCCTCTAGAACGCATCACGGCAGAGGATGTGGCTGAAGCTTTCTTCACGTGTTGGATCTCTCGCTTCGGATCTCCAGCCCGCATCACGACCGACCAAGGACGCCAGTTTGAGTCGCAGTTGCTGAAGAACCTGGGCAATCTGACTGGCACTTCTAGGTCCCGCACTACCAGCTACCACCCTTGCGCCAACGGCATGGTGGAACGTTTCCATAGGCAACTCAAAGCAGCTATAATGTGCCACCCCGGCATGTCTTGGATCCAGGCCCTACCACTTGTCTTACTTGGTATCCGCAGTATGCACAAGGAAGACCTTGGAGCCTCTCCGGCAGAGATGATCTACGGGGAACCCCTTCGTCTTCCTGGAGAAATGCTGTGTGCAACGGGAAGCCTACAGGCCGAGGATGCATCCACCTATGTTGTAAAACTTCGACAACAAATGGACAGGCTACGTGCACCACCAGCTTCCCGACACAGCCCCCGCAGCACCTTTGTGTTTAAGGACCTTGCCACGTGCACCCACGTGTTCCTGAGAGACGATTCAGTTCGCGGTGCTCTCCAACCACCGTATGTTGGTCCTTACCGTGTGGTCAAACGTACAGACAAAACTCTCACGCTGGATCCGTGCAACAAGCATGTCGAAGTCAG
Source organism: Ectobius pallidus (assembly GCA_964059195.1). Classification (NCBI taxonomy): domain Eukaryota; kingdom Metazoa; phylum Arthropoda; class Insecta; order Blattodea; family Ectobiidae; genus Ectobius; species Ectobius pallidus. Next base: position 100,756,646 of record CAXKWD010000001.1, read on the forward strand.
CATTGACAGAGTGAAGCCTGCCTTTATTTTTGCTGAAGATCCCATGCCCCTACCACCACTGGCATCACAGCCCAACGACGGCATCAGTTCAGCAAGAGCACACAACACCACAGACAACATGAACACAGGTCCACCAACAGTTCCACCATGTGACAAGAAAGTGACAACACGTTCAGGCCGGTGTGTGAGATTCCCAGCACACCTTCTGACGTAACCACTTAACTTCGTGGGGGGCTGGTGTGGCGGAACATTGTCACGCCACCACAACATTGTGCGTAGCACTGCTTGCTCCCAGCAGGCAATGTGAAATCCCACGCCATGCTGGGAGGAAGAACGCCACGCTCCTCTCGCCCCAGACAAAGCCGAGCTCCAGAGAAGGTTGGACGCGCTCCCGTTGTCTCGCGGCATCCTGCAACCTCCACAACCACATGCGGCGTCAAGCAAACTGTTTGTAATTAACATAATTCAATGTATTGTAAATAGTAAATTCAGTGTGTAGATTAAGAGTGATTTGATTAATAAAGTAAGCTACAACATAGCTACAGTACACTTGCTACAGGAAAGTAGTGTGAAATATTTATACCAGCAAAGGCTCACGAAGGTATTAGTGGAGGTGGATGAAGATTGGAATGCTGAACAATTGTATGAGTATATGAAACAATCTATTATGGGTGTAGCGGAGGAGGTTATAGGAATTGAAAAGAAAAATAGAGGGAAAACAGAATGGTTGAGTAAGGAGGTATTAGAAGTAATTGAAGAAAAGAAAAGGTTATACCAAAGATGGTTGAATACGAAAAGTGAAGAAGATTTAGATGAGTATAGGATGTGTAAAAGGAGGGTAAAGAAGATAGTTAAATTATCTAAAGAGCAGTGGGGGAAAGCTTGTGGGGAAATAGAACATACACTGGGATATAGGAGATCTGCAGAAGCGTGGAAAGTATTAAGGAAAATGAGGACTGTTAATAATCCTTCACCGGTGGTACAACTTGTTAGTATGGAGAAATGGGAGAAGAATTTTAGAGAGTTATTGACTGAAAAAAGAGGAGTATCGGTAAGTGAAAATTGTGATGATAGATTGTTCTCAAGTATGGAGCCGATTTTGGAGGAGGAAGTTCAGCAGGCATTAACGAAGGCAAAAAAATGGTAAGGCAAGTGGACCAGGAGGAATTGTGATTGAATTGTGGAAATATGGTCCCCATGTATTACAAAGACTCATATGTAAAATGTTCAATCAAATTTTGGAGGGGGATGAAATTCCGGAAGACTGGACTTGTCGTATATATCGGCTATATATAAGAAAGGTGACAGGAAGGACCCAAATAATTATAGGGGCATTAGTGTAATGTCTTCCATAAGTAGAATTTTTAGTAGCATCCTAAAGGATAGATTGGAAAGAGCACTTGAGGGAAGAATATCAGAGGATCAGGCAGGCTTTACTAAGGTAAGTTTTGTATGGATCATATATTTGGCATTAGACAGATCACCGAAAAAGCATGTGCTAAAGCACAAGAAATTCATCTTATTTTTGTCGATCTTGAAAAAGCATATGACTCGATACCGATTAAGGAGCTATGGACAGCAATGGAAAATATTGGCATTGGAATTCCGATAATTTTGGTAATTAAAAGATTGTACCAAAAGAGTCGAGCAGTGGTGAAGGTGGGGAAAAAATTGTCAACCCCATTTACAACGACAAAGGGTCTGAGGCAAGGATGTGGTATGTCCCCAACTCTCTTTAAGATATATATTCAAAAAGTCTTAGAGAGATGGAATCGGTCATGTAAAGGTATGGGAGTTCCAGCAGGATGTGAAACAATACACTCTCTTTTGTTTGCAGACGATCAAGTGTTAATTGCGCAGTGTCGTGAAGATGTTAAATATATGGTGAGGAAGTTACTAGAAGCCTTTAATGCAGGAGGGCTCAGTGTGAACATGAGTAAAACCGAATATCTGGTGGTGAGTGGTAGAGGGAGAGATATTATCTTGCCACAAGGAACGATTAAAGCTGTGAGAGAGTTTAAATATTTGGGTTCTGTTATCCAGGAAACAGGGACATGTGAAGCGGACATGGATTATAGAATACAGCAAGCGAGAAGGGCTACAAAAATGTTGAATGGAGTTTTGTGGAGTAGGACAATCTCTAAACAGATAAAGAAAAGGATTCTTCAAACTGTAGTAGAATCTATACTAACTTATGGGGCAGAGGGTTGGACGCTTGTTGAAAGCCAGAAACGTAAAATACAAGCGGTGGAAATGGATGGAATAAGAAGAAGTGCTAGAGTATCAAGATGGGAAAGGAAAAGGAATGAGGAGATAAGGAAAATAATGGAAATGGAAGAACCTGTGATAGAGAGAATTGAACATAGAATCTTGCAGTGGTATGGACATGTGAAAAGAATGGCAGAAGAAAGATGGCCAAAGATTCTTCTGGAATGGTCACCGCGTGGAAGAAGGAAGCGTGCTCGGCCAAGAAAAACATGGAGAGCTAGTGTAAGACAAATGATGAGGGACAGACGAATACAGGAAGATGAATGGCAAGATCGAGAAAGGTGGAAAGAGGGAATTAAGGATAACCGCTGAAGAGTGGAGAAGCCCACAAAAGTAAAAAGTAAAGGGTATACACTGAATACCACCCGGAATTAAAAACAGACAAGTTGACAAAAAGTTATTTTCAACCTGCAATCATTCGAAAGCAAATACTATATGCTATTATCCTTTTATTTTCAATTATAAGCTAGTTTTTTCAGGCCCCTGACAAATCTCCAATTTTTACGGCTACAAAACCAAACAAGGAGCATGGAGTAGTTTCATCACATACTCGTTTTTCGTAGATTTTGGATTCAGATCTCACGGCCGGCCAATCTCAGTGTTTCCATAGAAATGTAGGATTAGAATAATTTAATTATCCTCGACTTTTAAAGTACATAGACTAATGCAATGACCTAACAATATCGAGAGGCATGTAAACTTGGATTGACAAATGCAATATGAATTCCAGTTTATCCTAAAACTGGGAGTGTATAATAAATTCATAGAACTAAGTTATGTGCAGATTTATTTGTGCTTGTGTGTGTGTGTGGGTGTGTGCGTGTGTGTGAATGAGATAGTCTTGAAAGCTAAAAATTGCAGATATGGTGAACTTGGCTCTAAAATGAGGACTTATTTCAAACAATATTATTGAAAAAGAATGTGACAGATGTACAATCTTTTGTTATTTTATTCCTTCAATACAATGTGTGAAATCTACCTACCGAACTTTCTTCAGGAAGGTAGATAATGCTTTGGGACTTTAAGTTTTCGTACCTGCAATAAGTGTGAAATTTTACAAAACAGCTCTCCTTGTTATAATTACCTTTAAAGATGCTTAAAATAACACTGTTAAGCAAATTATATTGCAAAATGTTGCAAAACTTGTTGGATTTCAGGAAATGTTTTCATGGAATACAGTTGAAATATTTTACGTTTGCAAATGGCTATATTTAAGTACCAGTAACAAAACTTCTCTCATTAGAGGCTGCCACATAGACAAAGTGATAAAAAATAGATTGTGAGTCAAAATGAAATTTGAAATATCACAGATATAAAGACCCAAAAATTAAAAAAATCTCTACATAAGTCATACAGTAATCAATTCTTGGGTCATTCCACAGTTCTGGGTGTGACACTTTTGAGCTTATTTAAGAAGTTTATCATTTTATATTAATTAAGTTTATGAACCTATAGTTTTCTAATTTTTATTATGTAATCCTGAGCTGCTAATGTTCTTGTTCACAAAATTTCAGATTTATACAAATACTGGAAAGCAATAATAAAAAAAAATACTTACTGTTCTGGGTGTGACTGAATTGTCCAGTGCTTTTAGATATGAACATAGAAAAAGTAAAAACTCTGTTCTGTGGTTAATCAAAGAGACAAATAGAATTTTATTTTAGTTAAGGTGGAAGTTTCTTAAATGGAATATGTAAAGGTTTTAAATATTATTTACATTTTTATAGATGAACGGAATTTTTGAAAATGTTTGGGTGTGACGTTCTGGGTGTGACAAAAAAGGACAAGTGAGAATTAAATTCATCTTTGAAACTATTTATTGCAATACTTTATTTGTTTACACATAGTCACTGTTTTACGACTGTTTAGCAATGTTTAAGCAGAATTTTGCCGAAGAACTGAAAACAAATTGACCTCTGTAATTAATTATGGTAATTTTTGTGTTCTGACTTTAGGAACGATCACAGACATACTTTGGCCAAATCCAAGATTTTCCTGATGGTTGCATATATTTGAGAAATAGTTTATCATTCTCGTAGTCGACTTCTCTCACTTCATCATAAAATTCCTTTTTAATGCCGCAAACTTTACAAATTGCTTTTCCTAAAGAGTGCCTAGATTGATAAGGACTTTTTTTGGGAGTTCAGATAATATCAGATGACTTAGATTTCTTCACTTTCTCCCTGTGACGTGGCTGTCTCCCTTTGTCTCTTAGTCTTTTAAGCTGAAGGGCTTTTCCATCACGGTTTATTGCCCGTTTTGCTTTCAGTATTCTTTCTTTATCCCTCTGCCGCTATTTCCTTTAATATTCCTCATGAACACCTTCATTCTACTTCATTTTGTCCCTGAATTTCTTTGTTTTTAATTAGAACTCTTCTGTGATAAGATATAAAAATACTGTAATTAGAAGTGGAGAGCCAAGCAACCAATATATTGGAGATGTCACACCCAGAACACATTTTTAAGCTAGTTGCATTGCAGATATTTAAAAAAGTTGTTATTGAAAGTTGTAGAGCATGTGTTTAACCTCACTTCTGGGAATCAGTAACATGCTGTCATACATATATCCACTATTAAACAAACTTTTACATGTTTTTGCGTTCCGGGTGTGACAGAAAATAGTAATGTTATTTTGACTAATAGGAAAGGTAGATAATTACTTTTCCAAAATATAATCACTTGAATAACACAAGAGAAGTAGTATCTTCAAGATAACACAACAATAAAAAAAGTCAGTCGTTAGTTCTGCTGATCTCAGAGTTGTCAACTTATGCATAAATGCACCAGTTTCTTTTTAATATATATAAGTTCAAGTTTGGAAGTTGATTACACCAAGAAATGAAGTGCATTTCAAATTTCCATACTAAATTAATAATCAGTAATTAACAATCTTTATTTTGATATGGAGTTTCCTATAAATTTGTGCAATTTATTTTTCAAACCTTGTGGGCCACTTCACATGGAATGACCCTTTTTCAAAACTGAAATTAAAGATTTATTTTAATTGCCAAATAATGTTTTGTAATTTTGAATGTATTTTTCACCTCTATGTTAACTAATAAAAAGAAGTAACATTTATCATGTCAAGTGAAGTATAAAATAAAATTTCTCAAAATATCCAAAGAAATAATTAAGGAAGTTTACACCGAAATCAGCCATATCATTTCACCAAAAAATCAGGCTTCTGTTAATAGTACAATCTAAAGCTGAGTTTCATCTTAGTGAAAACAGCCTTTTGGCTAGTGTGACCTGAAATCCAATGTTACGTTATATAGCAGGGGTGGCCAGTGACCTTAACTTTGGGAGCTGCAAATTTATGAAGCTGTTCAAAGCGAACCACATTGTTTATATTACACATAGCCTATAAACATTATTGTTCAATTACACAACAAGAAATAAGATTTTACTTTTGAGAAGTGCTTTTTCAAGTGTTCATTTCTGCTGTTAGTTGTTTGAAATCTGGCTGATAATTGGTACACAGTTCGCACGAGTTCACTTAAATGTTCATCAGTTAGATTTAGATTTAATGAACTTAAGCATTCAATACAGAGATTCACATACATAAGTAGTCCCAAATATCGAGATAAGTCTCTTAGCACACTTTTGTTAGTAGGTATTTTTCTTCTGGAACTTTCTTCCAAAATTCTATAGCCACCACTTCGTCCTTTTAGTCCTTCGTCCTCTTGCAGTTCTAGTGCTCCAACTCGACTCCAACCGTATCTTTTGAAATTGGTGATGAGACAGGACAGGCATCCCCCACAACAACAGCAAAAAAGAATTTTCCAGGAATGAAAATGAAGTTTTAAGTGTTCTCATATCATTAAATCTGCCATTGATTTCTTTAGCAAGACCAGTCATTTTACAAAAATAATCTTCTGTTTCCATCTGAACGTCAGGAAGAGTTTCAGTAATTTTCTTCAGACATTTGAAATGAGGGAATGTTTTAGTCTCAAGGTCTTTCCGAAAGAGTCTTAATTTGCTCTGAAAACTAAATACACTCTGCGCTAAATCAGAAATAATTTTTTCACTTCCTCGTAATATGTTTTCATTAAATTATATTGACTAATATATACTTTTTAAAATCTGGTTTCAAGAGTTGTGGCCACCCCGTTATATAGCATACCATACCCAGGTTTGCATAAGTAGCCTATGTAAATACAAAATTTACAGAACTGCCAAATCAACTTCAAAAGCTGCTATTTTGTAAGCATTAGCCAAGCCACTTAGGAACACAATTACGGTAATGTTTCTTTCTACATAAGCCACTCAGTCTGCCTGCATAAGAATTAGATTTCCCCCATTAATTAACTGTGCATTTCTCAACTTTCAATTATACTTTCTTCACAACAGTAGGTTTTTAACTGCTTCTATGGACAATATTTTCTCACAACTTTGTTGTTTCACTATCTGGTCTGAAATTGTAGATCTATTCAGAAGGCTGATTTGTATGTAACGGATAATATTATTAATTGTAAATGTTTCAATTTAGCTGGTTAGAGCTATACTAGTACTGGTACTGGTACGGAATTAAACAACACGGAGAAGTGGCATCATGATAAGACAGGTAAAAAAAAAGAAGACTAGGGACTGTCATTATTTAAAATCTATAGCATGTATTATTTGAACATTTTCTTAATTCTGTAAGCACAGTAGGCCTATATGCATAACAGCTTCTAAGATTCCAGCACTACTGGTTTCAGATTTTTCTGAATGCCTTGATTCTCTTTTAAAGCAAACCTGTTAAGTGCTTCAGCTTTGCTGCAGCAAATTAGATCTGAAAAATGAATGACCATGACCACTGCCTTCAAGGCAGTGCCATGACAGTTCATGCAGGAGAACCCGTAAAGCGAGATCTGAGATTACTTCACCGCTGCTGCAGCAACCATAAGCAAACCTGCAGCAGCTTTACATTTGCTTTAAAAAAGAATGCAAGGGTATTTGGGGAGGTGTGCTGTAACCTCCAATTAAGCACAACCGAGAAGCAGGCGTACTGTAGTAGATGAATCGATTCTGGTGGAAAAACATGCAGGAATACATGATGAACTAAAAGCAAACATGCAAAATGAGCCCTCTTCTAATATTGTATACTTGTATACTTCCAGTTCCTCCCATTATGTTTTAAAATCCATACCCTGAACAAATCAATTATAACCTGAACTGTCAACTCACCTTTTTTGAAATTATAAAAAGAATTGGTAAGGCAAAAGTCACTAGTACTATAAGTACACCAAGCAGGAAGACTAATTGCAAGAGCATTGACCTGTAATTTAATTAAAACTGATCAGAAATATCGTGTTTTTTATTCAGAAGAGGTTAACTTAATGTGGTATTTCAAGCCCTTACATCCAGCAACAAATATTAAGATGCAATAGAGACATTGAGACTTGGTGATGTGGGTGAATACGTTCACTCCACGTAATATAAATTATAACGCCACTCTATTAAGATATACTACACTGTGGAGTAATGACATATCACGTCAGCTAGTAGGCCTGTATGGTGGCTGTATAGTGTATAGTGTATACAGCAGCTGCGATCAGCTGTTTTTGTACAGTATCGTACAAAGTTTACAAATCACTGCTAAGTCAAATAAATAAAAATAAAACGTTGTCTCGTGTTATTTATTTAGCATAATTATAAATGTGTATTATTACAGTGAGCAAAATAATTTCGTTAATAAAATGAATGTGTTCCCGTTTACTTTAAAATAATATTATCGTCACATTTATAGTTTGCACTTGATTGTTTTGTTTGGACTGTAGTCTGTGAAATATGAACGCGAGTAAAGATCTCGTGTTGTGTTTGTGACTTTCATCGTTTTCATTCTTATCTCTTTTGAATGAGTAGACCTTTATGAACGAGTACTAGACTTTGTCTTATTTTTCAAGTGACTGGGAATTGATAAATCATATTACTTCTACTATCTTTCTTAATGAAAAAAGTGCGCAATGTTCCAGATTTTGAAGACATTTGGCCCTGCAGATTCTATGATAATCCTGTCGTGGGCGTTTTAAGATAATTCACAGGATGTTGCTTTCTTCAAATTATGGAACTTTGTAAACGGAAAGGTAAGAAATAGGCGATAAGTTGCCGAAGTTTGCTATGTTCATATAAGGCACGGGTTTGACTCTTATTTGATCGTGTTACTCCAAACACTTGATTGTTATCAAATAAAGTTTTGTAAATTGCGATAGTAATTGTTAGTAATAGTTTTGTTTCATTACGTTAGTCCATTAGTGTCGCCTAAATATTAAACTTTTAATTATAAGCCTGTGTCATCAGCGTAGGATGTTGATATAGTCTTCAGTATGGTAAGCTTATATGCAATTTCTACGTCCAATTTCAGAGGTTAGTTTCTTGAATATTCTGCAGTAAACACCATATTTAGGATTTTATTTAAAAAAGATGTCTCTGAAAAATTCACACGTACAAAAAGTTAACAGATTCTGGCCCAGACGTTAATATCCAAGCAATATCCGAATCTAAGTGGTCATGTTCAGGTTAGGTTAGGAGAGTAAAGCAGTCCATTCGAAGTAGATGGTCATGGTATAGTAAGTGGTATTCGGAAGCCCTATTGAACATTGTATAAGAATGTTAAGTATTTTTATAAGACAGCTATCCAAAAATCACTTATTGCAAACACAGAATTGCCAGGGCTAAACTATTCAATTCAATTCAATTTTATTGCTGTTCTGTATAATGTTGCTTTACATTTCAGATACATTGTCAGTTTACATATTAGTGTTCAAATTATACAACACATATAATACATATAATACGACCTCCCGGTTTATCTACCGCTCTCCAAGAACATTCTTTATGCTGACGACACCAACATCCTAATTTCTGATATAGACAGCGCTCAGCTTCAAGCTAAAGCTAACAAAACTTTGGAAAATCTCCAGGTTTGGCTAAATTACAATAGACTGCACCTCAATATTTCCAAAACTAATTACATCAATTTTTGCCCTTTCTCCCTAGCAAACTTACAAATTATGTTTAATAATGTTTGCTTAAAAGAAGTTGTTTCCTCTAAATTCCTGGGTATTTGGGTTGACTCCAAGTCATCCTGGAATACACATAGCCTATCTTCCACCTTGCTGGAAAAGTATGTAAAATCACTTATGCTTTGAGAATTTTAAGTAGATTCTGTAATATTGAACTGCCCCGTACTCTTTATTTCGGCAATATCAACTCTGTAATTTCCTACGGCATCCCTTTCTGGGGAACCTCTCCCAATCTAGCTCGGATATTCAAACTCCAGAAGAGGATTATCAAAATTATGATGCATGTTTCCAAGCCTCTTTTCAAAAAATTAAATATTCTTCCTGTCCCTTGCATCTTCATTCTAGAGACTGTCTGCTTCATACATTCAAACAAACCGAAATTTCCAAAGAACTCCCATCACCATAACCACGACACGCGAGGAATTAATGATTTTCACCTCACATCCCACCGAACCTCCAGAAGTTTAAAATTCATCAATCACACGGGTCTAATTCTGTACAATAAACTTCCCCACTCTTTTAAGCACACCAGTCCAAAACTTTTCAAAACCAAAGTGAGAAATCTTCTTATGGAGCATGTTTTCTATAGTACTCAAGATTTCATCTCTGCCAATTTACTGACTCTATAAATTTATTTTTACTGGAAAATAATTTATGGAGTAATTGGAGCTATGTGATTTCTCCTGATCTCTCCTCTTTCTCTTTTCCTCTCCATTTCTATAAGTCAAAATTGAATCACAAGTAAATGTCCGTGTCTTATTGTACTCTGTATTATTTTGTTCTAATGTCTGCATTTTATATGAGTGTGTACTGTATGTATAAGTTAGGTATGTTTTGTTTAATATTTTTTTTAGTTCTTAAGTATGACGAAGCCTTTGGATTCTTGTAATCCCTAATGGTGAATAAATATTATTATTATTATTATTATACATCATACATACATTCATTCAAACCATGCAACAGTAAACAATATAACATACATACAGCATACATGTATTCATCACACACCATACATCGTTGAAAGTTAGTAAACACATGATATGAGCTATTGCCTATAAATTTTATTATCTTTTATTATCTAGCACCACATGTAGAGTTTCATTAAATTTGAGAGTTCAAATGTTCATTAATATCATAAAAAGACTTATCAATCAAGAAACTTCGAAGAAGTAGGCCTACTTTAAATTTCCTGCTATTTTCATTGTTTTTTATTTGTATTGGTAATGCATTGTATAGCTTTATTCCAAAAGCTGGGCATCTTTTCTGTCATTTGAAGTCTGTATTGGGGAAGGTTAAGTGCATATTTGCCTCTTGTATCATGGTTGTGAATATCTGATAGAGTTTGCTTTTGAATTTTATGCTTATGTAAGTGCAGTATAGTTCTGTAGATGAATAAACTTGGTAGAGTCAGAATTTTGAATTCTTTGAATTTGTTCTTACAGGTCTCATGATTTTTTAAATTTCCAAGATATCTAACCGCCCTTTTTTGTAATATGAAAATTCTATTTAAATTTTGTTGTGATGTATTGCCCCATAATTCAATTCCATAGGAGAGTAATGAGTGTATTAGTGCAAAGTAGATAATTTGAAGAGTAGTAATTGGGACATATGTCCTTAAACATCTAAGGATGAAGAGATTTTTACTAATTTTATCAGCTAGTTAATCAATGTGCGGGGTATAGGTAAGCTTTTTGACTAACATGACTCCAAGTAATCGAGCTTCGTTTACATTTTTTATGATTTCAGTGTCAATTTTTAGTTGATATAAATTATTTATATTTTTGAAGCCAAATGTAATCATTTCACATTTCGTAGGGTTCACGCTTAGGTTTGAGTTTTGAAAATACTCAACAATATTGTTAACTGCTTCGTTTAACCGTGTCTCCAATCTAACAATATTTGAGTCACTCGCTGTGATAGTTGTATCATCTGCAAACTGAACAAGAGCCAATCCATGTGAAAGTGGACAAAGGTGGTTACATCTTTTTTTTATGAGACATAGACATGTTATATATCAGAGTAAAGGTAAAAGACTGTAGAATTTGAAAATAGATTCACAATTCTATTAAATTAAAGGTATCTATATAATAACAACTGCTGAAATGTGTATTTTTTTCGTTGACTGAAATTTATAATTTAACATGTTGGCTAGTACTGCATTATACTCATGGAATCAGTAGATTTGCTGCAATTTTTAATTTCACCCACAAAAGCACAAATAAGTGAAGATTTTGTCATCATAAAACAAATTTTTAAGATGAGTTTCAGTGAAGATATTCATCAAATCAATTTTCAAGGTACCCTTGTCACACCCGTCACAAAAAACATGTAATAGTTTGGGTAGAAAGCAAAGTAATCATGGTATAAAATGGAAACTTGGTAAAAGTTAAGATATTTCAATACAGAAGACACACCTAAAATATAATTTTGAAATGCCTACTATTTTGGCTTAATTTTGATGTGACGGGTGTGACACATGTTGTGTGACGGGTGTGACATATGTTGTGTGACAGGTGTGACACTTATGGAAAATGCCTTTTGCAGCTTTTGTATAGTGATTATTTCATGCAGATGTTGAATAAATCATATGTTTTCATTATTACTATCTTTTAAATGGCTCTTGGACTTCTGTGGTACAGAACAGAACTTCGTAGTTTGCAAGACAAAGAAACTACGATCTACCAGCTTTGGCTATGGATGACACGGATGACCGGTGGAAATGTCACAAATGTTTTAATGGTGGTAATGAAGTGAGGTAAAGATCTAGTGATCCCTATAGAGGCCATGAAGGCTTTTAGGATTCAAACGTTCAACCTCCAACAATTTTAGACTTTTAGCACATGAAGGTGGTAAGGTTGTCAGTCTTATGCACTGGCTGCCTTTACCCCAGAATTGCTTCTGGTACCCATTTCTGTTAGAAGATGAGTTGACCTCAGGGCCATAGTGCCAGCAGAAGAATTAGGGCAATTGAAAAATCTCAAAAACCTCATCAGGAATTGAACCTGTGCCCTTCAGGTTTGTAGCACAGTGCCTAAACCAGCAGCATGACATTGTACCCCAATAAAGAAGTGAGAGTGATAGCCTAATTAATTTTTTGCCTGATTTCTGTACTGGTAACTGTGTATCTTAGAACTGCTAAGAAATTCAGACAGACAATACCTCTAACAGCCGATGAAATGAGTAGGCCTACATGGAAACAAATGAAGGAGAACAGATAGAAAAACAATCAGCCAATCTAAATATAGCTACACAATATTATTTTTGTACGAGAGACAACAAAAATGCCCTGGTGACAAGAATAACCAGATCCACATCAATTCAGTAAAAGTTTGTGAAGAGCTCAGGCTTCCAAGTAGTCCAGGATTTTAGAGTAGAGGACAACGAAAACTGCCCAACTAGTACCGGAGGAACATTTCACTTCACAACTTTACACAAGCCTGTTAAAAATATCGACAGAGTGGAAAAAAGACTAACAAGGGAATTCTTTTTTATGCTGAGATCATGTGCTGGGATTCCCCAGGATTGGTATATTATCACAAAAAATTTTCATGAAATTCATGCAAAATGGTACAGAGGCAGAAGGTGCAAAGTGTGGTTAGCGTTGCAGATTACAGATCCATCGGCCTGGGTTCGATCCCCGGCACCACATCAAATTTTTCTGAGGTTGGGAGGTCTGGTAAGGGTACATTCAGCCTCATGATTCAAATTGAGGAGCTACTTGAAGAGAAGTATCGTCTCCGGTCATGAAAACCACCATTAATGGCCATGGGTGTCGGCATGCTGACCACATGCCCCCCAATCCTACCATCTGCCTACGGTAGATGATGCAGCGGTCGGGTGGAAGGCCAAGTCCCTCCAGGGACGGAGTTAGTTTAGTTTTTAAGTCTCGGTTATAAGTTGATGTTGTCCCATCCGACATGTCACACCCGTCACGTCACACCCGTCACACTGATAAAGTAAATTTTTAATAACTATATAAATATTTTTGTAAAATCTAATTATGCATTTCAGTATGTTTATCAGTCCTCTTGCTTGAAAAAATAAAACAAATATAGTGAAGCTAATCAATTCACAGAAATTTCAATTAAACCTACATAAGAAAAAACCTTTGTCCAATTATGGTCACACCCGTCACATGCACAATATATTTTCCAGCTCAAGCATACAGCCTTGAAAAAAAACATTAGATCATATTTTGTACTTCCAATGGGTTGGTATGTTAACACAAAAAACTTTGATGACATTCCTGCAATATGGTTCAGAGGTAGAAAGAAATAAGTGTAATGAAATCTGTCCAAATGTCACACCCGTCACTATGGATTGGCTCACAAGTTTCATATTCTCAGGAATATATTCAGTAATGTCGTGCAAGTAAAGAACAAATAATAGTGGTCCTAGAATGGATCCTTGGGGAACTCCATGTGTTGTATTTTCTAATTTTGAATTTGTTTTTGAAGAATTTTGAGTTAGTTCCACAAATTGCTTTCTACATGTCACATAAGATTTTATTATATTATATCCTATTCCCCTTATACCTAGCCTATCATGTTTAGCTTACTCATTAAATTATTTACTTCCACGGAGTCAAAGGCTTTTGTCAAATCAATAAGAACACTTGTTGTATAATTGTTTGAGTCAATCTGGTTTATAGTCTCTTCTATACATTCTAGTATAGCCGTTGTCGTTGATTTATTTTTCACAAAGCCGTTTTGTCCTATTGGCATCAAATCGTATTTTTCTAAATATTTTTCTATTCTGTTGTAAAGAATCCTTTCAAATATCTTTGAGAGTGCTGGCAGAATTGATATTGGCCTATAGTTATTTATGTCTTTTGTACTGCCTTTTTTGTGTATAGGTATTACTTTAGCTATTTTCAGTCTATCAGAGAATATGCCCTTTGATAAGCAAGAATTTATTATATCCACTAATGGATTCATTATTTTAGTGTTACATATTTTATAAACTGACATCGGAATCTTATCCACTCCCAGACAATTTTTAGATTTTGACATTTTAATCACATTTAAAATTTCAGTTTTATCGGTAGGATATAAATCAGGGTTGTAAAAAAGCCGGCTAAAATCAAATTTAGCCAGCTAAAATCAATTTTTCCTGGTTGAGGGAGGTGGGAGCGGGTTGAAATTTTGAAAAAATTATATTTAGGGCCCTATGGGGTTTAGAGGGATACTTTCTCTGCATAAATTAGACACCAATGATTCAGTGATTGTGGGAGTGAGGGTGGAAATTCAAAATTTTTAAAACCATGTCTTGTTGGGTATCGTTGAAAAGCTCTTGAAGAGTAATCATTAAATCAACAACTAGTTTCTCGATAACGCTCATATAAGGAGAGATTTGAATTTTTGAAAGTAAAAAACACTTTAAAATATACCTCAGCCAATAGGCATGTCAAAATGAATGACATAAGGACCAACTGAGGCTAAAATTACCAATGAAATAAAGTTTGAAATATTAAAAATAATAGTTAAATATCTTTAGAACAACAATCCTTGGCCAAATTAAAAATGAAATAATAAAAGATATCAATTAATACATCATTAACAACTCTCTTTTTATAAAAAATATTTCAATTTTTATTCTACACTTACCCCAATAAATTCATATAAAGCACTATGAAATCTACCTCAGCCTATGCCCTGTAGGCCTACCTAAAGGGATTTTTTATACTTATTTCTCCATCAATTACACAAATCTGAAGCATAATCACCTATCGCTGGAATTTTGTCAAGCCATAGAATCTTTACATCATATGCTGGCCAGTTCTGCATCAATCGAAAGAGTATTTTCTTCATTTGGGTTAATACAAACAAAATGAAAAAGCCCAGAAGCTTGTATACATCAACAGGCAGAATAAAGCAAATATGCAAGAGTCTTATGATGAATGGTGAATTTACCATATTTACTCGAATATAACGTGCCCTATTTTTGTCCTTTCGTAGATTTCAATACTGAGGTGCGCGTTAAATTCTAGTACAAATCCGTTTCGTAGGTCGGAGGTAATATTGATCTACAATGCATTGCTATAATTCTTGACTTCGTTCATTTTATCGTTAGCCTACACCATATGAAATTTAATTTCTGAAACATAATGAAAAAATTGTTTTTGTCAGTTCTATAGTGCAAATGTGGAATATTGTGCATTGTCGATTTTAAACTCATTTAAGAGCGGTATCAGCTTTTATTGTGAAACATTCATTTAACGTTTTGTTTGTCCATTTAGCAATAAAAAATAAGCACCTTCGAGGATTCCAGTGATGAACACATTAATGAATAATGATGAGCCATGCATATAGGCCTACTTGTAGGCCTAAAACTGGCAGTTAACTGTAAATGTTTATTTGTTGGTTCATTATTCTATAAATACTATGACAAAATCCCAAATAAAATATCCTCCTACTGATGCGCATTACATTCGCTAACAAACTCTTTTTTTATGATTTTAAGTTTCAAAATCAGGGTGCGCATTAAATTCGAGAGTGCATTATATTGGGAATTACACAGTGAAGTGGTACAGTGATTCCCATGCAAGAGTTGGCCAATGACGTGGGATTCTGTGACCCGGCAGGCACAGCTCCAACTCCCGAGCGATCAGGTGAAATATCTATGCAAATAAGGCCGCGATCGGTGAAATGATGCAGGTTCTCACATTTACAGTTAAATTTACAATGAAAATAACCATGTACCTCATCACAAGAGCTGTTGGAAATGTTCTTCTCTTGCATCCACACAATACTGGCACCTTTTTAGGAAATTTTCTTTCACACCCATAATTTCAGCTTCCGAGACAGAGTTAATTTTTCTTGTGATATTGTCTTTAAGTTCTTCTAACAGCATGTGACTATTATTTATGGGGAAACTTCAAAAATAAAGTGTATAGTTCAATTTCCCATACATTAGAAGAACTTGATGACAATATCACAAGAAAAATTTACTCTATTTCGAAAGCTGAACTTATGCACGTATGGGCCTAAAAGAAAATTTCCTAAAATGGTGCCAGTATTGTGTGGATGCAAGAGGAGAATTTTTTCATCATCTCTTGTGATGAGGTAGGCCTACATGGTTATTTTCATTGTAATTTTAACTGTAAATGTGAGAACCTGAATCATTACACCGATCGCAGCTTTATTTGCTGTGTCTGCCGCAACGCAGAAACCCATGTCTTGTGTGGGACTCACTGTATTAAATTACACTAAATACAATTTCAGGTTTCTGAGCTTGTAACTTTTAAATTTGTGATGTTCGGAAATAAGAACATGAAAGAAACTTCAATTATTTTTACCCAATTTGATTTTATCCAGATAAAATGCCTGGTATTTTTCAAGTGGATAAAACTGGTAGCTCTGCATTTGCACTTAGTAGGCCTACTACAGGTTCTGAGCTTGTAACTTTTAAATTTGTGATGTTTGGAAATAAAAACATGAAAGGAACTTCAATTATTTTTATTCAATTTGATTTTAGCCAGATAAAATGCCTGGGTTTTTTCAAGTGGATAAAACTGGTAGCTCTGCATTTGCACTCAGTAGGCCTAAGTAGGCCTAATACAGGTTCTGAGCATGTAACTTTTAAATTTGTGATGTTTGGAAATAAAAACATGAAAGGAACTTCAATTATTTTTATTCAATTTGATTTTAGCCGGATAAAATGCCTGGCATTTTTCAAGTGGATAAAACTGGTAGCTCTGCATTTGCACTCAGTAGGCCTAAGTAGGCCTACTACAAGTTCTGAGCTTTTAACTTTTAAATTTGTGATGTTTGGAAATAAAAACATAAAAGGAACTTCAATTATTTTTATTCAATTTGATTTTAGCCGGATAAAATGCCTGGCTTTTTTCAAGTGGATAAAACCGGCCGGATAAAACCAGGCCGGCTTTTTCATAACAACCCTGATATAAATAGATACTTGAGCTGGTTTTGGAGTTTTCTGTTTTATGTCCCATGGTGGAGTGTTCAGGTGTCTTTTTGTTGGCATGAATGTTATTTCCAACTGAGATAAAGTATTTATTGAATGCATCAGCTACCTTTGTTTGGTCTGAGATTAATGTTTTATTTTTGTCCATTATTTCTATAGTAGCTCTCTCAGGCTGTACTTTCCTGAATGAATTTATTATTTGCCAGCTGGCTTTAGTTATGTTTTCCGATCCTAAAATTTTATTACTTATATAGTTACCTTTAGCTTTTAATACCAAAGATTGTTTTCAAAATCATTCGCCACAACCTACTTTTAGCCTATCACTCCAGCGTAGCTTATAATTGTTGTAAAGTGCTGTAGATGTAGATATCTCGTCCTGTAGATCCTGTGTTGAGCGGGGCACAAGGATATAGAACACGTCAGATCAAAAAATACATGCATGTTATAACAATAATATACAGAAACTGCAAGCTGAAAATATTCCTCGAAATTGTAGAAGGTGTGAGTTATTAAAAATTCCTTGACAGATGTTTTGAAAGGTTTGCTCTTTCTTTGAATACATAATAATTTAATGTTGTTTGGAAGCTTGTTATATATATCTGTACTGCAGAATAATAAGCACCCTTCTGAAAGAGTTTTAACGAGTTATTTTGTCTGTGTAGATCATTCATGTTTCTGGTAGTACGTCCATGTACACTAAAATTAGTTTGAAATTTATCAATATTATCCACTACATAACATATAACAGAGTATATAACTTACTCCCCTGTAAGAGTGAGGACTTTTAATTTTTCAAATAGCGGTTTACAAGATTCCCTTTTTTTCTTTCCACATATTATTCTTATTGCCCGCTTTTGTAATCTAAATATTTTCTCCCTATGGGAAGAGTTGCCCCAGAATATGATCCCGTACCTCATTACCAAGTGAAAATATGCAAAATATACCATAAGTACCTGTAATGCATCCTGTTTTAATATATTATTCAAAATTCTTAAAGCAAAGCACACTGAACTCAGTTTTGGACTTATCATTTCTATGAGTGTCTTCCAGTCAAGATTTTGGTCAATTTGCAGTCCTAAAAATGTTACATTGCAAATTTCTTGTATGATTTGTGTTCCATAATTAATTTCAAGATTTGAGATACATCTGTTTTTTGTCCTAAATTGTATAAAATGGGTCTTATCAATATTAAGTGTCATTTTATTAGCTAGAAACCATGTGTTTAACTCGTGAAAAGCCTTTGTAGCTATTCTTGATAAATGTTCTTGTGACGTTCCTGTTACAAGTAGCCTACACTAGTATCATCTGCGAAGAGAAATACCTTTGATTTGTCACTTAAGTTATAGGGCAAGTCATTAATGAAAATTAAAAAGAGCAAAGGTCCTAGTATTGATCCCTGAGGTTCCCCATTCTTAACAACCCCGAAGTTAGATTCATTTCCATTTATTATTACCTTTTGAGTTCTATCAGAAAGATATGATTTGAACCACTTAAGTGTTAAATTATCGAACCCATAATGATCCAATTTTTGAAATAATATTTCATGGTTTATACAGTCAAACGCTTTAGCTAAGTCGAAGAAAATCCCCATAGCATATTTCTTTTTAGCTAACGCTTCCAGTATTTCTGTAGTAAGTTGAAATGTAGCATTCTCAGTGGACATGCCACTTCTAAATCCAAACTGAGATGAAGAAAGAATGTCATTCAAATTAAAGTAGGCCTAAGCTCTGTAAGCTCTAGACTTAATACCAATTTACATTTCCCTGCAATATTTATAAAGTGACTATTAAAAGCATTTGCAATATCTGATAAATTATCTAGTTTTCTGTCTTGGTATGTTAGGGACATACAATCATTGTTTCCCGTTCTTCTCCCTGTTTCGGTTTTTATTAAATTCCATATAGTCTTAACTTTATTGTTTGATTTATTAATTACTTGTGAAAAATGCCTGCTCTTTGCTTCTTTAATGACTTTCTTCAGTACATTGCAATACCTTTTTATAGTATTCCTTATGAGTTTGGTTGTTACTGGTTCTATATCTTAAATAGAGCTCTCTTTTGTTTGCACATGATATTTTAATACCAGTAGTTAACCATGGTTTATTTCTTAAATTAGGTAAGTTAGCAATTTCCTTTTTTTGGAAAGTTGACCTCAAAATGGCGTGACTCAATATTTAGGAATTCATTTAATTTAGGCTACTATCTACTTTGTCGTAGAAAAATATAGATTCCCAGTTTTCATTCGCAGGATTTTGTTTGAAATTTAACTTCATTCATTATTCTAGTCATATTACTATGGGTATGTTCGTTGGTTGAATTTACTTTACGGTATTATTGTTCTACACTAACATCTGTGCATCATGGTCTGATAACCCATTTAATATTGGTAGTACTTTAAAATTATCTTTTCTTTATCTATGAATATAGGCCTATTATCTATTTGTTCTCTAGTTGTTTTGAATTCTAGTTGGAAATTTTACTTTGAAATCTAAATTATAACTACCTAGTAAGGATTAATGTTGATACATTTCAGAACAGTGTCAGTAGTTTGTGTTTACATACATAACATATAGCCTATATACACCATACATACACTCATATACACTCACCACAGGTCCTTATACCCCCCTTTTTTTTTTTTTTAATACGTCTTTATTACTGCATGCTCCATTACAATGGTAATATGTAACACTACATGCATTGCTTCCAGATATGTACATAATTATTTTGCTTGTATATAGTATTGTTACCTGGTTATTTTACTATTAATTAGTTATTATCTACTAGTGTTTTTCTATTCTTTCTGTTCTATTGTAGTCTATTCTATTCTATTTTATTCTAGTCTATTCTATCTATTATATTCTATTCTATTCCATTCTATTCTATTCAATACTGTTCCGTTCTATTCTATTATATTTTATTCTTGTCTAGTCTATCTATTCTATTCTATTCTATTCTATTCCATTCTTGTCTATTCAATACTGTTCTGTTCTAGTCTGTTCTTTTCTATTATATTCTATTGGATTTTCTTCTATTCTAAATTCACTGTCTGGAAAAATTTGATTAACTCTCTTTTGTGTTTCAGTAACAACTGTCTTTTGGAATTAGGCCACTGTCCACCTGTTTTTTGAACACTGTTTTTGAATAAGTTTCTTTCATTTACTACTTTACTACACTCAAACAACATGTGATCCACTGTCTGGTTTCCACCTCCACACGTGCACACCGGACTGTCTATGAATTTGAATCGATACAGATATGCGTTTAATTTACCATGTCCTGTCAGGAAAGTTGTTATATTTCCTGTAAAAGGAATATTGCACTTTAGTCTATCCTTCACTGTAGGAAAGCACGATTTTGTCATTTCACCCTTTGTTGTTTCCTGCCACTCTCTATCCCACCTCACTACACTATTTTGTTGAAGTTCTCTTAGAATATCCCTTTCCGGTATTCTCTGGTAGCATGTTTGTAGGCTGTCGTTCCTCGCCGCTGCTTTTGCAATGTTATCTGCCAGTTCGTTGCCGAAGTTGCCGACATGTGCCTTCACCCAAGAGTAGTGTATGATCCAGTTTTGGTTCTTCAGTATCCTCATTTGTTGTCTGATGTTCTCTATAATGTTTTTGTGGTTTCTGTAATTTTTTAGCGAGTCCAAGGTTATTCTACTATATGTGTATATTACTGCTCTTTTTTGCCTGATGTGTAGATTTTTGAAAGATTCTATTGCTTCTAGTGCCTTGAGAATTGCTATTTGCTCAGCCTGATTGTTTGAGCATCTCTTGTGGAGTCTATATTGGTTCTGGTGAGTGAGGCTGTTATCCATAAATATCGCTATTCCCGCTCCAACTCCGGAATCTCCTTTACTTCCATCCGTCTAGATACAATAAACATAATAATATGGAACCTACCTTTTATGAATCCAATAGCCTAAATCACCAAGTTTGCTTGTTCATGTTATCAGACATCTGGAAGGCTTCACGTTTGACAGTTCTGATTTCCCATCTGCCAAGTAACCTATCATGCCATCCACATCTGGAAGGCTCACATTTGACAATTCTGATTTCCTCATCTGCCAAGTAATGGCATCTTTGAGATTAAAATTTAAAAACAAGTGCCCAGTATGTCTATTAATATTCTTATTTGATTTTGTTACCAGTATGTTATATTAAAGAAATTTCAATTTTTCAATTTCAATTTATTTTACCTGGTGTAGTTAGAGCTGTACAGCTCTTTCTTCCACAGGGATAGTATGGTTACATAACAATACACTTACAATATAAATTATATTAAGAGTATAATACAATACATTAATTTACATATTGTAACAAGGGCTCGTCGGGGTTCAAAATGAGAACACCGAGTTTATAATTGAAGGATGGAGGTTTCTTTATTTCCTACAACAATTGTCAATACAGCCAGAAAACTCCAGGCTATTCGCCAGTTCACTGTCCTGTTCAGTGCTCACTCTCACTGTGCTCAGTCCTAATTACAGCACTGTTCCAGTCCAATCCAGATCATCCCACGTCGCGCCGGTCAACTCCACAGTCCTCGCTGCCGCTGTACGATCCACCCGTCGCGCAGAGTTCCCCGGGACGGCACTGCCTCAGCCCAGATCAGCTCACCAGCTCTTCCGTTCACCCTTCCCTCCGGTCACTAGTTCCCCGTTGACTAGCTCTTCCGCTCTCGGGTTCCTCCGGTCACTGGCTCCTCAGCTTCCCAAGACACACTCACTTGAGGCCGCGCTGATCAGTCCTCTCCGTCCAGCTCACCCTCTGACGC
Organism: Ectobius pallidus; assembly: GCA_964059195.1. Taxonomy (NCBI): domain Eukaryota; kingdom Metazoa; phylum Arthropoda; class Insecta; order Blattodea; family Ectobiidae; genus Ectobius; species Ectobius pallidus. The sequence goes on from CAXKWD010000001.1 coordinate 100,778,622, forward strand.
TGACGCTCGCCGCTACTCACGGACTGCCTCTCTGACTGTTCCCTCGTTGACCCTCTGACTCTTCACGGACTGTCTCTCCTCTGATGTACTGACTCTTCACACTGAACCCCCCCACTGTACTGAACTGCCCGGCTCGGCTACTCGCACTCCTTATATAGCCTTAACGAAAGTTCCAGAGCCGAATATTCCAGAGCCCCGCCCGCGCATGGTCTAGAATGTCCGCGCGGGGCGCCGTCACAGCCCTTAGCGCGTGGCTCCACCTCTGGCCCCTCCCACGAGCGCGCATCGTCACTCACCGCGCCGTGCCAGGGAGTAGGCCGCACCCGTCGGCGCGCCGCTCCAATCAGCAATAAGAGGGCCGTCCCTTTCTGGATTTATCTAATTCTAGTTCTTTCGGCCCGAGTCCTTCTTCTATCAGCTTCTAGGCTTTTCTGGGCTTTGTCACATTGCCCCCTCCTTAAGGGCCTTCGTCCCGAAGTGCCCCATGATATGCCGCCAGACGGTCCAGGTTAACTACCAGCATCCTCCCTCTTGGCTGTCCCTGGATGCGGTAGACTTCTGGCCACTTGATGAACTACTCCATGGCTTGCAACTGGTGCCAATTTCCGTCATCAGTAATGGAGCATGGGCCTGCCACGTTGTATTGCCTCATGGCCCCACGGCTGCGCGTTCTAGGCCCTCTGCTGGCAGCGCAGGTGTCGCATTGTTGACACCACCTCTCGACGTCACTGCGTTGGTGCAACCAGTAGAACCTTTTTCGTAGATTGTCGAGGGTCCGGTTCACTCCCAAGTGATCACATGTTGCTCCTGCGTGGACTTCTTCTAGGACCTCCTGGACTCCGGCTCTCGGAAGGACTAGGTGCTCCGCAGTCGCCTTCCCATCCGCAGACTCCCAGCTTCCTTTCAGGTCCCCGTCCCTGACCACTAGGGCGTCCTGCTGGTTCCCATAGCCCTCGTAGATGGCGCTGCGACTGGCTACCTCTTCCCTCGTCGGTCCCGTACCCGACATGATGTCCCTCGATGTTTGTCCTACGTCCACGTCGTCCCGCGGTGTCTCTCCGGCGTCCACGTCGTCCCGCAGTGTCTTTCCTTCGTCCCCGTCGTCCCGCGGTGTCTCCTCTACATCCACGTCGTCCCGCGGTGTCTTTCCTTCGTCCCCACCGTTCCGCGGTGTCTGTGCTACGTCTACGTCGTCCCGCTGTTGTTCACTCAGGGCGTGATCTTCCACTTCGGTAGCTGGTGGTACGGTGATGGCCATGTCCTCTTTCTGTACTTCCTGTTTTTCCACCTTGGCCGGTCTCTCTAGTTCATTCTTCACGGCCACCAGTTCGCTGCCCGGTTCATTCGATATTTCATTGGCTGGATTCAGTTCCTGCTTGAGTTCTTCAATAGGCCTTAACTGCCGGTTCTTCACTTCACTTGTGAATTCTCTTATGGCCTCTATCCTTTCGGTGTGGCGCTTGTCCATTATCTCGCTCAGTCGGTCATATCGCTGGTCCATTATCTCGCTCAGTCGGTCATATCGCTGGTTCAAATCGTCCATGGCGCGAAGTAATGTCTTGAGCATGTCCTCCATCTTGCCTTCCTTCAATTATATCCCACTTCTGACACCAGTGTAACAAGGGCTCGTCGGGGTTCAAAATGAGAACACCGAGTTTATAATTGAAGGATGGAGGTTTCTTTATTTCCTACAACAATTGTCAATACAGCCAGAAAACTCCAGGCTATTCGCCAGTTCACTGTCCTGTTCAGTGCTCACTCTCACTGTGCTCAGTCCTAATTACAGCACTGTTCCAGTCCAATCCAGATCATCCCACGTCGCGCCGGTCAACTCCACAGTCCTCGCTGCCGCTGTACGATCCACCCGTCGCGCAGAGTTCCCCGGGACGGCACTGCCTCAGCCCAGATCAGCTCACCAGCTCTTCCGTTCACCCTTCCCTCCGGTCACTAGTTCCCCGTTGACTAGCTCTTCCGCTCTCGGGTCCCTCCGGTCACTGGCTCCTCAGCTTCCCAAGACACACTCACTTGAGGCCGCGCTGATCAGTCCTCTCCGTCCAGCTCACCCTCTGACGCTGACGCTCGCCACTACTCACGGACTGCCTCTCTGACTGTTCCCTCGTTGACCCTCTGACTCTTCACGGACTGTCTCTCCTCTGATGTACTGACTCTTCACACTGAACCCCCCCCCACTGTACTGAACTGCCCGGCTCGGCTACTCGCACTCCTTATATAGCCTTAACGAAAGTTCCAGAGCCGAATATTCCAGAGCCCCGCCCGCGCATGTTCTAGAATGTCCGCGCGGGGCGCCGTCACAGCCCTTAGCGCGTGGCTCCACCTCTGGCCCCTCCCACGAGCGCGCATCGTCACTCACCGCGCCGTGCCAGGGAGTAGGCCGCACCCGTCGGCGCGCGGCTCCAATCAGCAATAAGAGGGCCGTCCCTTTCTGGATTTATCTAATTCTAGTTCTTTCGGCCCGAGTCCTTCTTCTATCAGCTTCTAGGCTTTTCTGGGCTTTGTCACAATATATATATTACAGATGAGAGAGAATGGGATGAGATAATTCAGTAACAAGATATTTCCTTTTCCTTTAAATTATCAAGAGATTGAGTTATAGTATTCCTCAATACTGTAGAAGCATGATTGAGTTAGGAATTTCTTTAGGGTGCTTTTTAATTTGATTGGGGATTGTTTGAATTTGACTGGGGATTGTATGAATTTGATTGGGGATTGTGTTATTTAATCAGACTTCTTCTTATGGGAGTTATCGATACTTAAAAGAGAGATATGAGAATATTATAGGAGAAAAATTCCTCTGACACTGGGATTTAAGTCCAGGACCTTTGGCTATCCTTGCCAATGCTCTACCAACTGAGCTAAGCCGTAATGTCCAACAGAGACAATAAACTGTGGTTCATGAATGCAAATACATAGGCTATCTTAAAAGAGAGAGTTTAAGCTACATTACATGAAGGATGGAGGTTTCTTTATTTCCTACAACAATTGTCAATACAGCCAGAAAACTCCAGGCTATTCGCCAGTTCACTGTCCTGTTCAGTGCTCACTCTCACTGTGCTCAGTCCTAATTACAGCACTGTTCCAGTCCAATCCAGATCATCCCACGTCGCTTGGCTATCCTTGCCAATGCTCTACCAACTGAGCTAAGCCGTAATGTCCAACAGAGACAATAAACTGTGGTTCATGAATGCAAATACATAGGCTATCTTAAAAGAGAGAGTTTAAGCTACATTACATGCCCCCAGACAATGGACAATTTGAAGCACAACCTTACACATGAGATCAACAGTATCGACAAACAGCATGTCCAATGAGCAGCTGGTAGCATGGAATGTCTTATGCAGAAGGGAGAACATTTTCAACATTTTCTGTAGTACATAGCGATTTCCCAAATATAGGCCTATTCTACAAATAATTTATAACTAACTGTGACTTACATCATTCATTTGTAAATAAATAAATTTAAAAAAAAAGGGAACAAAACGAGCTTAAAAGGTGGAGAATTTACTGATGAAAAAAGTATTTTGTTCTAACGCGAGTCCTAAGGAACGGTACGTTCGATTGACACTAATTTTTAAAGATAAGCCTGGTTTTGACAGAGCCTATTTATTATTTTTTAAAAGAATGCAAAAAATACATTTCAAAGTTCATATAGTAGTCCAGTCACCAGGTACTTTTGCCTGGAAAAAGGTCCGAAGTTAATGATTTTTTAGTATGTTGTATATGGGTATTCTGAGGTGCAGAATCCAAGTTTTCCAATTCGAGAACCTTGTGCTAACTTCAGGGCAGCCGAAAAACCCCGAAATTTTTGGGCTTTTTTCAATGTTTTCCTTATAACTCCTAAACAACGCGTTTTGTCTGAAAATGCTCTATTATAAAAATTAAAGGGCAATAAATTTTCTACAATTTGCACTGTTTAAACTTTTTAAAAGTCGAATACGTACCGAGATATGGAGCTTCGAAGTTTCGAGTTATTTTTCAAAATATTGAAAAACTGCAAAAAATGCAGGAATTTCCCTAGTAACTTTCATCTTTCAATATTGCTATATGAATAACGTTCAATAACCTACACAATAGAAACCCCACCCTTAATGAGATGTTCTTTTCAGAATAAAGAACACAATTCTCGATGTATAAAAATGAATTTTATAAAAATGTATAATACATGTAATGACATGTGGATATATTAAGTGCAAAATATGTAAATTATTACAAATTAGTCATTCATATTAATTCATAAAAGCCTTGATCTCTTTGGTCCCAATGGCAAGTCGGCATCATCTCTCAGTGATTCCTCTTCCTCCTGAGCAATGATCTCATGACGTCATCCTCCTCGTCGCACTCAATGTCTGTGTCGTCCTCGTTGATGTCAGTTTCAGGCGAATTCACACAAGCATTTCCTGCACAATTCTTGCAGATGGTTGAGCATCGGAGTCCTGCTTTTTTGCAGCTGCAAGCCCCGGTGCTACACCCTGTCATGCACTCGCAATGTATCATGTGCAGCAACTTTCCTGGAGCTGCATCCATGGTCGTTGTTATAGGGATCAGCCCTCGTTTCGTTAAAGTCCAGCCCCAAACTGACGGTAACTTTTTGTAGCCCAGCCACGTCTGCACTTGCAGATAGGTACGAAAAGAATGGTACCGGGCAGCGTCTCGTGTAGGGGGCAATCTGGCAAGGTTGAATTTGGATTTTGACACGAAGTTGGAAAATATTTGGTACCGAAGATCATCCAGAGTATCTGTGTCCATGTTGCCACCGTACAGTATCACAAGAAACTTTTCCCCTGCTTCCGAAATTTGGCATGGTGTTGCTTCGTTATCCATGAAAACACTAACGATGTCAGACAGAGAACGGTTTTTTTCATACATAGTGAAAACTTTCTTCTTTCCTTGTCCAAATGGGTTTGATGTAGTGTCACACCCGCTTGCTGCATGAAGGAAAAGAATATCCTGAGTATTGTATTTGCACAAAGCTGGCGAATACAAAACACTGGGGTATTACCTCTCCCACTCTTTTGGAAATAAACGTTCTTTTGAGAAGAGCCTAATGCAGTCAGCAATACTAAGAGATCGATGTCTTCACCTGTGATAGTAACACTATCGAAGTCAGAAGCCTTAGATATTGCAGTTTTCACTATCATGAAATCAGCATCTTCTATTGCCTGCTTAACTTCGATGCCCTTTGCTGCCATTTCAGTCATCAGCATTGAAATAAAGTTTCTCTTGTTCGTGTCATTGGACAAAAATTTTTCTTGCGACAATGTAACGGCCGTTGTTAACGAAAATAGAAATTTTCTGGACGATTGCAGCAAAGCCCGGCGATATCGTTCAGCTGTTTTGGTGCTCTGATAAGCGACGTCACTAAGATATCCATCGAATACTACTATGGCATTATGCCCAAAGTGTTTCTGTACCTAGTCCAAGTAGGTCTTGCACACTGACTCGAACGTGCGTGATGTAGTCTTACCCCATACAACCTTATGCAGTCACTTACTACACATTTTCTGCTGCCAAGGTCTTCATCCTGTAAGGAGTGAATGCTGAAATGGCAGCAAAGGAGGACATCATCGATAAGATCATTGCTCAGGAGGAATTACTGAGATGATGCCGATTTGCCAATTGGGAGCAAAGAGACAAATGCTTTTATCAATCAATATTAATGGAAATTTGTAATAACTTACATATTTTCTACTTAGTTAATATATCCACATATCATATGTAGTATAAATTATTATAAAATACATTTTTATGTATCGATTGTGTACGTTATTCTTAAATGAACATCTCATTAAGAATGGGGTTTCTATTTTGTAGGTTACTGAACGTTATACAAACAGAAATGTTTAAAGATGAATGTTACTAGGAAAAATGCTCCATTTTCGCAGTTTTTCGATATTTTGAGAATTTTTCAAAACTTTGAAGCACCATAATCGGTACATATTTGGTTTTAGAAAACATGTAAACAGTTCAAATAATAGGAAATTTCATGCCCTGTAACTTTTGTAATGGAGTGTTTTAGGCTAATATGCATTGTTTAGGAGTTATAAGGAAAACACTGAAAAAATCCCCAAGATTTCGGGGTTTTTCGGCTCCCTGAAGTTCGCACAGGATTCTCGAATTGGAAAACTTGGATTCTACACCACCGAATATCCACATACAACATATTAAAAAATCATTAACTTCGGACCTTTTTCCAGGCAAAAGTACCTGGTGACTGGACTATAAACCGTTCCACGGGCTTCAAGGAAATCGCCCAACAGAATGTCCTGACGGGGGAGGGAGGGGGATGATGATGTTAAATTTATTAATTTAGATTCACCTACCATTACTACTATTATTATCCATATAGAAATGTTGGAAGATGAAATTTACTAGGGAAAATCCTGCATTTTTTGCAGTTTTTCAATATTTTGAAAAATAACTAGAAACTTCGAAGCTCCATGTCTCGGTACGTATTCGACTTCAAAAACGTTTAAACAGTGCAAAATGTTGCAAATTTATTGCCCTTTAGTTTTTGTAATAGAGTATTTTCAGATAAAACGCGTTGTTTAGGAGTTATAAGGAAAACATTGAAAAAAGCCCAAAAATTTCGGGGTTTTTCGGCTGCCCTGAAGTTAGCACAAGGTTCTCGAATTGGAAAACTTGGATTCTACACCTCAGAATACCCATATACAACATACTAAAAAATCATTAACTTCGGACCTTTTTCCAGGCAAACCCAATTTTCAGTACCTGGTGACTGGACTATAGGCTAATTATGTTAAGCGTATGGAGAACTGGCTTTGGTTTTGTTTGAGTTGTAGGCTAGCTTCTTGCCTAACCTACCTAGCTTATACAATGTTTACTTCTGTTTCAGACTGGAGCTATGTCTTCTGACTGTGGATCTTCTTGGATGAAAACCAGATTTCTGCATGTGAATTTTAGAGTCAGCCATGGAACTTAGCACTGCAGTTTTATCAGTGCAAGGAATGACTAGTTTGTCATGTACTGCAATTGAATCAAATATTGGTAAACTAGAAGGAATACAGCATCTTGAAGTATTCCCAGAAAAAGGTGAAGTGTATGTAACTATGCTTCCACAATCAGAACTCTCAGCAGAAATACTTGCAGAAAAAATATCTGACATGGGTTTTGAAGCATCTGTAAAACAGTTGGACGGACCTCAAGAAGTGATGCTTTACTTAAGAGGTGAGCAGTGTGCTCTTACTGGAGTATATTGTAATAATTTTTGTCTTATATGGTAGCCTCAATAATTAAGGGTAGAGCACTATCTCCTTAGCATTGCATTTTTCCTTCCTGGAACTGGAAACTTCATTAAATGTACTTACTTTTGTTTAAGGAAATGATTAAGGGGTGAAATTAGTAGTTTTTAGAACTTGATCTTGTATTTTTACCCATTCCAATCAGTTCAGTTTTATTACGCATAAAACACACCAGCCATATTATGGTTTTGAATGAAGCAGGATCAGTAACTGTGAAGCAGGGTGACCAACTGTCCTTCTTGCATTAAGGTAAGTAATGGCAGGTAGATTCTATTTAGTGGCAGTTAGGTTTGTTAGGTTATGAACAGTAATATTAGTTTTGTAGGGCATACCGAATTCACGCGTTTTGAAAATGTACCATATTATATCTCCCACGAGGTTTGTCGTGTTGGTCAATCTGTTTACCCAGATAAGATGGCCATCATTTATATGTTATTATCATGAATTACGTATTTTAAGGTAAGAGAATTACAAGATGTATTCTTATATTATGAACAATTTCAGGCCTAATTATAATCCTTGAACTTAGGGACACATTTTTAACGTTGTTTCGTTTAGTAAAAATTAATACTGTAATGCTAAGGAGATAGGGCTGGACCCAATAATTAATTAAAGCAAGAATGTTTTGCATTAACTAGGCCCAGTCGAAAAATAGAGCAAAGTGTCTTCTTTCCAACGATGTACATTGCGTGAGAATAAACAATGTTGTCTATTTGTAAAATTGATGGGAACCTTACTTCTGGATCAACCCTCGTATATAATATGTAGTAAAATATTCTCGTTCGTTAGAAATATACACAATAGCACATAACAGATAATATTCATAATTACTGTACTCCATAAGATGTAGAACAGTGGATTGTGGAAAATAAGCAGACGAACAAATACCCCATTGTTACTCAAAAATTTCAAGCTATCTCCTATATAAGAATATAATATTTAGAGAATATAATAGTACCTTCCCTGAAATTAAAAGGAATACATAGACCTACCATGTTGAAATTAAGAAGAGAAACTTGGGAGAGAAGGAATACCAAATTTTAGAAACAGATTCCAAAGGAATGATATTACACAGAGTTGTTTAGACAGTGAAAACTAATTACTCTACCATAGTTCTTTTTTTTTACAAAAAATAAAAATAAAAAATAAAAAAATTGTCGGATAATAGTTTCTTGGGCTTCCAACTGGGTATTTAGGAGGATTGATTCTGAGCTCTTGATAGCTTGTTTTGCTTCAATCTTCTTAGCTATTTGAGAAAAGACAAAGAATGACTAGGTAGAGTGAGGGTGCAATAGGGAAGCTGGGAAGTGGAACAGATAGACAGGGAGCTCTTGATTGGTCAGGAGGGAAAAATGGATTGAATTGTTGTGATATGACTGTAAACGGTCCTGGCCAATACCGTATTTGGCAGTGAGAGAGCTGATAATGGCTGCCACATAGTTCTTATTATTAGTCTAGTTCTTAACATGTAACCTTAATTTTTATAGGTGGATCCAAATCAAAATCTGAAATAGATTTACTTAAAGAAAAACTGGAGGGAATTGATGGGATTGAAAGATTTGCAGTTTCATCTGACTCTGACACAGTGACTGTGATACTGAAAGGACTGTCACCAGATGCTTTAAGGTAAGTGAATTGCACTAATTACCTTATGATTGTGTGCAACATTCATGGAAAAAAACATTATTCAATAACCGAGGGTTCTGGGAACATGATCAAACTATTACCGCAGTCAGATTACATTCGTGGTGCTTTAGTCTCATTCAGCTGAGCACCTTTTTTACCCAGACTAACTTAGAGATTGTTTGGTATTTTGTCTCACAAAGCGTTCATAGGAGAGCAAAGGTGAAAACAGAATAATTTCAATGGGTTAACTTAATAATATTTGGAAATTCGCACAATGTACAGGTAGGGAAAAAAAAGCGGACCAACTAATATATCTAAGTTGCCGATATGAGCCACTGTGCATGCGTATCGTCATTCACAGAATAGCAGGGAAAGTATTGAAATTTGTTCTACAGCCGATAAATTGCTTCAATTGAGAAATAATTTCACGTAATTTGCATTGCTTGTGAAAACAAACATTTCAGTTACATCTCTTACATTTATTTACGTATCTCAAGGCTCTAGGGTGGCCATTTCTAAAATGTCAGAAAGGAGGACACACTTCTTCGGTAATCTAGCATAGTATAACACTTGGGGCATGAACGGCTGGACAATAGATATTACATGGTATAATCCTGACTAATTTCAGACTTAATAACTGAATTTATATAAAACAAATGATTATACACTACCAAAAGGGATTTTAATCTCTATTTATATTTTTGTCCTTTCTTTGCCATCCGCAGGAGGTTTTTATTGGTCAGGAATTCCTTATACATGGAATTAACACTCTTCCAAGAACAAATTTTATTAATACGCTTTACTGATCCATCAGAGTCTCGAAAAGGAGGACAAATAAACGTCCTGCATAAAGCCGCGCCTGATGGAGGACTGCTTAGCAAAAAGCCTTACAGTCCGGCCAAAAGCCGGACGTCTGGCCACCCTACAAGGCTCTGAAATCAGCTACAAGAGTCAGTCCGCTTTTTTTTTCCCCCTACCTGTACATGTTTGTTTATTCTGACCAAAGTTCGTCAGTAAATGTCTTTTCCTGCAGTCCATCACATAGTATCTCACACACTTGTTCCCACACAGCTTACACTGACAGTAATCACTTAGGTGATGAAACCTCTCTGTTCTGTACACTTTAAGATGGAAACTGTGACAGCGTATATCGTCCCTACATGGTGCAATGCATAGTTTGCCTGGGTCCACTCTGTTAACCATGGGATCGATGGCGTAGAAATCTGACCATATTTCTTCTCTCTTCGACTTAGCTCATTTTTGACTTCTTGGTAGGCTTCAGTGCTTTGTAGTTTCAGGCTATGACATATGTCTTCAATGACAAATGTTTCTCTTGCAAGTACGTATGATAGCCTTGATAAGGTATACTTTGAAAGACTCATCAGTCATTTTAAAAATGTAGCTTTTACTCTTTCTGTGTCCTTTAAATTACTTTTTGTTAAGTGATTCCAAATAATTTCTATTCCATAAGTTATGATCGGGAGGATTTTCAAATTGAATAATTTCACGACTGTCATTAGCGATAACTAACTTACGTTCTTTATTCTATGTAGGGCTGCTATGGCGGAGGTTACTTTTTCTTTGAAGATATTACCATTCGTCTGCAATGTAACTCCCACTAAACTTGAGAATAAGGTGACCGCCATCCCAGCCAGGCCATACGGAGTGGGACCAAGTCTACAATGTAGCCAATATTACAAACATGACTACATGCCAATTGAATTCGGCAGATAAACGACAATTGTAACAATGTTTTATGAAAGGTGTGGAAGGGTAAAAGGCTTCTCCATTTAATTAAATAATGATAGGTAAATTCTAGGTCAGTGACAGGTTGTGTTAGGTTAGGAACGTTATGTTAGTTTAGCAGCAGTATTCTGAATAGCGCAGGGTTCGTGCAAAAGGTGTGGAAGGGTAAAAAACTTCTACATTAAGTTAAATAATGACAGCTAAATTCTAGGTCAGTGACAAGTTATGTTAGGTTAGGAACAGTTATATTAGTTATATACTGAATAGCGCGAGGTTTATTATGTATCACATTGAATCTCTTCTGCGACGGGAAATTTTATCCTTGCACCAGCTGTTTTCCGTGGCTCGGAGGGGCACGGTCACTAATGGCTGAGCGTACCTCATTGTTTTCTGGCTACTCTATTCTGAAGTAATTCCGTAACTCCTAAGTATTTGAAGTTACTATTGAATTGGGTCCTTGCCATGCACTATTATGTCCTTTCTAGCGTGTCTTCCTACATTTCTAAATGTCATCATTACTGTTTTAGCCTTGTTCATCTGTAACTCGTTCCTCTCCACCCATAGTATTAATTGATTAAATGCAACTGCAGATGGTCAACTGACGTAGGTGCTAGCACAATGTCATCTGCATATATGCATAAAACTTCACATTTTCTGAAGCCTCTATTTCATGGGATTTCTGAAGTGGCAGTTATAAACAGTAGCGGGCTGAGGGGATTACCCTATAGCACTCCATTTGTCTGTTCAATAGGACTTGACTTGGCAACTGAGTCATCTGTGCTGATCTTCTTGTCTCTCAGTATATTCCGGAGAAGACTAGTTATGTAAGCTTCTCCCAACTTCCTTCTCCAGCTTCTCTATCAGCAGCGTTCTGTTCTGTTGACAAGGTCAAATGCCTTGGTATAGTCTATGAAAACCGAGTAGAGTTTTCCTCGTAGTTGTCTCAAGGCCTCTGCTATGGCTTCTTTTAGGCATTTTGAGTTGATCTCCCTTTCCAGAATCCAAACTGTCCTTCTGGGAGTTTGTGCTCTACTTTACTGTATAGTCGCTTCATGATGAATGGTAACATAAGCTTAAAAGCCATAAAATTCTAAAGCAGTGCCTCTATAAGAATTCGGGTCCCTTGCACCTCCTTTGCCTTTATATAAGACTTTCAGAGTAGCTTGCCTCCAACAATCCAGGATATTCCCTTGCCTTAGGCATTCGTTGCAAAGTTCTGTCCATACTTCCTTCAGTATAGGGGCAGTGCTCATTACGTGCTTGTTGTATATATGGTCAGGTCCACATGCTTTTTTGAGTTTTAGCCTTAGGATTGCCTCTTCTACTACCTCCACTGTAAACAGTTCTTCATTCGGGTTTGAGCTAGGCTTTGTCTTATCTTCTTGGGGCCTGGGCTCCCAAGCTTGTAGAACTCTTGTGAAGTTCCCATATGGCTTCCCCATATCTGCATTGGGATATCACTAGGAAAGTGTGGCTGTTTTGGCCTCAGGGCCTTGAATGGTTCATGTTCAGCTTCCTCTATTAATTCCATTTATTTTTGTAGGTGATAGTCATCCTTCAGCTGCATAGTTCTTCAGGTGTGCTTCAATAGGGTTGCTATGCACTGACTGTAGTGCTTCTATTGTTACTTTCCTCTCTTGGTAGCATTCTTTAGTGAACCAGAGTTTTGCTCTCCTGTATTTGACTGTCTTTTGTGATACTGTATTCTTTATGCACTCCCCTAATCTGTCAATAGCTTAATTTATTTGTCCCTTGCTTATGCACAGTGCAATGTTCGGGATATCTTGCCATGAGAGGTTCTCCAGCTTTATCTTCCGGGTCATACCGGGGGTCACTTGTTCATATTCTGAGCAAGTGTTTTGGATGGGTTTTATGGTGTCAACTGGCCAGTGTTTTTTTCTACTATGTTTGTTATAACTCTGGTATGCTGGAGTTCTGTTACTGGAAACTAAATCTATGGAACTTCTGCCATTTGAACTGAAATATGTTTTCTCCTGATTATTATCGATCAGTATGAGGCCTTCTCTCGTGAACTTTTCAATCAGGAGGTCAGATTTGTATTGCCTTACCATCAATTCTGCAGTTAAAATCGCTTGCCATTATTACAGTGTCTCTATTTGGAACTGTATTTAGAACGGCTGTTACTTATGTGTTCATCTCTTCTTCTCCAAAGTCAGGTTGATAGTATGCTGCTATTAGTGTGCAAGACCTTGTTTTGATTGCCATTGTGTTATCTGTTTTGTGAAGGATTTGGAACAGAGCCATCCAGGGTTTTCAATAGGGAGGTGATTCCACCTTTTGGTCGTCCTATTGTTCCCTGTGTTGTGAAAGCATGAAGTGCATAAAATTTTTCTGTACTACATTCAGCTGTGAGAAAAGTTTCTGTTAAAATAACTACGCCATTGGGTATCGAATAGGTCATTGGGTATCAAATTCATTGCCGATATGAGTCCTGTATTCCATGTTAGAGTCCTTATTTGATGGGTTATCATTCCATTAATGTTCCAGTTCTGCACAGCGTCTTCGAAAGGGCTTACAGAAGGTGCGTACGAGCATCTCTTCTGGCCACATTTCCGGTTTGCTTGCTTTTTCTAAGTTTTGCGTAGATATTCCTATCTTGAAGGCCTTGTTTATTCCTAGAGTGTGAAGTTCCTCACATTTCCTGTTTTCCGCTATCCCTTTGTTTTTGAGGAAAGTCAGTACTTTTTCGGTAGTGGTTGATTGGGAGTGTCTTCCCAGGTACAGCCAGGCTAGTCTTTCTCCTGCTGCATTATTCTAGCTTTCTGAAGTGCTTGTGCTGACAATTATCTTTTCTCTTGGTTCTTTGTCTCTGATCTGTCTTTGGTTGTATTCTTTGGTTTCTTCCTCTTGGGTGTGGTCATTCGTTCATATGTCTGAGTTTCGTGCGTCTGTTTTGCACAATTTGAAAGTATTCATCCATCTCTGGGTTTTCTGTGCTCAAAGAGCTCTCAGCTTTTGCATAATCTTCATTGTTGTGCTCTATTGTTTGGATGGTTGGTTCCTTGTGGTGTTGTTCAGCAATTTTTCCCCTGTGTTCCGTTTTACCAGTATCTGGGGTTCTTATGACATCTGCTCCTACCATAGGGGTCCCAGCAGATTGTTTTATGAAAGTTGGTTTGATTTCTTTTAATTCCTTCATTGTTTCTTCCACCGCTTCTTTCATCATTTTTGGGATGTTATGAGTCAAACACTCAATGATGAGACACAGCTTCTGATCCATTTTATTTATTTTCCGATTTCTGTCATCGTTCCATTTTAGGGCATAGGGTTTGCAATTGTTGCATAGCCAGCTGTGCAGTTTCTCATTTTTGCTATGTCATATTCACCCCTGATTATGCCAATACATTTTGGTGCTGCCAATTGTTGCAGCTTTCACACTCAATGGCATAATCTTCAGTCCCCACTGCTTTCCTACAGATGTCGCACAGCGTCTCAATCTCAGTTGTGATCTGCTCCCCTCCACTCTCTGTATCCTCCTAGGTGCTTGGCATTTTTTGTTGTTAAAGATAAAGTTGTTTGGCTTCTTCCTGTGACAATCTGTAAGATTGTGTGATCAATGTGGCTGCCTTCTTAGGTTGGCACGTGGGTCTGGGATGTCACCACATGTGTAAGTCTTGATGGGTTAAGCGCTTCACTTTTGTTATACTGCTCTGCTTGATTCATTTGTTTATATCTTTATAGAAAGATAAAATGGATATGGAGAAGGGAGTTATATTTATTGTGGTTGGACGTTTTCAGTTACACTTTATAGCTAGATTTCCCTATGTTGTGCAATTAATATTAAAAATATCACCAGTCACGATGTTAAGTGCCCCTGTTGTCTACAGTCTTCACCTTATTAAAACCATGTTCATAAATGAAATTGGATTATTTTCATGAGTAGGAAATTTCATTTTATTTACCAATTATTCATTATTGACCTGGGTGGAGGAGTCTGTATGGTGCTGACTTTCTGTACCCAAGGACGCTGGTTCGATCCCAGTTGAGGTTGATGACATTTATGTGTGCATAAAATATGTAACAGGGACATGTCTGGAGGCCTAAACTCATTTAGACAAAATTCCAGCATATTGACAATAGTCACAGGCCTAAGTTGCAGTAACACATTTGCTACTGCAGATGCCATACGTATTGTGTGAGAAAAGCCAATGCTTGCCTCCTGCAGAATCATCATTCTGGCATTTAAGTGCTCATGCTGACAAATGCTTGTCGGACAGCCGAAGACAGTAATTTATATCTTTGGCAGTAGTTGAACACACTTGATAGATTTACCATAATTCAAGACAGTTATGTTGTTGATCCCCTTGTGAGCACACAAATTCCATGTGATTTCAAAGACTTTCTGCACAGCTCAGTTGTGTGAAAATGACAAACAGTAGATGTAGTGGTGATTCTGTATGTTGTGGCTTGAGAAATAGACATTTTAAAGGGATAGACAGTTGTTAGAGGATGAAGTCTGTGTAATTTTATTCAAGTTATTTACTGAGAGTTTGCAATACCCAGATTACACATACGCAGTAGACAAAATCCCAAGGCTGGAGCATTTCAAGAACTGGAGATCAAACTATGTGTTATTTTGTTAAAATTGAATTCTTTTATGTAGATGATGAAAATATGGAAATGAGTTTTAGTGAATGTCATGTTTTTTTCTAACAAAAAGCAGAATTGTCATCTGTCAATTGAATGATAAAAACACAAATTTCTTTGGTTTTGAACATAAGAAAGACTTCATTGACTTACTGTTCTTTACTTTGTTAGTGTTCTTCATTGTATGGCATTATTTGAAATCACTGTAGTAATAACTGTTAGGAAATAAGTATAGGAATAACTATTTCGTTGCATGAAAATATAAAGGAAATTATCGTCCATGAAAATATCTAATGGTAGAGTTCATCACAGCAAAGAACATGGATTACAAAAGAGTAACAATAAATTATTAAATAAATAGGTATTTTTTGTTCGACCGTGCTACAAAATGCTTATTACGTGTGACATAACAGTAGACCTATCGTAATGATAGTCATTTCGAAACTGATTTTCATTATAACATCGGTGGGGTATCGATTAATTATTATCAGACTTGGAACAATCTTGAGACCGTGAGAGTAGCAGCTGATAACTATGTAGTAATCAATCTTTATTTAAAATAAAATCAGGTAAACTGATGTAACAAAGTGCCAGAATGCTTTTGTTGCAATTGTGATATATGCAGAAAAAGTTTGATAAGCATACGTGAAGGAATATGTTGGTAGTGTTATTCGTCAAAGCTAACTGTATTGCAACTTCCAAAGCCATATATGAACACTGTAAAACAATATGTTGTCATGAGAACTGGTTTAAATTTGATAAATTCAGTCTAATATATTGCCATAAAATAGCCACTAAATTGAGCATTACTTCGGTACCGGTCAATTGATTTGACCCAAAATCAATAGGCTTCTTCCCATGGATGCTATAAATGCGTATAAGTTACCAAGTTTCATGAAAATCTGATAAGCATATTTGAGTTATCGCTACTACAGACACACAGACATTTACCCGTCCACCACACAATCTCAGAGAGTTGATTTATGTTTAATAACTTCCTATAAAATTTTAGGATGCCTGATATGGAACCCATATGCTTAACAGGATTTGCCGATGATTAGGCAGTGACTGCTTGCAACAAAGATTCTGCAATTTGTGTTATTGATGCTACTCATAACCTTCTTACAACCATAGGTTTAGAAATAAATGCTGATAAAAGTTCAGCAATTGTTGTGAGTCAAGGCCAGTTTGTACAAAGCAGTCTAAACTTAGGATATGGAGAATTTATTTCTTCAATCTCTGAAAATGAAAACGTTAAATATCTGGGTTGTAAGTTTAACAGTGAGTTTCTGTCCAATAAGGACACATTAGTCCTTTCCACCAAAATTTAGAGAAGCTAGCAAAATCTCCTGTGCTGAAACCTAATCAGAAGCTCAATATAATCAATCAGTATATATTTCCATCATTCATATATATCCTTGATTCCATTATATTTGCTTGTTGGCCTGTATGTCATTATAAGGCGAACTGTGATAGAAATTGTTAGACTTCCTGACAGAACTGCTAGTGCAATGCTATATGCACCTTGTAAGTTGCATGGACTAGGATTGATTAATTGACGGTGGGAAGCCCCATGCAACATATTTCTGTTGCTAAAATGTTGACCAATTGTGACGATCCCTGCTTGTTCCTGGTATTTAATTATGATGATGAGATTCAGCAGCACTTGGCAAGGTTGAGTTCATCATTGATCATTGGACATGAGTAATACACAAATGAGCTCTCGGCAACTTAGAAGAGTTTTGTGGTTGAAATCATTCGAGGAATGGTCATCAATGTCAGGACAGGGTATCTGCTTATCTCATTTTAAGGAATATACAATCACTAACATCTTCATGGCAGAGAAAGTTGAGCTCACTTCTTCAGAACGGATGTCCCTCTTGAAATTAAACATCAATTATGCTTATGCCAACTTGAGACGAGTTCCTGGAAATTGTAGTGAATTGAACGGGACATCCCTTTGTCGGAGATGTGCAAAGGAGACTGAAACACCAGGTCATGTGCTCGGATCTTGTCCCTTCACTTTACCCAGAGTCACCACAAGTTGAAGCATGCACTAACCACCTTGCTAACAAAGCATGGATACGAATGCTTTGAGAAAGTCCATGCTATTGATGGGACAGGATCCAATCGCTTTTGTTGACATTGTGGCTTTTATGAAAGGACCGCATGCCTACATCCTTGACTCTAAAATACGGTTTGGAAATAATGCTGACGACCAAGCAAACAATGTAGACTTTGAAAAAAAGGATATATATGAAAGCTGTATTCCTTTCTTTAAAGAAAAATATAGGAAGAGTTTTGGTGATCGGCATTTTACTGTCCATGGACTTTTATTTGGAGCAAGAGGTACTGTATACCGTTCAGTTGTTGACGTTCTTAGGAAGCTGGGACTGGACTTATCATCCTTACATCAGATGGCAGAAAACATCATAGCTGACTAAGTGGGCATATTGCACCACCATATATATAAGAATATATAGTAAAAATAGTTGTTTTGTTTGTAATTGTTTATCTATTCCCATAATTTTTACCTTCATTGAACCATTGTCAGGAATGATTGCTGTGTTTATGGCAATTTGCATAAAGCAAGCAACTCATTTTATTCAGTCAAATGTTTTCTTCCTCTTGAAGTAAATCTTGTCTTTGTTAGACATTCACCATTCCTGGTAAACTCCAGCTGTTATATTAGACACATTGTTGGGGATTCCCCAGGTTCTTAAATATAAGAAGTCATAACATTATCATTGTGAACTTAATGTGTCAAGTCCAAGGTTGCAGATATGAAAATGGCTATCTGTTCAAGCAGTGCTGCCATGTTGCTAGCAAGTTGTTTGTCAAGGTGAAAACATACCTGTAATTATTGCTGAACTCAAGTGAATGGAGTTGTAGTTCATCCTTATGCATTGGTGCCAGAAGTAGGGACTTAGTCCCCATGAGCCTAACCCCCTAGGAAATTAGTAAAGGGCTGGTCTCCCATGTATTGAAATTTTTGTTCTTAGAATTTATTTATACATTTTATATTATTTAAAATATATTAAATTAACTTGGTGGGCCCGTCACAGAATTCCGGGATTCTAGATTAAATACCTTTAAGACGAAATAAAAAAACACGCAGCTGCTACTTCATATTCGTTTGCCCTATAATTGTTTAATCCGAAGGTTATATTTGAAAAAGCAATCAAGGGCTCATTCATTCTGTTTTCTTTTCTCCTTGAATGCTTTGAAACATGCTGCTTCTCATTTTCTTCTCTCCATTTTGATGAATTTTCTTCAGGATTGTTTGTTGCTCTTTATTTGAATTCTCGTATTTCCACTTTTACTAACTTCACCCACTTTTCTGTTCTACCTTCAATAAAGTTTATGTTCTTAGAGTTGAAGCATCTTTCGGGCTGTGGGCCGTGGTCCAAAGGCAAAATTACAAGTCTCGCCAGACGTTTCGCTCCCGCTGTGGGGAACTTCTTCAGTGGCTGCTATCTTGACGCTGACTGAACTGCTTGGAGAAACGGAGCTGCTTATATACTCGTGGTGGGCGTGGCTTAGCTGGTTGCGGTTGCTACCGTCGCACCAATGGTGGCGTTCGATGCTGGCTGTTGTATTCCTTCTTGTCTAATACGTGATTTTAAGGCCGGAAACCAAGCTTTTGGAAGTTTTAGCCCCTCTTCTTTTCTGTTGAAATTGTTTCTAAACTTGAAAATTTCTATAGCTTCTCTGTTAAGGTGGGCATAGTAATGCGAAGTTCTTGCCAGTACTTTCGTCTCCTGGAAGCCTATGTCGTGATCACCATCTGTAAACGCATGTTCAGCCACAGCTGACTTCTCCACATGCCCCTGGCGGCAATAGGTCCTATGTTCTTTTAACCTGGTCGAGATGTGTCTCTTCATAGTTCCAATGTAAGATTTACCACAGGAACACGGTATCTGGTACACACCGCATGTGGATAATGGCTCTAACTGGTCCTTGGCCGACCTTAGCATCTCCTTAATTTTTCTTGTTGGTTTATATATGGTCTTGATGTTGTGTTTATTCAACAATTTTCCAATTCGATCCGTTACATTCTTCACATAAGGAAGGAACGCCTTATCAACTGTAGGTGACTCTTTTGTTGGTGCTTGTTTTTTGTTCTTCTGATTTGCTCTTCTTATATCTTTCATAGTGTAGCCATTTGCTATGAGGGCGTTATTAAGATGTTCGATTTCTTCCTTCATACGATCAGGCTCGCAGATGCATGTGGCGCGGTTCATCAGAGTTTTAATAAGTCCCCGTTTTTGTTGTGGATGATGGTTAGACTGTTTATGCAGATATCTGTCAGTGTGCGTCGGTTTTCTGTACACACTACGTCCCAAGGTGCCGTCGGTCTTACGACTGATGAGAACGTCCAGGAAAGGTAACCTGCCTTCTTTTTCCATCTCCATGGTGAACTGGATCTTTTTGTTCTGGCTATTCAGATGGTTCAAGAATCGTAGAAGGTCTTCTTCCCCATGGTTCCAAATGGCAAACGTATCATCGACATATCTGAGCCAAAGCTTGGGTTTCTTACTAGCTGTCTTCAATGCCTCTTCTTCAAACTTCTCCATATAGAAGTTAGCAATAACCGGGCTTAACGGGCTCCCCATGGCGACTCCCTCATGTTGGTCGTAAAATTTGTTATCCCACCGAAAATAGGTAGTGGTCAGCACCAGTCTATATAGTTGGGTGATCTCATCCGGAAAAAGTTTTTCAATGTGCAGAAGAGAGTCCTCTACTGGCACCATGGTGAACAGTGATGTAACGTCAAAGCTGATTAATATGTCCCCCGGGTCCAGTATGATGTCATTTATTTTCTGTATGAAATGCGTAGAATCCCTTATGAAGCTATCAGTATTGCCAATGTGTGGTTTTAGAAGATTCGTGAGGTACTTAGCCAAGGCATATGTCGGAGATCCGATAGCACTGACTATAGGTCTTAGTGGCACATTATCTTTGTGTATCTTGGGTAACCCATATAATCTAGGTGCGACAGCTTACGAGACACAGATACTTTTATGTAGTTCCTTTGGTAGTGTCTTCTTAATCAGTGTGTTTGTTTTTCGCACAATGGCGTTAGTTGGATCTTTCTGTAATTCTTTATATGTGTTACTAGTTAAGAGGGCCGTGATTTTTTCTTTGTAGTCTTCTGTATTTAAGATTACTGTAGCGTTGCCCTTATCTACCGGCAAGATAACAATGCTGGTGTTCTGGTTTAGATTCTTTAGAACCGAGAGTTCACCTCTCGTAAGGTTGTTCTTAGGTGGCTTGGCTCGGCGTAGGATCCTGGCAGTTTCAGCTCTTAATTCTTCAGCATCTACTGGGTTAAGTTTTTTAATCCCTGCTTCCACATTGGCTATAATATCCTCCACTGGAATCGTATTGGGGGAAACAGCAAAGTTACCGCCCTTGGTAAGAACTAGTCTTTCTTCCTCTGACAGATTATGTTTGGATAGGTTCACCACTGTGTTGTGTTGGTATGCTGCTAGATGAGTTGGAGTTATGCTCTTGATCTGTTGCAGTTGTTCATATTTTTGTTTCTGTCTTTCGGAGGTTGTATCATATTCAGAAACCATCCCTTGTGCTGTGAGTTGGTCCACCTTTTCCCAGGTTTCAGCATCTAATTCCTTGCTGACCCGTAAATGGAGAGATAGTAGTTGACGATCTGTTTTGGCCAGCTCCTTCCTAGTGTAGTGGATCCTTTCTCTTAGGAGAGCACGCTCTGTTCTGTCATAGATTCGATGCGCTTGTCCAGAATGGAAAATTCGGTGCTGTCGAAGAAACTTGGGTATTGTGTTGGTATCTCTGCATCTCATCAAGAAGGCCATGGATGCAAGAGTATGTGCTTTCTTCTTCCGTAGTACTCCTAAGCGTCTTACTTGTTGAAAACACTCCAGATACCGTGTTCCTGTGGTAAATCTTACATTGGAACTACGAAGAGACACATCTCGACCAGGTTAAAAGAACATAGGACCTATTGCCGCCAGGGGCATGTGGAGAAGTCAGCTGTGGCTGAACACGCGTTTACAGACGGTGATCACAACATAGGCTTCCAGGAGACGAAAGTACTGGCAAGAATTTCGCATTACTATGCCCGCCTTAACAGAGAAGCTATAGAAATTTTCAAGTTTAGAAACAATTTCAACAGAAAAGAAGAGGGGCTAAAACTTCCAAAAGCTTGGTTTCCAGCCTTAAAATCACGTATTAGACAAGAAGGAATACAACAGCCAGCGTCGAACGCCACCATTGGTGCGACGGTAGCAACCGCAACCAGCTAAGCCACGCCCACCGCGAGTATATAAGCAGCACCGTTTCTCCAAGCAGTTCAGTCAGCGTCAAGATAGCAGCCACTGAAGAAGTTCCCCACAGCGGGAGCGAAACGTCTGGCGAGACTTGTAATTTTGCCTTTGGACTACGGCCCACAGCCCGAAAGATGCTTCAACTCCAAGATTCCGGCCGTGAAAGCCTCAGATTAACTATTTATGTTCTTACTTACTTATGTTTTTGTTCTTAATTTTATTAACTTTATTCTCAACACCACTTCTTCTCTCTCTCTTTCATTATCCTTTTTGACTTTTGGTCATGATTAATATATTGCAGTGATACTCTTTGT
Organism: Ectobius pallidus; assembly: GCA_964059195.1. Lineage (NCBI taxonomy): Eukaryota > Metazoa > Arthropoda > Insecta > Blattodea > Ectobiidae > Ectobius > Ectobius pallidus. Next base: position 100,800,498 of record CAXKWD010000001.1, read on the forward strand.
ACGGGCAAGCTGAGAGCAAGCGGACTGTATAACAAGATTCATAGGATGTAACACTTCTTGAAATTGAGACTTAAACTATAAATAGATAAGTCAAACTTGCCCAATACATTTTAGATAAATTTCTCTGGTATGTAACAATTTATTGTCACAACAACAATACATACATCATGCTCAGTTCATAAATTCTTGATTTCTTGGACGTGTATAATATTATTATTCATAAACACTGATGAACTTGTAGATATCACAATGTTTAATACAATTTCCTTTGTTAAAGGTCATAAATATCTTTGAGATGGCTCAATCAGTTTGATCAAACCCACAAATATATTAGTTCAATGATGAAAATACGTCCAAATTGTTCCTCAAATAAATTAGGTAGTAAATGACGTACCTTTGAAATGATTAATACCACCTTTTGATAGTTGATACAGATGTTAGCCAGAGATCTTGCAACGCCAACACCAAAATGAAGAAGACCCGATGAATCACACGATGGGTGATAATAGTCCTTAAATTGTTCGAAGTCTTCAGAATCAATAAGGCATATGAAACCTTAATGTGAATCGAAGAGCTGATTGCTTCAGCTATTGAAAGTAAACCACCAGATCTATCTGATAGGTAAAGAATGGCATTGATAAGCCAAGAAGAAAACTCATGTCCTTATGAGTAGTAGTTGAATTGATTACAACTAAGAATAGGCATTTAAAGCCTAGAAAAACTAATGTCTTTATGAGACACAGTTAACTTGAATCGATGAAGAAGGAGAATGAAGCTAAAGATAAACCTTATTGGCTATCAAAACAATAAATAAAAATCTCCAGTCTCTGATTGGATGCAAGACATAAAAAGAATAATTTTGATATTACAATACCCATACATAACAACTATTTGAAATTCACTTGTTCAATAAATACAAAACAAGATAGCAAGCAAGGCCTGCTAAAAACGAATTACAGAAGCATGACCTACTAAACTAAAACATAACGGAACATATTGCCCGCAAATTATGACACTTGAGGCATAATTTAAAATTACATGTGGAGTTATGTATAAAAAATAAATAAAGAAGAAAGAAAAAAGAAATAAAAAATAAAACAAACATGAGAACGAATAATTGAAATGAATTGAAAAACATGAATGCAGAGAATGACTAAATCATTCATCATTTTCTGAAATTGGCAATGGCGCCAATTTAATGATAGGACGCACATAAGAACCCGTGGCAGTCCGAACTGTTGCAATCCGAACAAGCCCGTCCTTGCCAGGGTGAATCTGATGAATAATGCCCAATATCCATCTCTGAGGAGGGACATTATCATCTATGATTAGCACTGGTGTGCCAATAGATACATTGTCTTGGACCTTGGTCCATTTAGCACGTCGTTGCAGGGTAAGTAAGTAATCTTTGGACCACTTTTTCCATAGATTAATGTTAAATTGGTGTAAGGCATCCCAACGTGAACGTAAAGTATAACCACCTGTCAAATCAGGGCTAGAAATAGATATTAAAGGCTTTCCTACAAGAAAGTGACCAGGTGAGATATAAGCGAAGTCATCTATATCCTCATTTAGTGGAATTAGAGGACGTGAATTCAGTAATGCCTCAACCTGGATCAAAACTGTGCTAAACTCCTCATAAGTGAAGTTGAATGAAGATAGCATCCTTTTAAGATGGTACTTTATAGAGCGTACAGCTGCTTCATGCAAACCTCCCATGTGAGGAGAATTAGACGGCAAAAAATGCCAAAGAACATTCAAATGAGAAGTAGCATCTTGCACTGATGATTGATGCTCTTCTGAATTTAGGAGTTCGCTAAGGTGATGAAGATCTGTGTTAGCACCTACAAAATTAGTTCCATTATCCGAAGTGACAGAAAACGGGAGACCTCTACGCCCTGTAAATCGAGAAAAAGCCGCAAGAAAGGCACGGGAAGTAAGCACCGTGACAAGCTCAATGTGGATGGCCTTAGTGGACATGCACACAAATATAGATAAATATGCCTTGATAGAGGTCTTAGAACGAGGACCACCATACTTAATGGTAAATGGGCCTGCGTAGTCAATGCTAACATTCGTAAATGGGGGTATGGAATTAACTCGAGAGGGAGGAAGGTCAGCCATCTTCTGCTGCAATGACTGAGCCTTAAAACGAAAACAAATGATACATTTGTTTACAACCCCACGAACAACCTTCCTAATGGAAGCTATCCAATATTTTTCTCTTACATGAGCAATGATAGATTGTAAGCCTGCATGATGCAGTTTACGATGCGTGAATTCAATGAAGTTTTTAGTAAACTTATGAGATGAAGGTAACAGAATCTGATGTTTAATTTCGAATGGCAAGGCAGAATGCTTGAGGCGTCCGCCTATGCGAAGAAGGCCATTCTCATCAAGGAATGGTGAAAACTGCAATACTTTGCTAGCAGTAGGTATGGCTTGTCCTGAGGACAAACATTTCATCTCTGTCGAATAAGACTGAAGTTGTACCACTCTGATACAATATCTGAGGGCCTTGTCAAGTTCAAGAGGCAACAATGGACCTTTAATAATAGAATGAGGATTACGGATCCTATCAATAAACCTTAATACATAGGCCATGATTCTTAGAGTTTTTAGGTGCTGAAACTCTAAAACCTTAGAGTTTATTTCAAAATTCCTTGATTGAATTATAGCTACTCGCTTGACTTCAGGTAATGGAGTAGGAACAACAAGTGGGCTATTGCCTGGCCAATCAGATTGAGGAGTACGAAGCCAATTTGGACCTGACCACCAAAGCTGATTATTTATGAGGTCAGAAGGCAAAACACCTCTAGAAATAAGATCGGCTGGATTATCCTTTGAGGATACATGGCGCCATTCGCAGGTTGAGGTGAACTCAACAATATCCGAAACTCTATTTCTAACAAAAGTTTGCAGAGTATCAGGTGAACGAGATAGCCAGCATAGCACAATGCTGGAATCACTCCAGAGGAAAATCTTATCAATATTTAGGAGCAGCATGGGCAGAACCTTACGAATTAGAATGGCCAAAAGATGGGCAGCTAATAGCTCCAACCTAGGAATCGTGGTAGGCTTTACAGGCGCGATTCTAGATTTAGCGCACAGCAAGAAAACTTGAACATTGCTGGAGTGAGTATAAGAGCGCAAATACAAACAGGCTCCATAGGCAGATTCACTAGCGTCACAAAATCCGTGAAGCTGAATAGACCTTGAATCCTCCGATACTACCATGCGAGGTATAGCAATTTGCTCTATCATAGTCAATTGACTGTGAATCCTTAGCCATTTATCAGCTACATCAGGAGGAATAGGCTGATCCCAAGAGGTAGTAGTCTTCCATAAAGACTGAAATATTATCTTGCAGTAGGCAACGATTGGAGATATAAGGCCTAAAGGATCAAAGATTGAAGCGATGCAAGATAACAACGTTCTCCTAGAGCATATCTTGAACGGTTTTGTGAAGTCAATAGAAGTCTCTATTCTAAGCAAGTCATTGGATGGCTGCCAGATTAAACCTAAAGCCTTTATAGAACTGACTTCAGATTTACCGAATGTGCGGCTGTCTAAAGTCTCTTGCAAATGAAGAGGAATGTCCTGAAGCAATTCAGGAATATTTGAACTCCACTTTCGAGGAATAAAACCTCCCAAGGGCAACAATGATCGCAGTTGATTTACCGCTTCTTTAGCTTCAGCTAAAGTAGGACAAGTTGCAACTATGTCATCAACATAAATCGAACGATTAACAATAGTGCTGGCTAAAGGATACTTGGAACCTTCATCAATTGCTATTTGCTTCAGGGCCCTAGTAGCCAAGAAGGAGGCAGGGGCAGTGCCATAAGTAACTGTTTTGAGGTTGAACACCTCAATTGGTTTCGAAGGAGAATCTCTCCAAAGTATTTTTTGATAGATTTGATGATCTGGATGAATCATCACCTGCCTATACATTTTTTCAATGTCGGCAGTAAAAGCTATAGCATTGAACCTGAAGCGTAATAGGATGGAAAACAGCTCAGGATGGACATTAGGCCCAACTGCCAGAATGTCATTTAAAGATTTACCATTGGAAGACTTGGCAGAGGCATCAAACACCACGCGAAGTTTAGTCGTGGTGCTTGAAGGTTTCAGCACCGGGTGGTGAGGTATGAAGTAGTCAGAATTATTGTTGGAAACCTGACCAACAGATTCCATATGTCCCAAGTCGATGTATTCAGACATAAATTTCTTGTAATCCTCGGCTAATGCAGGATTAGAATGAAACCTCCTTTCAAGAGATGCAAATCTCAAATGTGCTTGGCGGTTGGTGCTACCCAAAGACTGGGGATCAGATTTAAACGGTAGCTTAACCACATATCTACCCTCAGAATTTCTTTCAGTGTTCTGGGTGAAATGCACCTCACAATCAAACTCATTGGAATTAATAGATACATTAGAAATCCTTTCCAACTCCCAGAATTTAGTTAGCTGTTCACTGATTTCGAAATCTGAATTCAGAAAGGCTGAATAATGCGTATTTAAGGTATTAGATTGGCAAGATACATCATCAGGAAGTCCATTGCTAAAGTCCTTAGATTTATGAAGTGTAAGTTTGTTGGACCTACGAACAGACAACCTAGGAGAGGAAGGTTGGGGCAGCTTGCCCGCAAAGTACCAACCCAGTTGAGAGTTATGAATGATGGGTAGGTTAGGAGCAGAAATATTACCCACACAATCAATTTGCGAGAAAATCTCAATACCTAACAATAAATCTACAAAGTTAGGTGTATTGAAATCAGGATTGGCTAGTTGAAGGTTAGGCGGAATGTTCCAGTTAGTGATATTAATTGGAGATCTTGGAAGTTTCGACTCTGAAATCTCCGGAACAACAAGAGCAACAGTATTACAAAACCATCGAGTTGTTCGAGACCTGATTTCTATAGAAGCAAGCTTATGGGTGCTTACTTTAGACGATAGTATTCCAGTCAGCCTTGCTTGCTGCTGACAAGGGGATAGTTTTAAATGTTTAAACAGCCTTTCACTGATTAAGTTGCAATCAGAGCCGCTATCTAAGAGGGCAGTGGCCTCTACGGGTTGACCATACTTGTTTATCACAAACACATTTGCAGTAGGAAGTAAGCAGCCTTGATGATTATGAGAGGCTGACATAATCCCTGCAGTATTAGATATTTGTGACTCGTTCTGAGCACTATAATCGTGAAGAAGAGTACTATGTTTCTCTCCACACACTCTGCAAGAGAACGAGCTGCAAGCCTTGGTATGTCCTCTTGAAGAGTAACATACACGACATAAATGGTTAGTCCTGACAAAATTGCTACGGCTTGCAAGACTCATTGCTTTGAAAACATCACATTGGTAGACTTGATGTGAATCCTTTTTGCAACAAATACATTTGTTGACAAACTGAGCTGATTTGCTCTTAGCCGATATAGGTTGCGAATTCTGTGAAGTTGAAGGCTGATTTTTTAGAGCTGAATCCGTCATTTGCAAGACTCGGACTCTAGTCTCCAGAAACTTAAGTAGTTCCTTGAGTTCAGGCAGTCTGTCTGATTTCAGCGATGATTCCCATTCTCTAATAATATGAACTGGGAGTTTGTCTAAGATCATTTTAGAAATAATTAAGTCTGATAAATCGACATTAGTATTTAAAGAGTGCAATGCATGAACCGTGCTTATGAAATGATCTATAAATCTTTGCAGAGAGTCTGCAGAATTCTTTTCAAGAGAGGGTGGTGAAAATAATTTGTCAATGTGACTATTAGCAATCAGACGATTGTTGTCAAATCTTTCTGACAACGTTTCCCAGGCTACATCAAATGTAGCTGAGGATACAGGAATATTCTGTATTACAGTCATGACTTCTGGCGATAAGCATGATTTTAGATATTGGAACTTGTCCATGTTAGAAATATGCTTATGTTGAATGACAAGGGAATAGAATGTATCCCTGAACTCAATCCACAAGGCAGGATCGCCTGTGAATTGAGGAAGACGGATCTCGGGAAGCTTTGGGAGTGAAGGAGTCAATTCTGTAGATGACTGGTGGACTACAGAAGCTGAGACCTGATCAGGGTCGTAGAACTGTTTATTTTTGGCAATAGCACCATTTAGACGACCTATTGCCTCATGAAAAGCCGCTTCGACTTCTCGACCTTGAAGTTTAATAACTTCAGTCACTTCTTGTGATCTTAATTGAGAGAAATTAATCTTATATTTATTAAATGTAGCTTCAAATGCATTACGCATACTGACAGCCTTGAAATATGAAGCTTCGTCTCGTATAACTAACGTTTGAATAGCTTCAATATAATCAAAGAATTGAGTTGCTACAATATCAATAGAAGCTAATTTATCCATAGATTCAGCTTGAGCAGCTTCTTGACTAGCCCTAGCTTCTGATTCTGCTAATTCTAATTTAGTCCTAGCTTCTGATTCTGCTAATTCTAATTTAGTCCTAGCTTCTATTTCTGCAATTTCTAGTCTAGTCCTAGCTTCTGCTTCTACAGCTTCTTGCCTAGCCCTAGCTTCTGTCTCTGCAATTTCTAGTCTAGTCCTAGCTTCTGCTTCTGCAGCTTCTTGCCTAAGTTTAGCATCTGCTTCTGCAGCTTCTTGTCTAAGTTTAGCATCTGCTTCTGCAGCTTCTTGTCTAAGTTTAGCATCTGCTTCTTGTTTAAGTTTAGCCTCATAGGCTACAATTAAGGAGTCAATATGAGATATGGCTGAAAAGACAGATTGCTCAATATCTTCTCTATAATCTGCTTCAGCTTCTGAATACTCTACTTGGTCAATCAGAGACTGAATATCTTCATATTTGATCAGGACTTCATTAAACTTAGCCTTACAGGCTATAATTTCTTTATGAGATTTATCATCAAGATCAGTGAACGATAGAAAGGTATTGACGTGGCGAGTGATCTGAGCCTTTATAGGAGTTCTCTTGGCTTTAAGAGCATTAATGTTCAACTCCTGATTAGCCATCTCTTTAGATTTACAGCACAGATTACAATGAATATCAATAATTGCCCGCTCTTAGGGCCCAAATGACAATAAATACAATGCCCGATTACGGGTTAAGACAAATCAGTACATAAACGTCCAATGCAATGGACGTTGAAACAATACAATATCAGGTGTGATATGTGTACTAGTGTAAGTGTTGCTGTCTGTGTAGGTTTTACATACATATAAACTTATAACACTAGTTTAACAATAGATCCTCCAGCCTTCACCTCAAACATGCAGAAGACATGGAGGTAGTAACAATGTCAATTATTGTTTGGTTATTGTTATGATGAGAACAAATTCTGGTATATATTACAGTTCAATTCACCAGATAACAGTCGAGATATGATTCAACTATCCGGCAATAGGAGGACCATTAAAATGGTCCGGTAATGATTCAATTATCCGGCAATAGGAGGACCATTAAAATGTACGGGCAAGCTGAGAGCAAGCGGACTGTATAACAAGATTCATAGGATGTAACACTTCTTGAAATTGAGACTTAAACTATAAATAGATAAGTCAAACTTGCCCAATACATTTTAGATAAATTTCTCTGGTATGTAACAATTTATTGTCACAACAACAATACATACATCATGCTCAGTTCATAAATTCTTGATTTCTTGGACGTGTATAATATTATTATTCATAAACACTGATGAACTTGTAGATATCACAATGTTTAATACAATTTCCTTTGTTAAAGGTCATAAATATCTTTGAGATGGCTCAATCAGTTTGATCAAACCCACAAATATATTAGTTCAATGATGAAAATACGTCCAAATTGTTCCTCAAATAAATTAGGTAGTAAATGACGTACCTTTGAAATGATTAATACCACCTTTTGATAGTTGATACAGATGTTAGCCAGAGATCTTGCAACGCCAACACCAAAATGAAGAAGACCCGATGAATCACACGATGGGTGATAATAGTCCTTAAATTGTTCGAAGTCTTCAGAATCAATAAGGCATATGAAACCTTAATGTGAATCGAAGAGCTGATTGCTTCAGCTATTGAAAGTAAACCACCAGATCTATCTGATAGGTAAAGAATGGCATTGATAAGCCAAGAAGAAAACTCATGTCCTTATGAGTAGTAGTTGAATTGATTACAACTAAGAATAGGCATTTAAAGCCTAGAAAAACTAATGTCTTTATGAGACACAGTTAACTTGAATCGATGAAGAAGGAGAATGAAGCTAAAGATAAACCTTATTGGCTATCAAAACAATAAATAAAAATCTCCAGTCTCTGATTGGATGCAAGACATAAAAAGAATAATTTTGATATTACAATACCCATACATAACAACTATTTGAAATTCACTTGTTCAATAAATACAAAACAAGATAGCAAGCAAGGCCTGCTAAAAACGAATTACAGAAGCATGACCTACTAAACTAAAACATAACGGAACACTCTTCTTACCCAGTTTGCTATGGCAACTGAGCAAGACCACCTTCAATTAATTTCACAATTGAGTACGGTCTACATGGAAACACTAGCTCAAATATTATATTTGATTATGTTTCCCATTCAACACATCCTCTTTATTATGCGAAATAACTCATTGTCTCTCTAGTTATTCTGTTCCATACTTTTATAGATTGCACTTTTGGTTGCAGAAAATCTGAAATGTTTGTGCATAAGTCTTTTGTGTTAAATGTTGTGATCAAGCCGCGTTCACACCTGTGCAACATTTCGTGCGCACAAGAAGCATGCGCCTGTCACGTGGAGATGCAAGCCGGGGCATGCAACGGTGCAAGGTGAAGCATGCGTGGAATCTGTGTGCATGGACTTCCTTGCGCCGGTGCACATAGGTGCAAGTAGCTCCCCATTTGAGACGGGAAGACATGTGCAACAATTGTGTGTCTTCCAAGGTTCTGTTCTGATTTTTCATTATGGCGGAGTGGTCTAATGAAAGGAATATTGAGATCGTGGAGGATTATTGCTCTTGTCCATGTTTGTGGATGGCTAGCTCCCCGGACTACAAGGACAGAACAAAAAGGAGCGATTCCTTGCAGTTTCTAAGAGACAAATTTGCTTATAATTTTGACAGAGTTATTCTAGTTTTCTTTTTTTTAAATGAACAAGTAACTATTCCTTATATTGGCACACAAAAAATAGCATAAACAATTGAGATATTTACCCTTTTTAATTATACAATTATTCAATACCCACTCAATTAACTTTCTATCTACAAAAATAAGTTGACTGAAATTGTTCCTTTAATATACTTCTTTGTTGTTGGTTGGCAAATTGTTATTTTAAAGTTGAAATGACAGTGGGTTATATGCACATTTTACGCTTCTTACGGTTTCGTCTTTGTCGCAAAATAACAGCTGCAGCAGGAGCTACGGCACCTAAATCCAAAGCGGACATTTCATCTGTGCACTTCTACCAGGTGTGAACAGAAAGAGGCATGTGCCTACAATAATCATGGGGCAAGAGGCAAGATGCATGCATGAGCTTGCACTGTTGCATGCGCAGATGCACTGGAGAGGCACGGCAACTAGGCGCAAGGCGCACAGGTCTAAACACTGCTTCATAGGTGCATTTATGCACTTCCCTTTAAGAACTATCACCTTGTTGAATGTAAGAATTTCATTCAACTCCAATAAATAATTGACTAAGTGAAGTGAGGTCCTGTTTTTACCCTACCATTCTGCATTTCATCTGTTTGTAAATTTGTTTGTTATGTGGTCATGACGAAACACGTTGTTAGATTTTCTTTCAATTTGGGATGAACATTCCTTAAAGTCATTAAAAGTGATGATTGTGTAAAGACAACTTCTTTCACCGATTCAGTTTCTCAATGTCTTCTCAATGAATGACGACATTGGCTAAACCTTTAAAAGACTGGAATGAAAAGCAGATTTTTTTACATTAATTCTACTGTTCAGAATTGGAGGAGTTCCTTGAGGAATTAGATGGGCAAATATGTGTTGAGTATTATTAATTCAACCAAAAATTATATATCTTAATGAAAGAGGTAGAGATAAAGAACTAGAGAAGTTCTGGTGTTTGATTTCACTTTTGGTTGCTAAAATTCAGAACTGTTTATGCATGAATATTTTGCATTGAAATTTTGCTGCTGTCGTAGGAAACTTTAAATGAATTAACTTCAACCCCACCTAGAAGTAAACTTAGAATATTCTAAAAGGAATTCAGGTGTCTAAGTCTCGTTAAGGCAAGACTTGCAAAATTCGAGTGGATGGGTAGCCTATACCTACCCTTCAGAGAACTTTTCATATATGAAAAATGTTTCAAATAAAATGTCTTGCTCTTAATAAATCCAGTTTTGGAAAAGAAATCAAAATCAAAATCAAAGCCATTTTTTTCTTAAATCACAAATTCTCTTCATGTAAACTAGTAGTAAAAGTAAGAGAGAGTCACATTTGAATGATTTTTTTTAAGCTGTACTGTTCACAGTCACACAAACACATTCTGGATTCAGGGGACCTGAAAACATGTACGAATGCCAAAAACTCTACATTTTATTTCAGGATTGAGCGCAATACTTCCTCTATACTGCTTTTAATTTACTTTGGTATTTTGACAGTTGATTAAGGGGAAGTTGGGAGGGCATTGCTTTTGCCGCTTCTTCTAGCTTG